>RDPX01000548.1:48027-100727 GCA_003991215.1 Morbakka virulenta
TTTTCCAGGTGTGGTTACTAATGAGGCCTTGTAACCTAGAATCCCTTCTCCAGATACAAATATAATCCATCTTATTTGCCTGATGTTGTGTTGATAGGTATGTTGGATTGATGATTTGGGTTGGCGGATTTACGCTCATGATCCTATTATATATTCATGTAACCATGAAAGTCTTAGGAAGTTGTTTGAATCCAGCTCTCTAAAGACATTTTTCACTTCCCTTTAAGTGTAAATCCTGTCAAAAATTATTTCCATAATTTTCCTTGCCTTTCATGCTTGTTGGGAAAAGTTATTTCTGCCTTGAATGGAAAGTCGTTCTGTGGAAGTCCCAGCTTTATATGCATGATAGAAATAATATATCCAAAGAGCTCGGTTGAGAGAATGGTGCACTTAATAAAAAATATGCTTGCAAGATGATTTGTAATAGAGCTTAGATGGGGTTTTTTGTAGAGTTATTTTGAAATGTATGTATCAGAAAGACAGCGTGGTGAGATTAGGACGTACATATGGAGAAGAGTAATGGGATTTTCGAATTACACAAAAAGGTTTTGCACAATTATTCAATTAATTTAGATATTGAAATCTCAAATTCGTAAAATCAAAGCTGTATTGATATTCTATGCCTTTGTTTTTAAAATATTGGTGTTTAAAGACTAACTTCATTAACGCAGTACGTAAAACGATTAATTAGATTTTGTACAGCGCAGTAAACATGTGGGGCTATTTTTTTATTATTTTAGTGTCGTACGGAAAAATCGATAACAAAATGGGTTATATTTATTGCTCTGTTTAAACTATAACCCTCAATTATATCCTGAACATCAACAAAAAGTGACAAAATCATATTTAACCAATTTTTAAATATATCACTATTATTTTGGTGTCGTACGGAATTGATAGAAAATGCAGTTCTGACAATTCAGTCTTTCAAATCAGATATTATCGAAATGAGATGTTGTTTGCTAGTAGTTTGGTATTTTCTAACAACTTAAGGTCAATCTGACTCTTACGAAAAAATTCAAATTCGGTACCAAATTCAAATGGTTTTTTTGTCCTATGTCATGCTATCTTTTAGTGTCGTATGGAAGAGTCGTCTGGAACTTTTGCAGCAAAAAATGTGTCTCCGTAAAGAGGAAATTTTAGGGTGTAAATCGTAAAGACAACTAATTACACCTAAAATAGTAAATTATTAAAGTTGCTTAGAGTGCAGTATATCTTGATGCAAGTTAAATACTTATTCCATACGACAGTCAAATACTACAATTTCTGAAAGAGACCTGAAAGGCGCTCATGTTAATTTGAAGCATTAGAGACGTTTGAATTGTTTCCTATTTCAAAGTATTCACTTTCAGTTTATTGATTTGAAAAGATATAATGCGAAAGCAACAGCAAAACCCTTTCAATAGGATTGAAGACTAATTGACCTTTTCCGTAGGACACAAAATTAGGAAGCCAAAAACCAATAAGTTAACGAGCTTCATAAATTATAGCTGATAACCGAAATGTTTTGAACACATAATCGAAGATGAAAAACAGCTAATAAAAAATTCTAAGCTTTGTATTAACAATTACAGCATTATTCATAAAAACATTCCAGCCTATCTCAGCCATTCTTCACCATCGCTGTACAAACCATTGCAATTCGGACACAGATTATCGTCCTCACTGAATTATTCATAGCCACAAAAAACAGCATCCTCGTTTCCGTACCACTGGATGTGGAAAGGCTTCTCGTCATCAGCAATTTTAAAGAAATTAATGTATATGTTTCCACTTGGGTCCACTTTTCTCTCAAGCTTATGGATTTTAAGGGTCTCTTTGATCTTACTAGCGTTTTTGACGTCCTTGGGCTCGATGATATGCTCCATTTCGGGCAGATATACGGCAAATATTGATGGAACAAAACTCTTAGCTGCATTAGTAAAATTGAATGGCGAATACATGACAGCTTGCCCTGATTTGACTTTACGAAACACTACATTCTTAACGGTCCCTCCGACGCCCACCATAGGCCCTTTGCCGTAGTGACGCTCGTTATAGAACCATGAAAGTGATTGTTCGGGAAGAAAATGACAGCTGAAATTTTGAATACAAATCGGGACCGAAATTGTGCTCCCATCCCATCACTTCAGACGTATAAATTATGCTAAGATCTTGAGTGTTTTGTTTGAATTTCGTCCACAACCTTTTTCAAGCAGCTCATTGATGCAACACGATCATGTTCAGAGGGTCTAGTGACAACGATGATGTTATCGTTTTTGGTCTGGCCTTCCAAGCTAAAATAGCAACAGGCTGTGAAGATGCTAACACTGGTTGCCGAAATAGGCGCTTTGAATAGTATCCTGTTGATCATTTTTTTCAACTTTCGGCAAAGTCTACCTGGATCGTTAGGTCGTTTGGACCAAGTGAAGACTTCATCTCATTGTATGCTTTGACTTGCCTTCGCTTTATGTGGATGTGTTTTTTCAAGATTACGATCTCCTCCTTCAGCATTTCTATTGCGTCTTAAAAATTGACCTCGATCTTTGATTTTGTTATCTTCTTGTTCACTGTTTGCCAACGGTAAAACGCAACGTCAGAACGAACATCAGGCTCACTATCGTCTGAATCAGACTCGCTTGAAAGTTCGTGTTCTTCATTCTTTAATATTAGATCAACCAGCACAGGTGATTTGCAAGTTGCACACTTTTCAAGCATGCATTCAAAATTGTCAGAATAACAGCCAAACCTTTCAACTAAGTTGTGCGGATTGTTTGGGAGACTTTCTTTGGACCTTCTCTTCAATTTATGTAACCCTTTGGTTAGTAAGTACAAGTTCTCGCAAATTTCACACAGGCAAGACGCGTGAGGTATATTTATGTTGAAAACATATTCTTTGTGGGCTTTCAGGAAATCGTAAAGTTGTGAAAAGGTCAACTTCTTGTTAAGTTCTGTTTCAAACGAATCGCCGTCTGATTCTGCACAATTTGCAATGGAAAGTATCTCGCGCAAAGGCAACAAGAGATATTATTTTTGTTTGTATTTGCTTTCGCCATCGAATTTTTCAATGTATACATGGTCTTTCTGTCCAGGATTGGTATAGGAAATGTTGGATCGATTAAGAAATTCCATAAGCCAGGTCTTTTCTTCCTCGCTAAGCTCTTTCTGCTGTCTTCCCGATTTTCCTGTAGCTTAATATGGAGGCAAACAAACGATGCAATGCATCGTTTGTTTGCATGAAAATATGAGCTAGGCGTCGTCTGAACAGATGATGTTGGATTGTTGGTTGTGGTGACTCTCTGAAACGTCTTTGATTCTTTTGGCTTCCCATTTTTTTAAATTGTCGTTTTCTTTAAAATTTTTGTATCTTTCCTGATCACTCTTTTATTAAGCTCTCCACCTTGCCAGTCTTTCTTTTTCCTTTCTTAAGTGTTCATTCGATTTTGCTTTCAATTTTTCTCGTCTTAATTTACATTTTTGTGCGTTGGTCAATCCAGAGTATTCACCTTTACTTGGTCTTCCTAGAAGAAGAAGGTAGTCTCTATTTTAAAACTTCGCTATATATTTAGCAACACCATGTGTCCAATTCTTTTAAATAGTAAAATAATTTATTGATAAAACTCAAAAAATTAATGGAGAAAGAAAAACGTACCACGTCTTTTGACTGGAGCTTCTTCCATGACTTTCTCTGGCGTTCAAAGCGCTGATTACTCGTTCCTTTTGAAAAGTTTTTGGTAAAAAGTAGATCTGACGTTCGACATTCCATTTATAATCAAAACGAATTATTTAAAGCTGTTGCATTGCAGCTTGTTGATAAAAACCACGTGCGACTTTTATAGAGCTTTGAGAAGTTCTTGGACAAAAATGAATTTAGTGTCGCATGGAAATTTTTGGTACCCTATGTTTCTATTGTTTTTCTGTCTGAGACAAGGGAGAAAACACACGCAGGTGCTTGCAGTCTAAGAGAACACAAGTAAAATTGATAGTTTGTAGCTGATGCGACATCGAAAAGTCTCATAACAGCCTTTAAAAAAATCTTTCTTTATGAAAAGCAAGAGAAGTTAGCACTTTATACAAACTGATTAAATTCTGCACCACTTCTTAGGATCTCAGAAGTCAAAGTTCCAGGTTATTTTCTTGTTTTTTAGCTCTCAGATATCGACACAAAAGATTTAATGATTCTAGGCGCCTCCTAGTAATGTAAGTGTGTAATGGTAGCATATCAAACAAGGCATACAGCTTTTCCATACGACACTAAAATCGTATGAGTTGCACTGCTTTATCGCTTCACAAAAACATCAAAATCCCAGTTTTCAACCAATTAATTGTTCATTTTCGATAATGCGATACCTATGCTAGTCTAAATAGTCTAAAATGGGGAAAAACCAAAAGTATTCGAAAAAATGTTTTTCTCCTTGCATGTTGACATATTTAAAAATACGCCCATATGTCTTTGAAAGTAGTTTTTGTTTTAAAGCTCCTTAATTCGAAAGTTAAACCTGTTTCTTTACAATAAACAGTGAATCTGATTCTGATTGAAACAGAATGCTGTCTTGGCACTGATATATTGCCTTGCAAGCATATTTAAGGTATTTCACTAACATTTACAAAAATGGTACAATTTAAACGGGAGAGTGCAATGGAAATTCTTTTGAGAAGGAAAATAATAATTTGAGTAAAAAGCAATAATCGTGCTAGTCAAAACAAAAGAAATGTTCTACTTCTCAGAAATAGAAAACCTTACTGTTTAAAAAGTATGTAAATCTGGTGGGATTAATAACTGAGCCTAATACTGCAACCTGCAGAAAACTGTAACTAAGACACGTCATCTGCATAATAATAATAATCATAACCATTATCGAGTATCTTGTCTGGAACCGACATCCGTTCCAGACAAGATACTCGATACCTTTCCACTCCTCACTATTATCTGCTATTTGCCACTTAAGGTCCCTTTGATGGTCCACTTGTTCAATCTGTTCAAATATGTCAATCTTGGTCTTCCTCTACCCCTTTTGCTCTCTTCTTTTGCTTTGTGTCTGCACAGGTTACCAGCAAACTGTAGTTGTCTTTTTTTTTTATTCTGGTTTGTATCTTTTCTAAGCCTGCTATTTAGAACTTCTTCATTGATCTTCTTTTCAGTCGAGGGTATTCTCAGCACTCTTCCTATAAACCAAATTTCTGCTATCTCTAGGGGATCCTGTATGTTTGAAAATGTTGTCCAGAATTCACTTCCATACATCAAAACAGACCATATGTAGCACTTCAGCAACCTGAATTTTGTTGTCATTAAACCACGAAACGAGAGAACAAACCAAATTTATGGACTAACAAGCTGTCGCTCTTTCGACATACGTTAAAGTGTTAATGATATAAGTACTAAGCTTGGGACAAATAATTTCTATTTGGTACTGGTTAGAATTAAGCTCCGTGAAATGTATAATTTGTTTCTTGTATTTCTCTATCTTTTTCAAAACCTTCTCCTCTAAATATTTTCATAATGAAGTGTGTCACTTCTATCTTTCAATTCCGACAGCAGGAAGACGGGACACAAGCTGTCTTCATAGCTTTAAGGCTACAGTACTAGATAAGCTAACAGGTAGATATAAGACTTACCTAATAACGACATTCTCATTCGTTTAGTAATAAAATGGCCTTGACTGTTTGCTATATGGTTGTTGATTGTGGCTATCAGTTACTTTCATTTACTTTTATTTTTGATAGAGAGCTTTTTTGCTGGCACTTTACTGGAATAAAAAGGCAGTATTAAAAAACACAAGCCAAGTGGGTTATCAAAACCAAAAACAAAGAGGATTGAGAAAGCCTGCCATTTTGTGTAATTACCATACATACACAAATTTTTTATAATTTAGAAATCAAGACAGCATACTGAACAAAAAAATGTACTAAAATGTCTGATTTTTTGTCACACTTTTAACACGGTTAGTTTCTAATTAGTAACTTATTAATATCTGGTTATTTGGTTTTATGTAACTAAATGACCAATTTTTAAATGCTTTATTTCGATCATGCACAGGTGATATTGTTGGTAGGTTGCACAAGCGTATAGATGAATCTGTAGAAGAAAAATTAGAACAGGAACAAAAAGAAATAGAAAATTACCATAAGGAACAAAAAATATCCCTAAAAGCCAATTATAANGCAGAAGAAAACAAAAAGGATTGATGAAAGTCGGCGACATCATAACTGACTGTCTTAAACAAGTGAAGACCATACATACACAAATTTTTTATAATTTAGAAATCAAGACAGCATACTGAACAAAAAATGTACTAAAATTTCTGATTTTTTGTCACACTTTTAACACGGTTAGTTTCTAATTAGTAACTTATTAATATCTGGTTATTTGGTTTTATGTAACTAAATGACCAATTTTTAAATGCTTTATTTCGATCATGCACAGGTGATATTGTTGGTAGGTTGCACAAGCGTATAGATGAATCTGTAGAAGAAAAATTAGAACAGGAACAAAAAGAAATAGAAAATTATCATAAGGAACAAAAAATATTCCTAAAAGCCAATTATAACTTCATTTTGGGATTATGAAATTATAACATACTTTAATGAAAATCAGTTTGGTGGAAAAGAAAAAAATTCTTATGGGTTGAATTCAGGTAGCACTGTTTAGAACAATTAGCAACAAAATCTTAGCAACAACATCATCTCAGACCCCGCAGAATATTAGATTCAGAATAGCATCAGGAGGTACCATTTCTATGTAAGTCTAAATAACCTACTATAACACCACCACAGGTCACAGGGGAGTGCTGAGATGCTTAATGGATAGTACATCTCACCACCTTGCAGTGGTTCCTTCATATTCCATTTTAAACGATTGAAACGGTACATACAATTGTAAAATAATGACTACCATATGTACCTGTGGAACTCAACAAAAATTTGAATGCATCTTGAATGACGTCCGTGTATTGAGACTACAGATCAAATGAGAAGACGAAAGGAAATTTTGAGGAAAATTTCCATATTTCTACAGATTTCTACAAATTTTGTGAACAACCACTCCTTTGGCCTTAGTTTTTTTATTCAATCTCTTATTAAAGATGAAGCACAATGTGCTTCGTCATTGTGAGTTTAGAAATGAAAGGGGTAGAAAAGGAAAACAGCAGTGACATAGCCAGGCCCCTAGCTAGCGTGATTTTGTCATGGGAGAACAGTTAATCAGAGAAAATCAATCAGCTGAGGGTGTGAAGGCACAAAAGCCCAGTCAATCAATCGATCTTGGTGCCGAGCTAGAATTCTGGCGCAGGCAGCAGCCATAACAGCCTTCTCTTGGCGGTTCGTCAGACCCTGAGTGAGTACAGTGGATCTCCAAACAGTTGCAGTTTCTAACCATGCCCAGAACGTAGTTCTTTGTCTCCCTCTTGATCTTTTTCCTTCCACACAGCCAGTCAGCACAACCTCATGCCCTACAAACCAAATCTGTTCACGATTATCTGTAATAAACATTTATTAGTCCCTGCCTTACGCAGAATGTCCACATTGGTTATCCTGTCTGTCCATGATACAATCAACTTTCTGCTTAGAAACCACATTTCCACTGCTCTAACCCTGTCTTACAGACTTTTAGTAATAGTCCAACTCTCACAACCATATAGTAGAGTTGACCACACGTAGCATTTAAGTAGCCTAATACTAGTTTCAATTGTCACACTACTTGACCGTAGAGCCTTCTCCAACTTTTTGAAATTTGTTTTTGCAATGCCAATTCTTCTCTTTATTTCCACCTTTGATCTAGTGTCTGCTGAAACCAAGCTACCCAAATAAACAAACTGTTAAATTTTCTCCAGTTCTTGGTCCTTAATCAAGATCTTACATCTCTTCTTCTTCTTTTTTGAAAATACCTTCACAAATGAGTTCTTTCTGTTTATCTCCAAACCTTTCTTCTAGCTTTCTTCTACCACTGTATCCACAGTATTTTGTAGTTTTTCTTCACTGTCTGCTATCAACGCTGTATCATCTGCATAACTGATGTTGTAAACATTTATTCCACCAATAGATATTCCTTTCATCTCTTTAATGCTTCGCATAATCATTTCCGTGTAAAGTGAGAACAGGTCAGGAGATAGTTTACAACCTTGTCTCACTCCCCTCCTCATTTCCCCATACTCACTAACTTTGCCATTGAGTCTCACAGCTGCCTTTTGTTCCCAGTATCACTTTTTCAACAGCTCAATATCCTATCCATCCAGACCTAATACTTCCAGGATTTCAAACAAAGGCTCATATCTTACTCGATCAAAGGCTTTCACATAGTCAATGAAACAAACATGTACTTCTTTTTGCATACTAAGTGCTTTCTCTGCTAATATTTTCAGTACGAAGATGGGATTTCGTGTTCCCTTATCAACTGTGATACCATACTGTTCTTCTGCTACCTCCCCAACTGTTCGACACCGCAGCCTACGTAGAAAAACTCTAAGAATCAGCTTTGTTAGTTGGCTCATTAACTGATTGCTCTAAAAAACTCACATTTTGTAGCCCCCGTTTTCTTAGGCAGAGTGTTAAAGATGGATCTGTACATCATCTCTGGAAAATGACCTTCCTCATAGATTTTATTTGCTAATCTTGCCGTCCGTCATCCATTCCTTCTTCGTCCCATGTATTACAGGAGGTATGATTTCTTCAGTGGCTTTACAAATTGCCGAACAAATTTGTTCATAGTCACCTACTGCTCTGTTGTTCTCCTTACCATTTTTCATGTGAAGTTTAACCTTTTGTTATAAAGCCATTTTCACAACATTGTATTTCAGTTGGTTTAGGTCTCGCCGTATCAACTTCTTTGGTCTTTTCAGTTTCTTCAATTTCAGCTTGACGGAAGCAATGCAACTATTAGAGTATGATCACTGTTGCAATCTGCACCTGGATAGCACCTCGTTNATCAGCAAACAACTCTTCTATATACTCTTTCCGTCGATGTAACATTTCCTCTTGATTAATCAAAATACTTTTATCCTTTGCTTCAATTGAGCTGGGTGTATCACTCTTTTTACTTGAGTTTACCCATCGCACCATGTTATGCAACTTCTGTGGGTTGGTCTTCTCCATTCATTCCAGTTCTTCGCACTGTTTCATATACATACACTTTTTTGCTTGCCGACATCTTATACGCACCTCCCTGTTTAATCTATCATATTCTTCTAATTATCCTTTACTGTTCTACGCTTTTCCATTAGTTCTAAAATCTCGTCCGTCATCCATTCCTTCTTCGTCCCATGTATTACAGGAGGTATGATTTCTTCAGTGGCTTTACAAATTGCCGAACAAATTTGTTCATAGTCACCTACTGCTCTGTTGTTCTCCTTACCATTTTTCATGTGAAGTTTAACCTTTTGTTATAAAGCCATTTTCACAACATTGTATTTCAGTTGGTTTAGGTCTCGCCGTATCAACTTCTTTGGTCTTTTCAGTTTCTTCAATTTCAGCTTGACGGAAGCAATGCAACTATTAGAGTATGATCACTGTTGCAATCCGCACCTGGATAGCACCTCGTTTGTGTGACAGCATTTCTGAATCTCTTATTAATTGTTATGAAATCAATTTGGTTCCTGGAGCAATCATTTGGGATTCTCCATGCCCATAGACGTCTGGGATGATGTTGAAAGTACGTATTAGTGATCATCTGGTTATTTCCTTCACACCACTGGACCCAGGTATCTCCACGGTCATTTCGTTTTCCGAGTCCACGTATTTCTACAACATTTGATTGCCTTCCTTCACCAACTTTAGCATTAAGGTCACCCATGACAAACAGACGTTTTCAATGTCATTCTCGTTGCTATTGGATGTTGGTGCATATACTTGAATGATGGTAGTGTTAAATGAGCTTCCTTTCAATATAACCACAATTATTCGATTAGAAACAGCCCAGTAGCCAAGTAGACAATCTGCTATGTTTGTTACTAGTAGGATTCCAACACCATGAATGTGTTCTTTATCTGGTCCTGAGTGTAAGAATATGTTGTTGTTCTTAAAATTAATTTTTCCTGATTCTAACCATCTGACTTCACTCAGTTCTAGTATGTCAATCTTAACTCTCACCATTTCTCTCACAACGTTTTCCAACTTCCCTACTTGGTGTAGTGTCCTGACATTCCATGTAGCTATGAGGTAACACACAGCAGCGTAATGACAACCTGGACTGCCCTGCGTATTCAGCAATTCCCATCGGGCAAGACAGTGGATGCTTGATCCACACTCCCCTTTATGCTGTTGTTGTATGCATTATTTTTTGTTTTTGTCATGGCTGTATACAAAGGGCAAAAAAATCCGCAGTAGAGGCCCAAAGTTCTTTCTGCACGGTGTTTTTATTGAGACACCATCTCTAGCTAGCTGGCCGTTGACTCTAAAGAGTTCATCCGCCCTTGGATAGGTCTTGCTTCCATTCTTATTGGGTTGCTAGTCACCCTCCTCACCAGATTTGGAAACTGGTTGGGGTGCTGGTTTAGTCGCCGACCACTAGACCATGCAACACGTTGTAGTGGATTACATGTTACCAGTAGCAGGGCAAGTGGAGCTGACCTGACCTGACATTTAAGTCCAGTAGTCGGGTCAAAATATACATTGAATTACGTAGTTTGGGCTGAATTTCAGGCTCTTAAAAGAGCATTTCTTGGCATCAGTAGTTATCGAAGTTAAATTGTTTAGCACTTAATTTATCTACCATATATTTGATACATATACATTTTAACCACGACTAGACGTTACTCTGACAACGTTCGAAAAGTTTAGACACTTTAATCCTGACTGGTATAGCGAGTACAGATGGTTGTAATATAAAATATAAAAGAGGTTGCATTTTGATATGGATGTCGCATACCCCCTTCTTAACATACTGAATCATTAGAATGCTATGTTAAATTTGTCGAATTATTAGGAGAGAAGTACTAAATCGGTAACACAGTAATTGATATAGGTAAAGATAAGCAGAAAAATGTTTGTTTACCGTATTTTTTGTAACCTGATATTTATGTGAGAATGGTCTTCCATTTCATGGTAGTGATGACTTTAGCATTTCCGAAGACAGTTTGTTTTTGAAAGCCTTCTCCCAATTCATTTTCCCCTTAGGAACAAGTTGGAAAAAAAATTTATCAGCACCTCCTCGGGAAAATTACTTCCTTAACAATTTGACCAAATAGAAAAAGATGTAAAAACTTTGGAATACACTATTAATGTAAGGGGAAACGAGTCGAATTTTTGAACTCCAGGTGACTTTGCCCCCGGCCCCCGGGCTCCCGGTTTGGACATAGTGCAGATGAATACAAGCCAGGCAGTCTATAATCAGAGCGTTTCAGTTAGTGAAAAAGACGGTTGTATTTAAATTGAATTTCATTTTTGTGAAAAAGAAAATGGTATCAATAGGGTAACAAATAAAAAAACAGAGAAAATGAGAGGGATGGGGGGGGGGGGATTTTGAGGNCGGGAAAATTACTTCCTTAACAATTTGACAAATAGAAAAAGATGTAAAAACTTTGGAATACACTATTAATGTAAGGGGAAACGAGTCGAATTTTTGAACTCCAGGTGACTTTGCCCCCGGCCCCCGGGCTCCCGGTTTGGACATAGTGCAGATGAATACAAGCCAGGCAGTCTATAATCAGAGCGTTTCAGTTAGTGAAAAAGACGGTTGTATTTAAATTGAATTTCATTTTTGTGAAAAAGAAAATGGTATCAATAGGGTAACAAATAAAAAAACAGAGAAAATGAGAGGGATGGGGGGGGGGGGATTTTGAGGTATAATGGTCACTTTAAGAGACCATTATACCTCAGGTTATTACGTAATACTTTGGTAATGGGATACAGAATTGCTTAGCTTGCAAGTAAAGTGTTTTAATGAACTCGTTACCATTTTATACTTTTGCAACAAGTCCACATAAGGCGAATAAGGATATTACATTCAGTTTTAAAGGTATTTTTGTAGGGTTTTTCAAATGCTTAACAGGCATACAAGACATAACGCCACTAGGTATATGGAACTATGAGGAAATGACAGAAAAACAGAAACAAGAAAAGGAAGAGGAAGAAGGTTGAGCCAAGAGATCAGTTAACCTTAGACATAAAAACTATTAAGTCATATGATGTAGGAAAGTACTTAGAGTCCTAAGAGTTCCATAACCTTGCAGTCCGAGGAAAAAAATACAGTCAAAGAAAGATTTATTATAACGAGGGCAACAGCTGCAAGAGGATGTAGAGTTTCAGAGAAACGAGTCACATCAGATGCGACGAAAGCGCATCAAAACACTTGAGAAGGCCAGCTACACTGAGTCTATGAAACCAAGATTAAAGAGTAACAGCATGCAGCACGTCCTTTCAAGGAGTAACAGTACTCCTTGCAAGGACGGATTGTAGATTTATAGAAATATAAGATGGCATCGGGCGTAAAGCAATCTCTAGTTTGCTTCAAAGAACCAAGCTTTTCAGAAGCAGATGTCCCAAGAGATTGAATACAAGAATCCCAAGAAAGATCTGGAGAAAAGGACAAACCAAGTATCCCTTTTCAAAATGTTCCTCAAGGAGAGAAGCAACCTTTCAAGGGCTAACATCAGAAAGAAAGTCCATGAATATTGGAAGGAGATAAGAATTCAGCTTTCCAAATTGTTCAGTAGCTACCAGATCTTGTGGAAGAAGTAATAACAGAACATATTTTGTATGCCTTTTCTCCTCCTACATATTTGAAAGTACTTGTTACAAGTTACTTGTATTTTGGTTTTAGTCTTTCAGAGCTGATAGTCTGAAGTTGACATGAATATTACTGTCCCACTTCAGGTATATTCAATAGTTACTTTTTCCACGTTTGGGCAGATAGAACAAGTACAAGCAATAAAGCGATACTTTGCGTAAGTATTCTGCGACTTTTTATTGATCAATAATAATGTGATTTTCCTTCTTATTTATGTATTTAATGGATACAGGCAGAAAATCTGTATTATAATCTTAACAAGTTATGAAATAAAATCTCTGACAACAGGTACACGGAATAGCTGGTGCTATTCCAAAGTTGGTACTATATCCATCGGGTATCTGACTGCCACCTAAGAGAGTCGATCAAGAGGCCTTTGTCATTAGTGATGGAGGGTCAATTCAGTGCGTTGTTAAAGTGTTCAGCCCATTTCGCAAGCATTTTATCTTTGTCAGTTATCAGAGTAGAACCATCGGCACTTAAAACTGGAGAGGGTCTTGATGAAGTTCTGCCATAGACCACCTGCAAACCACTGAAAAAGCTTTTCATGTCGTTGCTGTTAGCAAACCCACGGATTTCATTGGCCTTGTGCCTTGTTATTCAGCCAAGAGTCCTCCATTTGCTGTAGCCACGTTTGGGTAGTACTGCCTACATTACTGAATGCATCTCTTTTAGCTTGTGAGTTAGGATTTTTATTTAGGTTAAGTAGGGATTGAGCTTCTCTTCAAATAGCTTGATGGTCTCTTGATCATTCTCATCAAACCAGTCTTTATGCTTACGAGAAGAAGGTCCCAAATGTTAAAGGGCAGCATTTTACACCGTATCACGAATTGCAGTCCATGGTGTTTTAACGTTCTGATTGTCCAACACCATTGTTTCAAGATGCTCTTCCACAGAATCCACAAATTGCTGCTTGGTGTCATCTAACCTCAATTTCATGATGTTAAGTATCTTAGGTGTTTTCACACCCTGAGATAGTCTCTTCGGCTGTATGCGTAAGTTGAGTTTAGAAACGATAAGACTATGGTCAGTCCAGCTCTCAGCTTTGCACATGACCTTTGTAACTCGTACATCCTGCTTATTCCTCTTTCTCTCAATGACACAATCAAAAAGAGGCCAATGTTTGGAACTAGGGTGGATCCATACCAATTTTTTCTGATAAATAGACAGAAAGTGTGATTTGTGCTACAAATTTCATGTTGATCAAGGGTTCGGAGGAGGAGGAGACCATTACTATTGCATTTACCAACTCCTTGCTTGCCATTTACACTCTCCCAAGAGATATTGTTACTGCCAACTCTTGCATTAAAGTCAACAAGTGTGATAATCCTATCTGTTAGGAGTAGATGTGATAATAGTGTTCAAATCGTTGTAGAACTTTTCCTTGATTTCATCAGGATTGGTCATGGTGGCTGCAAAGACATGGACAATACACTTCATCCTGTTGCAAAGAGGGAGTTTCAAAGTCATAAAGCAATAATTTATTTCTTTTGGCGGTCCAGCAGGCTTGCCAACAAGGTTTTATTTGATGACAAGCCTACAACAGTCTCACGTTTTTCCTCAGGCCTGTGGCCACTCCAGAAAAATGTATAGCCCGTGCATTTCTCAAACAATTCTCCAACTCCAGCAAATCTCGTCTCAGTGAGAGCAGCAATGTCAATGTCGTATATAGAAAGTTCATTTTCAAGGAGTGCTGATTGTCTCAGAGGTCCTTCCGACGGTTCTCTATCAAGACGCGTACGTACGTTCCATGTAGCAATATTAGGTAGGGTAAGCGATGTTTAGGGCATCTTTTCTGGCCCCTTCCTTATGCCAAGAAGGTGAACAGTGCGATCCTAAAGAGGGGTGCTAGCACGATCCACCTCTACCTCACGTCAGTAATTTGCGACCAGAAAGGCCTGAGCCGTCTGCGTCCAGATTTCTAGCTACTCCTTCTAGTGTACCTATACCTAACGCTTCATTCCTTATCTATCGCCACAGGACTTGTGGGAAAAAAGAGTGTATGACTTTCATTATAGTGAAGAAGAGTTGCGCAACGTCGACCTCACTCTCTTGTCCGTTACCATATGAGACCAGTGGCAATGGAAGCGCATGCAGTGGAGGACTAATATGTCCTTCGTGCTATTTATAACAACTGCAATCTTGAAATCCGGTTTCTGGAAGGAGTAGGAATTCGACCATTTTCTATATTCTCTTTTTTTTTCAATACCTTCATAGAGAGCATTATAATTGACCTTGTAAAATATCGCGAAGGACCAGTTTATGTTTTGACGATGACATAGATTGTACAAATGGTAAGCAACAACAATTTTATTCAACAAAGGAGCATCCTAATAAAGCCACTGTGGCTCACAAAGAGGATGCTACGAAAAGAGTAAAGTTCAAAGAGTTACTCTCGTGCTACGATTGGTCACTGTTGATTCAATACTAACCGTGTAAAATGTAAAAAAAAAGTTTATCTTTTCCATATAAGCAGCACCCGTGGCTACCCTTTTAATTTTTTTACCTTCTTTCATTTAATCGTTCATAGGTAACTTTTTAAAATCACAGCCAGCATAAAGTCACTGGTGTTGGAATTGCATTAACAAGGGAAACATATGCTCTGCACTGATGTTTTGTCATGGCTTATTAACTGCATACCCAGAAAGCCGAGCTGTTTAAACAATTGTTCTTGAATTGCCTAATATTACGTTTTGGTCCCTCTTTCACCTGTCTTGTCAATAAATTTATTTAGTTCATTTTTATTCTACTTAATTTTACAGCAAAATGTTAATGTTTATTTACTCCAACTACGGCGATTTCATATTTGCAGCGTTTTAAAAAGTGTTATAACAATGTTGGTTATAGAATTGTACCAGAAAAGCAAAGTACCTTTCTCTTCACCACGGGTTTTTATGAACAGTATGTTCTTTTCTTCTTTATGGAAATGTTGGTGGATTGAATGGTAACTTTGTTACTTTTTGTCTTTAGAACAGACAGATGTATCATCAAAAAAAATATATAATCATAATAATTGCTATCGTATACGAGCATAGGATGATCTACGTATAACAAGAACACAATTTGAAAGAAGCAACCCACGTCCTAGATTTCATTTCTACAAAATCCTGTTTGGGTACCTTTCTACCAGTCTTTTTATTTTGAACCATCTTATATTTTATAAAAAGTTTAAAAGCTTGAAAATTTGCTACTGGTTCTATTGCGAGTGAACCCTATTCCTTTAAAATGATCGGAAAAACATTCATACGATGGTTGACTCATACAAAAATTTTGATGTCTCTGTTTTTATTTTTTAGTTAACGTCCTCTTTCTTATTCATGGACTCAAACAGTGCCTTTACTAAGGAACTTTATTAAAACACCAAGGGAGGTCTCGGCCTAGTGCATTTTCTTACATTTTAAACTGGACAACTCACTTGCAGCAGCCACAAAACCACTACCAAAATATTTAAGCACTTTGTCCAAAATGTTAGGTTTACAATGATCATTTGATCTGTTCCACTTCTGATATTTCAAAATTATTTTTCAAAAATGTATTCAGAGGTTTAGGCAAAACCAAAAACTATGATTACATTTTAGCAAGATGTTTAAAATAATATGAGAAAATTACCTCCATAGGCTAGTTTCTTTGTTCTCTTTCCATCCTCTGTAAGCTAGAGCATTATATTTTTTATCAAAGAAAATATCTTACATTTAAGTTTCTTACTCAATAGGATATCTTGCATTAGGTTTGTCATCCAAGCTTTTCGTATTACGTTGGAACTTTTAAAGTCATTCTGTTCAGTTTGTTGATACCTACTTTGTCCTTGCTCATTGAAAGATTGTATCTCAGTCAGAGTTAGGCGAAGACAAACTTATGCTCTCCTTAGCAACCTTGACCCCCCCCCCCTGCTAACAAGCAACACTTGATCACACACCTCTTAGTAATATCCAACTCTTCCAGTAGCCTTATTTTCTCCATACAATATTATTCTTCGTATCAATTTCTGGATGAAAAAGTACTACAATCAAATCAAAAGCAATATTACTGGAGTTTCTATTTAAATATTTCTCCATGTTTGTCAAATTCATTCCTCCTAATTGTCGACTTCAACTTTAAGGAGAAAGACTATAGATTTACTTTTACTGTGAATAATTAAGATAGTTATTTTTGTCTTGTTTTTTCTACGTTGGTGCAAATGGTGGTCAAGCTGGATGCCAAATCAGTAGTAATCGCATTAGTATGAAGGAAATAATATATCAACTAACACTGTTCATTTAAAGATGACACCTAGTCATAAGCTGAGATTTCACTGCATTGAGAGCTTAAAACCTCGTATACTTGCAGGGTAGCCTGCGATCGTTTATTTATGTTTCTAATGAAAAGTCAAGGTTAATGGAAAACCTTTCTGGTGAATCATTTAAGATTAAAGAAGAAGAATGTTAAGGAGAATACCACCTACCATTTATAAACACTGATCTATTTTGCATTTGACTGTAATAGAAAATCTTTTACAGACACAACTTTCTTAGTTTGGGAATGAATTCTATGCCAAAATTTTTGTAAGATTGATAATAAATCAGTAACACTCCAATCAATTTAGTTTACAGAGATCTAAAAAACTAACTCATATTGTAGATCATGCAAAATGTATAATAGTACAAAGCAACGGCGATAAGTTGAAGGAGAGTGAAAAAAAAGTCACGAAGACAGGTTAATAAAATCATAGTTTACCCATACAAAAAAAACATTGATTGTAATTTTTAAAAATGACAGTAGCAAAGCTATTTATCTTAGTTTTGAAAATAATGAATAATTGAATTTTAATTTATCTTTGTTACAAGAACCCTTTTATTTAATTTGATTCAACGAAACCTTTAAATTGACATTCATACAACAGCTTAAAGCGGAGAACATTAAAAACAGAGCTTTTATTTAAAGTGAAATATTACATTTGATTGTGTTTATCATAGCCGTCATGACAATGATACCATGGTAAACTCATGCGTTTGTGCTAAAGAAATATGTTTTCCAAAGTGACGATTAGTGGTACTCATAAATACGGTTTGGAAAAAGACAAGTAAAAACTACTCATAATTTGTATTCTGTTCGGACTACCGAAAATCGTCTTCTGCATCTGTCCATTAAAATATACTTTGATAAAAGTCCATAAATACTGTAATCTAAGTGTGTATTTATGGTTGATGTCCTTTTTACGTTCTACGTTTAAATTTGTGTTCAGTGCTGTCTGTGGGATTTAAGCTGTGCTTAGTGGTATATAAATTACTATACGAAAAGTATAAAGATCAATACAAATAGTTGGATATAAATGATTGTGCGAGATGTGTAAATGTTTCAATGAGCTCAAGTGAAGAAGAGGCGTATCTCGTAAAACGGCTTTTTCTGCTTATCTACCCGACAGCGATGTTGATCGAAAAGGTAACCGTATGACAATAATCAACTTTTCAAATCGAACTGCATAACTTAATTTCTAAAGACATGATTATGTCTTCCCAGGTCCTGTATTCAGCTCCGTACATAACGGGAGTGGAAACAAGGTTATTCTTGGTCCCTAAAGTAGGGTGTTGTTTATTATTTAAAAGATGTGTCATATTCGACTCCTGAATATCGTCGAGAATCGACTGAGAGAATCTAAGATGCTTTGGCTAAGCAGCAACTTAGCATCTGCATACGATTTTTGAATAAAAATGCGGAGAACTACGAAGAGTTCTCAAGTTTACTGAAGTTAAATAAAACGAATGATCAATCAATCTTTGATGTCCTTATTCGTTCTCTGAAGACTTGAGGTCCAGGTCTTTTAAACATGCTTTGAATTTTGTAGTTCCAGGGGTTTGCAAATGTGTTGAGTCAATTCTAAATGTCTTTCACAACGTTGAAAAAGTATCCAGTTTTCTTTAAACTAGTACTAATATAAAGGAAAATTTTAAGAAGACTGCAGCCATTGTGTGGAAAATAAATGATTTAATTCTTTTTTATTTATATTTAATATTTACAGAGGTTAATCACTTCAGAACATAAACTCTATTATCAGTGTGAGTCTTGTAATTGGTCCTTCTGTTTGTAGAAACCGAGAATAAAATTGAAAAGGTTACCACGAACGATAACTGGATAAGAGGATAAAGATATTTTGAGTCATCTAAATAAGGAATTCAAGCCGGAACAATAAAGATTCTAGTATTTTGGCTATATCTACGGTTATAGGCCTTCAGGGAAAAAATTTAGTCAGCTTTGATGGCAAAATAATCTGCTCCTTTAAAAGCAATGGGAATAATAGCAGCATGACGTAATAGTAAGTCAAAAAGTAATGCTGAATCATACATTCACGTCTTTGAAGACCAATAGGTTAGTAGCTATAGGTGTTGGAAAGTAATTCCTGAATTTTTCTGCACCAGCAACAAAATAAGCTTTGACGGCAAAATAATCTGCTCCTTTAAAAGCAATGGGAATAATAGCAGCATGACGTAATAGTAAGTCAAAAAGTAATGCTGAATCATACATTCACGTCTTTGAAGACCAATAGGTTAGTAGCTTAGGTGTTGGAAAGTAATTCCTGAATTTTTCTGCACCAGCAACAAAGTCACTTCAGGCAAAAAGCTGCAACTTGGGTGTGACAAATGCAAAAGCCAACACAGTAAAACTGTGCAATAGAGAGCAAAGAACAAATGCGGCTAGAGCAAAAGGCAGACAAGAACTAAACACTTTGTGAAGGCCATTAGTGATAAAAGCATGAAGCCTTGTTTACCTAGCATTTCAGGTCATTCTGCAAATGCAGGTCCAGAATATTTTGAGGTCAATGTATGTAACACCTTCATTGGTCATGTATTGGAAGGGTATGAGACATGATTCGCCAATGCCCACGAAGGGCTGATTGCCCCAAGCCTAGTGTCCAGCTATTTAAATGAGAGGGCGTGTGTAAAGGTAAATCTTTAGTTGACTACTATGGAGAGAGATTTGTTGAGAGAGTTTGTTTGAGACAAACATTTGCAGATAATAGCAACAGTTTGCAACAACAATTGAAATGGACAAACCAAAAACTGCCACCTATGCATTAACTCAATGATCTCTAAGGTTCTATCCAACAATAAAAAATTTCCTGTTATCTTTGTAATAATAGTACCCGTTACCAGCGTTTCATTTCAAAGATAATTTCTATGACTACAACTTAAGCTATGAACTCGAGCATCAATGTAACATGATCAGCTGGGAAGGTTACCAATGTTTATGACTGCCAGGAATATTGCATTTATTTCCTTTCTTGATGACATTTATGTTAAAAAACTACCTGACGACTTGTGAGTTATGCTTGATTGAGGTTGTTTTCAGTTTATTTTAGGCACTTCTTAGTTTGGATTGATGAATGTTGTGTGACAAAGTTGAATTGGTTTTGTGAGTTACTGTGAGTTGTGCTATGTATGAAGTTACTCGAAGAGTAACTATTTAAGAATAATGCTCGTGAACACCACATTATCTAATACATTATTGTCTCTTGTTTTATTACATCATTGCTTTCTGGTTACGTCTAATTTAACGAAAGACTCTGTATACAATACCTGAACATACAACTGATGAGACACTAATTATTTAAGATATGAAAGGCTGTTTTCAATTAAATGAAGAATGGGATCACAAAACTGTTCTAAATTAGTTTGCTCTGCTTTAGATCTACTGCATCTACTGCCCCCCTCCTTTATCCTGAAAATTTCCTGTGTACTCTCGTGACATTATTTCTAGCTTACTTAAGCTTTCATTGTTTATGGTCTAAAAAAGTCTGCACTGAAAAATATAGCATTGTGCTATTATCATATGTTAACTTGATGATTCTATCTTCTGAAATTTTATGTTTTTAAGTCGAAATAAATCCTTTAGTTGATCCTCTTTAATTATTTCTCTGTTCTCTAAATAAAGATTATGGGAATTGTAAATTTGTTTCTTCTGGGGGGCGGTTGCAAAGAGCATTTTATCATAATTGAATTAATTTTTCGTTTTCCACGTATTTCCGACCATTCTACGGTTAGCGTTATTTCTGATATAAATTGAATTACCTTGTTATAAAAACGTAACACTTATTATCAGATTACTTTCATAGCCACTACTCCTGTTTTTAAGATAAATTTTGTGTGCTTAAGAGCACGAAGTCTTAAGTTTAACCTTAGCATGAAAGATTTCAAAATCAAATGACTCGTACTGAGTATCGTTTGACGGGAATTATATCATGGTTAAAATATTGTCCACAAATCTTTCTATTTTCATGCTAAAGGTTGGTCAAAACCCTGATAAAACAGTAAATGAATATATAATATTTGCATTTATAATTTAGGGCTGAGCCTCGGGAAATTTGAACGTTTTTAACCTTACTCCAAGGTACACTGGAACATTTTGGTATTCCATAGAAAACTCCTGGTCCTATTGCTAATTTTTAATTTTTTTTATTCAAGATTTGGCTAGACTGTTAGATATAACGATCTTATCCCTTTCTCTTGGTTGTTGCAATATGTTCTATTTGAGAATTAATTTATGCTCACAAATACCACTTGTTTGTGATATCATTTAATGTGCAACATTTATAGCGTAGATTCGATTTCTTCAAAATGTAAAGTGAGGTTTTCTTGCTAGATATGGATATTTGTGACAGGGAGGGTGAGCATTGAAAAAAGAAGTAAAAAATCTCTTGCAGAAGACTACGTGGCAGAGATGATGATGTGAGCTAGTTTATGGCCTTTTTCAAGCAGAGAAAGCAATAATTTCAAGGGAGAAAATTTCAAAGGGAAAACCCCAAAGCCTCATTAAATTAGTGTTACGGCTAAACCAATTTAAAGCTAAATGGACCTTGATTTATAGTACAATCCAATGAAAGTTAGCTCATGGCTAAACGTAATAATAAAGAACTGGAACCTTTTACTCAAGGACTTAAAAGTGAAAATAACATCTTTTTCATGCACATACTAATTAACCTCAACAGATCTTGTGTCAGTTACAAGGCCACTTCAGTGGATAGTAAAGAACGGTACGGATTGTTGTTTTCAGAGCATATGTGATATCATACAAAAACACTAATGACAACCCAAAATAAGAAATATTAGTGGAAAAATCGTTGTAATAAATTCCCTTGCAATTGTCACAGCAATATTTATTTCTTTTTCAGTAGTATTATTTCTTTGACACTAAGTTCTAAGTTCTGAAATTAAACCTGCTTTAGAAAAATATTTTTATTCTCTTCATGAAATTGTTCGCTCAAAACTCCCACGAGAGTTTTTAAATCATGTTGTGTCACTAGCAGTAATCACCTTCAGACAACCCTGCATCTAGAGCTTTTCTTTGTCGTAGAGCGAATAAAGCAGTTGAAAAAAAACTGTCTAGGACTTCTTAAAATATCAACACCTTATTTATACGACAAATAAAAGAGGTGACCTAATAGCGCCTGCGTAATTTTAAAGGCGTCTTTCTTAAATTAGTTATTCAAAATGGGTTAAATCATTTCAGTTCGTAGTATTTAACGCTACTGTATCATACATCAAAATTTTCAGTTCTAAACTTATTAAACATTCCAAACATTATTCAAAATATTCTAATACATTTAATGTACTTTATATATGACTTGATAGTATTATAATAGTAATAAAACAATCCCAGCAAGAAAGAAGCACAAGCAAGAATAAAATGAAATAAGCAAAAATGAAATCCAAGCTTAAGCATTAAAAACTGTATTTATACTCTTCTAAAGAAGGGTGGGTAGTCTGGTCAGCTTTACAATTTCATAGTTGCCAATCAATACTTCATCTCTCTCCATCCTTCACCTGAAGAACACCTTTCGTGATTGGACATGTAAAATAAACACACAGTTATACATTTATATATACACATTCATCTTGAAGTCGCAACGAAACTGTAGTTGTTTCTCTTTGCTTTGTACTTATTATCGCGCGTTGTGTATTAACGTCAAAGAGACGGAGCACTCTACATGATAATTGTTTACGAGCATACAAATTATGTTTATAAATATAAAAATAAATAAATAAATATATACATTGAGAGAGAAAGAGATACAAGGGGAGATAGAGGGAGGGGGAGAAAAAGAGAATCTATGCGTAACATAGTGGAGTCAGAGGGAAGAGATAGAGTTGTTGCATCCAGCTGAAGACGGAAATCTGTGGATGTTACAGTTTTATTGTTAAGTACTCTCATGAAATATTCGATTTCAATTCTTTTCCGTATTGTTAGACGTCCTTATTAATGAAACTCTTATCATCGTATGCCAAATTTTGCTTTTTTCATTGCTTCTGGCAATTTAGAAGAGTGCTATGAACTATTTCGGGAGATAAAAAGATTTCTGTTAGTTCATTTACTGTCCATCAACTCAAAACTGTACTACATTTATTTTTAACAAAATTTACTAATGATTATAAAATCCAAATTTTGTTACTTTACTTAAAACTCACTCAGTATAAAGTTCAGAAACATTGTCCTTTAATACATACATACAAAAGTTCTTAACCCAATAGCCATTACGAGACTCTGGGACAAACTAAAACTTTCCTTTAGTGCATTCCAGCACAAATGTCTCTAACAACTTTTTACTTCTTTTTTACTTCTTGCACTATCACATTTTCAAGCACTGTCTTAGTACGGTTGCTTCTTCTCCTATATTTCTCAACGACGAATATGAGCCTTCTGTCAAGGTGTCATTAGATGCTCGTGCAACATGTGCAACCCATTTTCTGTTCTGGCTTCTTATATACTCTGTCATTGAAGCTGATTTTGTTATATTCAATATCTTCTCATTGGTGTATCTCCAAGCCCAGTTTATTCTCTTCATATAATTCTCACTTTTCGCTAGCTCGATCTCCTTTTTGATGACATTCTTGCCATTCCACCACGAACCATACGTCTCAAAAATTGAATATGTGCTCTTTGAATCTTGGCATACTGTGTTTGGGTCAGTGCCCAGGTCTCACAGCAGTAACACAACCTATTTCAGACATGTATTGTAAAATTTCATTCTGATCTTAAGTTTTAGATGATGGTTGCAGCGCATTTTCTTGAGCTCAGAGAACTTACTGTTTACAAATTCAATTCTCCTATCCAGTACTTTTTCTGATGTACCTGGTTCATTGTATGTGATAAGGTCTCCAAGATATATGAATTCAGTAACATTTGCGATGGTTTTTTTGTCAATGATGATCAGCTGTTTGGGATATTCCTCATTTTTGATTAATTGCTTAATGCTTAATTCCAAAAAATATTCAGTGATTTAAATTCTGATATTAGCACTCTAGAAGGATTTTACGCATCATGAATAAACAGTCTTCTTACAAATTCTTCAAAAGAAAAAAAAGTTATGACCTCTTGAACTAAAAGATCCCGCCAATCTCTATGTACAGAGAAAAATGTGATGTGCTAACTTAAAAATTTTCCTCTTTGTCCCATGATGTTTAAGCAGATACGTCTGTGTATACCAGCACTTTACTTGCTATATTTTCCTTTGATAGTGGCTTAAGACCTGAAATATCGACAACAAGTGCCAGCTTATTATCGCCAGCCTACCTGGGTGTCAATAACAGTATTTACGTTTTGCTTTGAAGAGAAAAACAAGCCACAATAAACAAGTTTAGCAGTAGTGTTACTGGTTCTTAAAAAATGAAATTATATTTCCTGAAAAAGCTACTATAAATAATTATCAGTATGTTACTAAATGTTATCAAATTGAAAACATAAATTGACAAAAGCATGTCGATCTTTTTTCACCTTAATGTTGTATCGAGAGGAATTTTGTATTTTCCTCTCAGGGTTATTTTTTGCAATTTTTATAAAGTCAGTATCAACTAAGAACTGTTTGTGATACTACCACTTATATTTTACCATGAAGTGTATCTTCCTGATTCCCATAACCCAAAATATTCATTTGTCTGGACCTACATTATTCTCTCTTGTGATATCTTTTCATTCCTAAACAGGCTTGAGCGCAGCTTGTACTATTTGCTTTGTATCCAAAAGCAAAAGGCCGAACTGAACAGAATTGCTTTTAAGTTGGTCTTCCACGTCACACCAGAAGCGGGGTAATCTTCTTATATTTAGTTTATGTCTTAGGTGTGACCAAGGTACTTCCAATACTAAAATTCTAAAATCAGTAGAAAAAGCAGTTAATTGCCACGTGACTGCTTTTGAATCTTTCAATATACCATCTAATACCGTAATGCCGAACATTTCAAACCAATATGTGAGCAAATTCTGATATAATAGGTCGCACCTTATCACAAAGGTGATAAGATACCACCTTTTATCATAAATAAACAAAGTGACCAGGTACTATCATAAACAAAGTGCCACAAGTTGAATCATTTAGGCCACTAAAACAGTTGTAATAGTGACTGACTGATGACTTTTAAAAAGTCAAAATCGCAGTAATTTCCACCGTGGTCATGCTTGAACATCAGATGAGTGACATCTTCTTATGTTTCACAGAAATAAATGGATATCTTTCTGACTGTTTCATCTGGTCCGCCAAAAGATTTAAAAAGTTAGTTTTAAAAAATAAATTTTATGCCGTTGTCAAATAGCTCATATTAAAATTCAATAAAAGCGCGTTAAGCACATGCATACACTTGTATACACACAGACGCACACACAGACGCACACACACACATACACACAGATATATAAATATATAATATATATATGTTATTTATTACAAACGTAGTCAAAGTTAAAACCTAAAACTTTTCAATACTCAGAGTTTCATCCTCTCTCAAGTCTTCAGTTGAAACTAAAAACTTCGTTACAAACGGGATCTTATAAAGATAATCAATAGAAATGTCATATACAACGTCATAGAAGGGGTGAAGGGGGGGGGCGTCAGGCTTTCGTATCGTGGTTTAAAAGAGTATATTTGTATACGTATCTACACTTCGAAATGAGTTCAGTTCTTTTGTTTAAAATGTTATACTCTTCTTAGATCACAATTTAAAGTAAACGAACCATCAGACAGCAATTAGTTTTTCAAACATATTTTTATTGGACCCTGGACATTTAAGCTTGTAAATCACGTTCGATTTTTGTGATATAGGGATTTTGTCCTTTGTTGAAAAAACATTAAAAACCTCTTAGTATCAAACAGGCTAACAAAAGCAACATTTCTTCTCGTAAATCGTTGTAACGTTTTGACACATGATTTTAGCAACTTTCACCCTTTTCACTGGGAAGGAGAACTTGGATAAAGACTTCGATAGTATCATCCTTGTCTTGGGTCTCACGGTCAGTCATTGACGTGGATTCTAATCTTTTCAGCTTTGTTGCAACCACAGCCAAATGGTATCTATTTCAAGACATAAACACGTTTTTTATCTTTTTGCATAATTAAATCTCAGTGGAACAGATTTTAACAGCAAGATGGTGGAGTGCTTTCACCCAAGCAGTTGTAAGCCTCCAAGGTCTTTGGCCCAAGAAGTGGAAATACTGGCCATTGTGTGTGCTTTTGTACAACGTATCAGTATTAGTCTTTTCGATTGAGATATTAAGGAAATGGACGTTACCATCAGGAAAACCATCTATTGTGAACCCCATGTTTTGTCAAATGAGTTCATTTTTAAAAGGACTTCATTAAACTTTTCTAGTTTAACCAATAACAGCGTGCCAACAACGTAATGAATATAGAGTTTAACAAAACCCAACTCAATACATTGATCTACAATCACTTTCTGCAACTCAGTCATGATGACATTAGCTAAAGTAGGGCCAAGAGAAGATTCCATAGAGATACCATCAATCTGTTCATAAATTACGTTGTTGAAAGAGAGTGCAATTTTTCTCCGAGCGTCCAACAAAAGTTTCTTTAAAGTTCTCCTTTTAAGCCTTGTTACAAATAGTTTGTTCTCGTAGAAGCTTTTCAAACTATATCCAGAATTTTGCTAAAGAGAACATTAGTAAATAAAGATGTTACATCCAAAGAGACATTGGTAGGCCTTGTCAAATAATTCTTTTTGTATTGAATGAATACGTATAAG
Source organism: Morbakka virulenta (assembly GCA_003991215.1). NCBI lineage: Eukaryota > Metazoa > Cnidaria > Cubozoa > Carybdeida > Carukiidae > Morbakka > Morbakka virulenta. Next base: position 74,722 of record RDPX01000548.1, read on the forward strand.
GGCTTCAAAGGAATCCTTGACAGTATATTTGTTGATTGTCAGCGGATGAAAAAGCTATGACAGAAATTTGAAAATGCCATGATGAGTGGTATCCACAATGAAGAGAATAAATGGTAACTGATCAAATTCTTTATGAATATTTGGCAAACCTTTGGCTCTGCCTAGGCGCCCAGTTTTCGGTCTCCTCGATTTCTTTTCTTCTTCAGTTATGTCACTTCTGGACAATAGTGTATTAAGGTACAATTGGACACTTGACAGGTTTCGTAATGTTGAGTCATCAGTGCAAATCTTGAACTATGACGTGTCTCGAAAACTACGTCCTAAAGAACGGTAGTGATCAGGTATGTTAACCAACACAGCATCTTGATCTTGGTCAGGTTTCAAAATCATAAAAGTTCACCAAGCTCTTCAAAACTTTTGATTCGTTTCTGATAGAGGTTAAACTGTTTAAGGTCTAGATCAAGATAGTGGTATGTAAACTATGATATGCTTTTGGAGAAATTTGTCTCTCAGATTTATAACTGTTGTTGCTTTGTGTGGAATCTTTGTTTTAGTTTGAAATATCAGTTAAAATGTGACTAGTAATCGATAGATTTTCTCTGCCTCTTATTATTTTACCAACTAAGGTAAATTTCAAAGTTAATCAGGCTTCAAAGTGGTTGTAAAAGGACTCATAAGCGAAGAGATAGCAATAATAGTTGTAATAGGAGCTCTTAGTCTGATCAAAAAGAGAAAACAAGCTTTTGTTGATAAAATACCAGGAAAACTAAATTTACAAGAAATGTAAAAAATAGTGTTAACAAGCACTGCCCACACAATGAGAAAACCTTTGTCAATGTGAAGTGGTAGAAAGCCAAATAATTTAATATGTATGAATGGGACTTTGTAGATTTATTGTTTTTAAGCGAAAATTTTTTTTATCTCAAGGGAAAAAAGAAAACATTCCTGTCAAAGAACAAGACCTTGTTACTCTAGAAATTCCTTCCACGCATAACTCACTTTTTCAATCATTTAATTTCAAAGTTTTTACTTCCATTTAGAAATCAAGGTTAATTATTATAAACCTTTTTACTTGGATGCATACACTGGCTGGAGCTACCATTGAATAGAAAGTCACAATCTTAAGGCTTTCAAAACAAATTCAGTTAGCATGGACAGCAAATTTTCTCGATCAGCTTTCTCCCATTTAGTGACAGGCTGTTAAACAGGGCCACGTGAGTGTAAATTGATGAATTTGAAGACAAAACTGTTATCTCCCATGGTAATGTACACTTTTTTATTTTTCAATAAATTACGATGTGTACCATGAGCAGACCAATCTTTGAATAAAATATTAATTAAATCGATCTTAATGGGGGCAAGATAAAATCCTTAGAAAAGGTTTTTCCTAAGCTATCTCTGACTATGAGCAATACCTTTCTTTTCAAGTATGCTTTTCCTAAAGCATACTGCATTATAAGCCTGTTTGTCGTTTATCATACGACCTATTCATTTAGCATTTCTGAAATTCTAATGATCTACCATCAATATTCATACTGAATTCTTAGAGCTGTGTTTCATATAAAGCAATCATATTTCAAACATTTCTGGTTTTGTTTCGATTATAATTGCGCTAAACCAACTCACTCAGGATTTAACACTGGTATATAAACGGTATAGAACCTTCAGCAGGGTTTCTGTTTTACCGTAAACGTCGAGTTTGTATTTCAACTTTTAAAACATTGGCAGTCCATGCTGTGTGGTCAAATTGAAGAGAAACTTTGGCCTTGGTTTTCTTCTTATACTACATTGCTTGAAACCAGTTTTTAAAATATATTTTAAAACAATTCGGAATAAACCCCGAGGATTCCTGCTGGCCTGCCTTGTGGTCAATGCCAGAGTACAAGGTAGTGTCAGCTGCATAGATGTTGATGAACTGAAGCAAGCTACCAGGAAGATTATTGATGCAAAGAAAGAAGAGAATTGGAACAAGAACAGAGCCTTAAGAAACGCCACTGTTAATGGAATGCTCATTTCATCTAGTGTGACAAGTATTTTACGATTTGAGAGAAAGAATTAAATGATAGCAAAGACCCTTCCAAAAATACCATAACCAGAAAGGTTATGGTTACAAGCAAGTCTGCTTACCACATTTCATGAAATGCTTTGGAAGTATCCAGAGCCTTATTATTTACGTCTGATACTGTCTCAATAACAAGGGTAAATAGCCGTCAACATAAAAATTCCTGTTACTAACACTGCCATTGATGCTTATATCATAAAGCCCAAATATCTGAAGAGAATCAGAAAGAAGGAAAGCTTTCACACAAAAAAAATTAGAATGAAGAACTCTGACATTACCGAAACCTAATGAGAGAGTGATTCTGACAATAACAGGCCTTTAATCTTCGATGTAGGGCTAGTGTTACCACATATAGCGTCTACCCTCTCATATATGGTCTTGGGTCCGCTAATACTTTGCACCCTTTGACTACTGAAAGTCTGCTGGGTACAGACGGCCATTCATTTACTTGAAAAAACCATGAACACAATTGAAAATAGAACTAGATGAACGAAAGCCTCACTTAGACGCAGACCAACAGCAGCCTGACTCAAGAAGCCCTAGAGTGATGAAAATGGTATTAGATGAGGGGACAGGCAACACTGTCTACTACACATTGGTCTCGTGGAAGAGAAGTGGTGATGAGGTGACTTAATACCTGAGATTTTACCGACACGATCTCTAAAAGGATTGCCAACCAACGCCAAAAAGGCCCTCTTCGCCTCTTCCCCATGAGAAAGACCTAATCTCACAAAATACCAGACTGGTAGTTCGAGGTGTCAGGTATATATATATATATGTATGTATGTATGTATGTATGTATGTATGTATCTATGTATGTAAAGGAGTTACTAACAGGGAAACTATTGGCAGGAAATCTTTTTCTATTGAATACATAAGTAAATACATACCACTGTACAAGGCCAAAATAAATAAAAAGCTGTAATAATGTCGAGTAATATTCCTACCTGCATTTTTACAGCTTTAACTAAATTATCAGTTATACTTCAGTAAATTTTCTCTGCTAATTTTAACACAATCCCTTCATTTTGTATTTGCTAAACAGAAAACTCTACCAAAAAAAATGTGGAAGAAGACAGTTAGGTTAGTCTACCTACACCAGGCATTAAAATCTAATAAAAGAGATATTTGAAATGACATCCATTGAAGGGGTATGTATTGCTCATTTTCAAGAGAACCAATATTATTTTAATTTCTTTAACTAGAATCCTGTCTGTATTGAGGCTGCTCTGTAGGGTACTGCCCCCTGCAAAATATATTTTTTTAAGTTTTTTAACTTTAATGGTAACCCTACAATCCCTCCGTAGGAGGAAATGGATTAATAGGCAGTTTTCTTTATTCGTAAAAGCTACAATATACAACATAAGTATTTATGAAATAAGAAGATGTTTTATGGGAATTTTTTTAATAAAATCAACTTAACTTTAACAAATCTTTTGAAACTGGTATTGTAACGCACCAAAAAGAAATTTTTTATGGCAACATAGTGAACAAAGAGAATAGAATTTATTTTGATAGATTTCGTTATTTTGAGTATGTCTTAATAAGGGTAGGAGATAAAAGACCTTCAGTAGCTATTTCCTAACAGCCAACCTTGACTCTGTTGTAATACTCCCTGTGGACTTGTATTTAAAAACGATTAATCACTAAATCTCGGTGTTAACTGTGGCGATGTTAACGAATAAATTAATGTGTATTTCTGACCACGCGTTTTAGATAATAAGAGTAATTAAATGTTTATTGGGTATTTTTGCTATGCAAAACATCGCACAGTATCTTACTAAGCTAAATGGCCATTTAGTGCAACCAATGGTTATCCTACGTTTTGTTTTATACCTAATCTAGGAGGGATCCTTTGCAATAACGTCCTGTAACAGATCACAGCTGGAGTCTACATGAGGTAAATTGTTAGTCTTAACTAAAGGTAATATTTTTTTATACAAGTTTATTCTTACCATTATGTTTATTAGAAAAACTAATGGTTGTTTACACTAACTAGAATAACTCAAAAATTGAAATTCTAGACAAATTTTTCCATCTTATGAATGACCTAGAAAACGGTTTCTCGTTTCAAGAAGGGTTTCCAACTATGCTCTCTATTCAGACTTGGATTTAGTAAAGCTAAATACTTCCTTTCTTAGGACTTTTCCATCGCTTTACATTTTGTTAAGCAGTAGGACCTTCTTAAATTTCTTCCGCCTCTGGCAAGCAACAAACCAACTCCATTGTCCGCCAAAAGGTGTGAATTTACTCTTTCTTTCGAGGTAACTCTTTGCCGGCACTTTCGCTGAGCTGTCGTTTGGAGTATTTCGAAGGAAAAGATTAAAGAACACTCTGCTGAGCCTTTCAGACAACCCAGGTGGAATACAGTCACGACCTCCTACTGTCTTAGCGTTTAACTCCTGCTTCGCGCTGTACGATATTCCCCATAAGATTAATCTCAGAACACTGGCTCTCTCTTCTGCCACAGTTCAAAGTGAGGAAATAATAAGCGTAAATTTCTCTAAACAATTTTCACAAGCTTAACATGTTTTCATTCTCAAATAACACTCATTGGAAATACGGAACTATTGAGTAATTTAATGATACAAAAAGTGATAGAAGAAGGTATGAATTTGGAGTATTTTGTCATTTTAGATAAACTATATGGTAAAATATCTCATTTATTTTAATTTAAACATATCAGAAATAGTTTTGTGAAAATAAACATTCTGGTAATTGTATTTTGTAGCAGTGTATCTAGGTTAAAAACATTTTAAGATGGTAAAATATATCTCCATATGGACCCTTATTTTTTGATACGGAATTTTTATGGCAGCAGAACTTTGATATATCTCCCAAATCACAGAAGGTCCGAGTTGTGAAAAAAGGCGAAAAAATATTTGCAAAACTAAACAAATAACCACGAAATGACTCATAATATTACAAAATTTTAATAACGGCTTTCAAATTTTCTATTTCACTGAATTTTATCGAACAATTGTTTCCATCCAGGTAATTTGTATTTTTATTTAGGAATATCCTCTGCACAATTTCATGGTATTCAGTAGTTTTTAGTTTATCAGACCATATTGTTATAAATTGTTGAAGTTTCCTGTTAATTAGTCTTCCTATTGTATAGTAATTGATTTATATTTTTGTCTAGAAGCGTATTCTGTTATAATTAATCCTGGGGTACAGCGCTTTGATTTCAAAGCCATAAAAACAAAAAAGGATAACCATTACCAAGCTTATCTAATTTGAAAACTTTGTACCAGAGTTCAATTCAGTCGGTAACCATTACAAAAAACTAACACTGGAAAGGATTTTCCACTACAAAATATACAAATTCGACCAAGAGCGTTGGAACCCAAACTTAAACCTTTGGTAGAAAATTAGAGTTTTAAGGTGTACCTACATACTTCTCCCTGTGTGCAGTAGTTAAATATTATAGTGAAAGCAAGCTTTCGAGAGTTTTAGGTTTGTAAAGTAACTACTTTTAGCAACTAAAACCATTCATATTAATGCGAGCTAGATATTCTCTGTATATATAGCGCAGAAAGGTGTTAAGAAAACACAATATCTGTTGTTAGTTTGCGTTAAACACTATTATTCCACCACTATTATTCCACCATCAAAGTTTCCTAGTGGTTCTAAAATAGCTTGAAATTCTATGTAATTGTGAACAATATTGTCCAGTTTTACCTTGATTATTCTTTTGGTGAAATTCCACCCTTGTACGAAGTACCTTTTAATGAATCAAAATAAAGGCTATTATATTATATTATATTATATTATATTATATTATATTATATTATATTATATTATATTATATTATATTATATTATATTATATTATATTATATTATATTATATTATATTATATTATATTATATTATATTATATTATATTTTATTATATTATATTATATTATATTATATTATATTATATTATATTATATTATATTATATTATATTATATTATATTATATTATATTATATTATATTATATCATATCATATCATATCATATCATATCATATCATATTATATTATATTATATTATATTATATTATATTATATTATATTATATTATATTATATTATATTATATTATATCATATCATGTCATATCATATTATATTATATTATATTATATTATATTATATTATATTATATTATATTATATATTTATATATATATTTATGTGTGTGTGCGTATGTGTGGGGGTGTAAATAAATGTAAGAATCCAAGGAGACGCCAATTGAAATATTATTTTTGTTGCCGTTGCTCAGAAACTAAATTTGTTTTGCTGTGGGCAGACACGTTTTATTATGACAAGTTTTTATTTCCCCCCTAAACTCAGAATAAAAGAAACAAACGTAGTTTATTTTTTGGTGATATGTGTTACAATAGAACTCATTTGTAAGTATCTCTATGCATATATTTAATTATTTCCATTTAAAATATAGATCCTTAGACATGTTTTGACCATGCAGAATTTCAAGATTTTAGAGGACGGTCTGACCGTCAGAGGGAAAAAATGTTCCGCTACTTTAACATTTATATATTTATAGTACAGTAAAGCCTTTTTGGTACATCACTGAAATAAATTTTATTCACTAAGTATTAATTGATATTTCAGAGGGAAAAATTGTTTTGTTTGAGAACTGAAACTGGTTTGTTACCAAATGACACTCTGGAATATGTATTAACTGTTAAATTTTTTATCATGTTTCATTTTCTGTTTCAAAAAAACTTGGCGTGTAAATTTAGATCGAGTCCTAGTTGACCCCTTGGTTTGCCCCTTTTTCATGAAAATACCCTCTCGCTGTTTAAAATACTCATAATTGCTTGTAAACATTGCAAGCTAAAACATTTTGGCACTGTAAAACATACCGCTAATTAAGGCCATAACAGTACACTTCTGGATAAACTAGTAACACTGACTGTTGCATACCATTAAAAAAACTTCTTCGTTCATTAGTATTGGAACTATTGAAGATCTTAATTATGTTTAGACCTTTCGTAATTTTTACCTTACCTGGAGTACTGTATCTTCTTGTTATGGGCAACCTTTGATCGCCTAATTTTTCTTGTAACATTGTCGTGCAGAAAATTATAAATTATGAAAAATGAATTTCCACGAAATGTTGCAGTTGAAATAAAAACATACTTGATTTTTTGTTAAAAAGAGCAAACAAAGCGGAACATACTGAGTATGGATTGTGTTCATTCGCTTGGTTTTTCGTTTTGTTCAATTTAATTGCCCAGATCGCCTAAATTGGGAGAAACGTTTTACAAAACGAATGACCAGCCGCCAGCATTTACATCGGGTTAATTACGTCGTATTCATTCTCATGAATCGCTTTGTAAATCGCATTCTTTTGGCAGGCAATCGAAAGAATCGATTTTAATGAAAATATTTTCCACCAGTTATAATAGTCTGTATTATAGTCCATTTGAAGAAGTGTGTAACTGTATGTTTTTCCATAATACACTCTTCACTCACAAGAACTTATGAGCTCCCTCAAGTTTCTTTACCATGTTCAGTTTTTTTATGTTATCTTTACCTCTTGAAATCGAAAGAAACTTCTTTTTCCATCCCCAACGTCTTAAAAACAGAGTACAACAGTACTGAGTAAACTTTAAACCAAAATAGATTGTAGGGCTTTATAAAGCGATAAAGAAAATTTCAATAAATCTCTCGCAACCACATATTCTACAATGACAAATATTTTGATTTTAATACATGCGTAAGTTAAAGTAGAAATTCTTTATTGTAATACCATTTCATACCGGGTTTTCCGACTTAGTTTACGACAGAGCCATGACTGTTGATCAACCTGCCTATCTGCCTGTCTATCTATCCATCTATCGGCGTATCCAGCTATCTATTCGTCTATCTAACTGTCTAACTGTCTATCTATCTATCTATCTATCTATCTATCTATATCTAATTATCTAATTTAGTCCTCCATTTCCACTTGAATACTACATGTAACCAAGTATGTTAACATATGACTTACATATATACTTTTTACAACTACACATCTTTTTACCTACCCATGTATCGTTAATTGTCGGAAAGTGCAAGATTGTTGAAAAGGAAATTTTGATCAGTTAACAACTGGGTTGGGAAACAATTTTTGAGAGGAAGGTTTGTAGTACTTTTGCGGTTAATATATGCCCCAAGAACGTAACATATTAGTGGTTTTTTCCCCTTCCCTTCTTTTTTCAATGTAGCAGTATCATGATTAGTCCATCTCTATGTCCTTTTTATTTGATCATTTGATCTAAAAATTTATTTTCTCGACACAGTCGTTTGTTTAACGCTACGACATGCTCCAGGTGGCGGTTGGGAACTTGGAGGTAGCATGGAAAGATTTTCAATTTTCATGTCCTTGTATAAAACATTTTAAAACATAAATAGCATACAAAGACACGTGTGAGAATAGCATTAACAAACTGAGCTTATCATGATGGCAGGTTCTTAGTGATTTACATGGGGGAGCTTATAACCAAAGGGCTTTTTTTTTTAATCTTTATGGACTTCTTAACTTGTGGTAATTTTCATCAAATAAAAGCTACATTTTAATGGTATCCCCTTGTCTGTATATCAATTCACCTCTCCATTTTTCTACCTTATGTTCCTTCTACTTGCTCTCTTGTTAGCTTCAGAATAATACGATCTAACAATGTTCTCTTTTCATTAAAAAGAAATAGAATTGTTTCGTAGCTACTGCTTTTAATATTTTATTTAAAATTTTACTATTCGGTCAAGAAGGCTGTTGTTAGAACGAGAAGATACAAATCCGGTGAAACCTATCGATGAGAATAACAAAACGATAAAGATTGACTTTCTGTGATTGGTTGTCTCAAACAACTGAAAACCTACAAGCACCCTTTTAAAAGGGGGAGACAATGAACACCGGTTATTATTTGGTAACAGTGCGCACTGTTTCATATGAGAATTCTTGCATTCTTGTAAACCTCAATATCCTTTAAAAGTTTCGGATTTTCAGTCTAAATCCATTATTTCATAATTCTCTGAAAGGTATGTTATGCAAAATCCCTTGAAAATTAGGATATGGTGGACGTGCCTTGCGAAAAGGTATCTTGAACACATCTGTAATGTGAAGAAAGTAATATTGATAGGAAGGAGCTCAACAAACACCTGCGGTCACGCTTGTTTCTAATTTACTGAGAAATTAAGGCAAAACAAGCAGTAACTAGTGTTTTAAAAGATTAATTGGAGAAACAACCTACTTATAAACCCTATCCTTATGTTATGTTAGGATCCATACTATTAGTAATGCTAGTTATGATTGTTTAATCCTAGTGTATGCCATGGTATCTGTTAGAAAACAGCTCACGCATAAATATTTCAGAACATCTTATGACTGAAGAAATTAATTACCGTAGGAATTTTATGCATCTGACGAAGTCATTCTCAGAATACAGGCAGCACAAAAAATAGCAGTGAATTTCAAAGAAGTACGAAAAGGATAAACTTTACAAACAAAGTGGAGGAATTGAAGTTATCTAGGCTCTTCAGTGTTTCAAGTCTCTTATTCTGTGAAATACACCAAAAAACATTGTCTGGCCCGTTCAAAAAAATCTGTAGAAAAAGAGCTTATTACGCTGTTCACATTATATTTCTTAGAATTGAGTTACTTAATATTGCCTTCATGTTTATGCCTGTCGGGCAAAATATATAAGGCTACTTCGTTTTTCCATGACACTTAAAGTACTTTTGGGGTAAAGGGTACCAATCACGTGATAGCACTATCTTCAAGCCATCCTTACCGTAAAAACACTCCAAATTATACCATAAAACAGCCAGAAATATTCTCATTTATTCCTGCAAATTTGTACTTAAGTGAGCGCCTGCCCATCTACCAGCGTTTATGGAGAAGTGGTCATACAGTTTTTAAAGGTTACTCAGTAAACTGTGCTATTCACATTACTCTAAATCTAAAAAAATTGGACTGGTGGCATCTAACTAGCTGCAGAACTACTGCGAAAATATTCCTCGTGCATCGTCGATCCTCCTTTTAATTGTTTGTTAGTGGGGAGCACCACATCAAATCAGAGTGTAGTTTATAGTTCTGCTTGTAGCTATGTCCGTTTTAATGTATAAAAAATAAACAAAATATCTGTAATCTATTTGTAGTTAATTGACTCAAACAGTTTGCTATTGTAATATTTAATGTGTAAATAGTAGGTTGAGAGACGAACAGTGACATGCAGAGTTGCAACAACACTTGGTATAATCTACCCACTTTCTACCAATGTGATGTTAACATACAAACATGTTTCTTTCCGGTTGGATTTTTACTTTAATAGTTTCATGCGTCGAAATAACTGGATGTTAAATGCGAAAAACCAGCACCTGGCATGTGTCAGACTGAATCCAATTAGTAAAATCTACATGAAGCAGGGAAACCTTCCTTTTAGTTATTATTTTTTCCATCAGACAGCTTCCTTCTTACAGGTAATGATCTGCCCATTTTCTTATAAAGGAAGTTTTGCTTCCTGTGAGTTATTTGTCAACATAAAGAAACCCGAACTGATTTATGTGATAACCAAAACAGTAACAAAGAGGTGATTTAAAAATAGTTAATGTAGTTCGTACAAAATTACCAGTAACAAAAATTTTTTGTGGAACACTGCACCACAGATGAATTACACCTACAAAATTGACTTTTTGCCTGTGACGTGTGTTAATGTTGTGTTGGTCAGCACAAAAATATATTTATGAAGTGGTTGCAGAAAGTGAGAAAGGGTTGACCGTAGAACCATAGAATCGCATATAACATAAAAGTAAATATTTGTATTTGTCTAATATTTAATAATGGTGCTGAAGAGAAATGATAGTCCATATTTTGTGCTAATCTGGGGCGGTGATTAAGAAGTGGTAGCTATTTATTTAGAAAACTAGTACAGACAAATGCTGTTTATTAGAAGCATATGTCAACCAGTAGATAGTACGTTCGAGTAAACAATGGTTCTGTAGGAAATAATATTCTTCCGGTGTTTATACTGTTAGCAAAATATGTTGAGAGTTAATCTCACGAATGGTAGAAGAATATTTGAAAATATAAGTTTAATAGACTGGATGTGTAAGCGCATACCATGATAGGCTATCCTATTATGTTCATATTCACAGGAATGAAAACCCTGTAATGATACCTGGACAATCTAATTTCTATTAACTACTACTTTCTCTTTGAAATATTGGATTGTAGAGTCTTGCCTGCAGCTTTTTTCTGAAAATTTTGAGCCTGTTTCTCTTCAGTTTGCTCAACCATACACCAAATGAAATTATTCCTAGTGTAGTTTTTTATAGAATTCCGGAGGTCCACAAAGAGCTCCATACCAGAAGCTTTTTCCCCAAAACGATTAAATTAGTAGCATCTATTTCTAGAATTAATTAGAATATACCTAGAATCTTGATTGATTTAAATCAAATGCCCAATGGCCTCTTTTACATTATTTTTATTTGATCTCTTCTTTGTCTCCTGTGCTACCGCAACCTTTTTGTTTGATTTGAAGAAATTATTGATCTACCATTACCAATTTTTGTTTTGCAAGAAGGAAATGCATTAAATATAAAACCCCACCAAATTCCAAATAATTCAGTAGAGTACAATCTAAAGACAATCAAGTCGTAAAAATTAAAGAAAAAGACAGTTATTGAGCTGATGTGCATGAACAATATATTACTCCTTTATCTACTTATTCCTCTTCTCCCACATACGTGTCTTGTTACATAGGAACCATCACTCGGCTCTTGCTTCTCTAGTCAGTTATTTGCTTCTTTATTGCGCTTTATATCTTCATATCAGAGCTTACTTACTTTCTCTGCTTCTCTTCCGAAGATACAAGATAAACAACTTGAACTTCTTTAATGCATCATCCTGACCTCTCCTTTGCACATATACCCCTCCCATCTTACTCTATTCTCAATCACTTTTCCTTGTATTGGTACATTTCGCATCATGCTTCTTTCTGGCTCGTTTGTTTGGTTTTTGAGACGATTTAAACCACATACCATGCCAAATTACTTCATTTCTACAGAATTTAGCTGTCTGGTGTGACAGCATTTGGTATGGAAGAAGTCAGTTAGTAATAAATTTGGTTAGTATTTATTACCCAAAAAGCCTTAGCGATGTTCTTTGGACCTATATATTTCATTTTGTTCACCGTAATTCATTCATCCTTTTGTAGTCCCCAGACTTAACAACATTTCTTTGAGTGTATTGTTTCATTTGCAAAAAAGTTAGAAGGTGTCAACGAAAAAGAGCATCATGACGCAACTTCCTGTAGCGCTCCTATGTCTAACCGATCAAAAATCATGTGAATAGAGTCGAACTTTGGAGAAGGCGTTGGTACCCCCACCTTAACAGGAAATCAATCGTCTCTCCACAGCCACTATTTATTTCATTTCAACAGCATTGTGCCTTGAATTAAGCAAATATAAATCTTTTGAACCAATTAAACAGTTAATCCACGCTAAACTATTTATGTCAGAACCTGTAAAAGGTATTTTCAAAGTTATGCCACACTATCTTTCTGTTTTTCGTACTTCGGAGGGAAAAGAGTAGGGTAGGCCAGGAGTAGTATATGCTGAACACACTTTTTGATTCTGTTCATTTATCAAATATAATCGCAATAACTGAATCATTGAGAAAAGAGAAGCGTTTAGTTTTTTTAACGAAATCGCAAAAATGGAAGAAACTAGTACATATTTGCAAGATCTGGTGAATATTTACATTGTCTGTACCTCTTCGTTTTGGAGCGTGGAAGTAGTATATGTACTGGAATATACGGCAAAAATAAAAAAAATCAGAAAAGGCGAGAAAAAATCAAAACAATCAAATTTATTAACCAGGTAATCTACCAGTTTCTTCGTTCATAATCTTGTGAAATCTTATAGAGCATGTCAACCATAAGATTGTTTAGCGAGTGAGCGAGCTCTCTTAGCGGGGTGGAACGAAGTAGTGGACTCACACACTGAGCGAACTCATTCATTCGTCTACTTGTGTCCTCATACCCAGTCATGCCCAATCGTGCCCTATCATGTCCTGTTTCACAATTTCGCGGAACTTTAGTTTTGTGTCCTATTTACTATCCATACGGTAATGTGTCATAATTTTTCTGAATGCATCTTTTATCATATCCTAACCTAAAGTCTTTCTCTTGGTACTTATTTATCAGTTGTTTTGTTTTTGAATCACGTGCAATCATTTGCTCTTTGACAATTGTTATCCTATCATTTGTACCTTTCATAATGTCATTCATGGAACTTTGATTAATACATTGACTGTTTTCATAGTTTAGGGTAAAACCTTTCACCTTGCAAACATTTTTTACCATTTGATGTTGTGTAAGCATAGGATTTTGGACCGGTACCACACCATGATATAATGTGATGACCATCTAATTCATCAGTCAAATCTCCCAAGCTATCTCCCGTTTTGATTGTAGCACCACCAGGTCGTTCAACATACCATGCAGAATCAGTATCATAACCCAATACTTGATCATCTAGTCTGTCTAAAACACTGTAGAGCATCATTCGAGCATGGCTAGTTGTGAAACAAGCTACGAAAATGTTAGTATCCCTACAGTTGTCAACGAAATCATCTTTCATGTTATAACTCATGTGTGCCATATCTTCATTTATAAACTGAATGTTAAGATTATCAACTTTGTCGTCAAGCAATATCTTGTAAAAACCTTTAACTTCGGTAACGTATTTGGTCTGTTTCATGTTTTGACGCTGACCAAACTTACCCCATAGACTGTTTAAACATAGTTTGGCGATAGCTCTCATACCAGGATTGTGTTTTATTTCACCTAGCTCAATACCTACTCTTTTGTAGACAATGTCCTTAAATTCTTGCTTAATCTTGTATGTGCAGTTTGGGCCAACTTCAAGAGGTGAGCTTTCCATTTTAATCTTCATAAACTTATGTACGTAACCTTTGAACAAATCTTCACTAGTTTCCTCAAAATTCCAAACCTCATAAATTTGTTCTATCTTGTAACCCTTTTCAACGGCTGTGAATAATTCATTTGTGCACCAAGTACCTATAAAACTCCTTAATTCATCATTGTGAATGTATTTTTTAAATTTAATTTTGGAGCATGCTCTACTCAGAGGAAACAGTAGTTTTTCAACGTTTCCACACTTTGTTTTGACAGGTAATACGAGGTGATAAAAACCTTTTGGTGGAAGCACTTTGCATTTAATTAAACCAAATCAGACTTTGTCTAATTTTTCAGGGTTAAATATTTTTGTAGGATGTCCAATTGGATACTTTTTGTAATATTGTACGGTTGGATATAAACTTACAAAGTCAACATATCGTCCTTTTTCATTTTCATAAAATTACAGTTTGGTTACGTTTGTACGCTCACCAAAGAATGCATCTCTAGGATTTAGAGGAGTAACAACTTCACAAGGGTTGTTGTCAGACCATGTTTTAAAGTCTTTATTTCTATCTAATTGGCATTCATAGACTTCAACAAATGTTGTATCCTGCATTTCGTATTTTGTTATTTTTCTCAAGTGTTTGTTTTTGTAATGTTGCCGTATCAATATGTCCTTTGGAGTTATTGTGTCAGGGGTATAACATTTTGGGCACCCATGCCAGAAACAACCTTGAAATTCATACACTGTGTTTGTTTCTTTACAGTATCCATCAACTTTTCCAACGTCATTAATCATATACTCTCCACCATTTAAGGTATGTTGTATTTTGATATCATCCCTATTTGAAAGGTAGATTAACCATGAAATACTCTTTTTACTGTAAGCTTCAATGTTGGTAGTATCTTTATGAACTACAATACAACCAGCTGGCATATAATTCGATCTGTAGATGGTCATACATCCCATGCATTAACGCAATTCACAATATGGACACCTGTATCTTGAGTAGCCTCAAAGTCATAAAATATATATTTTTCTGTGTATATTTTGCATGAGTAACATTTCTTATCACTTTCTTTCAACTCACAGTTTTCCATACATTTTCCACCCTTACACTCCTCAGGCTTCATATAATACTTATGGCCTTTCATCTCGCAGTATTCTTGACAGTTTAAACATATTGAATAACCACATTTATGACCTTTGAGGCTTTTAACGGTTCTATCACACTTTAGGCACTTTTGAGCTGTTGTACATGCAGAATTTATCTTACCGTCCTTTCTTGCACGGTTTCTAAGATGCTCGTCAAAACACCCTTGGCCAAAAAAGTTTCGTTTGCATTTATTACATGTGATCACATCTTTAGGATCTCTCGGGCACTCTGATTGATATTTGAAACATGCAATACACTTGGATGGACAACGATGACAATCTCTTTTTGTATAAGGTTTCTTACAAGAGTGACAGTACTAGTCTTTACATAGAAATGCAGGGATGCTAGTGATGACATCAAAGTAGTTTTTGTTTTTGTATAGGAAGATTTGCTGTGATGCTACCTCTTGAAGAAGTGTATATCAACTCGTTAAACTGATCACCATCAACAAAATTAATCTGAATACCTAAATGATTTGCAAACTTTTCAACATCTTCCAAGGTACTTTCAAACTCATTCACATTTACACCTGCCTCTTGATGCAATTTTAAGGCTCCTTCTTTTTGTAGCTTTCTTGATTTGTTGAAACCATCTTGGAGTTGGGTTTTAGAACATTTACCCTTGTTGATGTAGCCATAGCAGTTACAATAGCTCTGGCCAAACAGGTTGTGTTATCGTTTTTAATGGTAATGTTACATCGTTTTGAAGGCAAATTGGTTTTTACGGTTGCGAGACGCCCTGTACCTCTTGGTATCTTAAACGATTGAACGGTAATTCTAATTTTATCCAATGGTACATCTTTGTATTCAGCTTTATCACTTACATAAGCAACAATCATTTTTTCATCTTGATTGACGTTTAATAATCTTGTGCTACAAGGTTTTGACCATGTATCATGATCAATAATTAGGCGAATCTTATCACCATTAACTAATTTTCATTCATTTTTAACCTTTGATAAAATTTCCATAAAGATTTTTGGAACATCTACAACACCTGTTTTTCTGTTTTTGACGTGATATTCATCATAGCTCGTTTGAAATTTATTGTGACATACCTCGGAGACTTCCATGATATCATATCTAGACTCCTCTTTTTGTTCTTTTAACTCTTCTCTCACATAATCGGAAATATAAACCCTTTGGAGCGTTGACTTTTTGCTACCGATTAGTTCAGACAAGTTTTTATTAATTAAGTTAGATAGTGCATCTTTGACATTTGTCTTTTCAACCTTTTGGATGAGTTTGGATGTATTTGTTTTTACCCCGTAAAAACCTTTGGATATCTTTTCGGGAACTTTGTCAGGGAAAGATTTAACAAACTCTTTTTCGTTATTTACAAAATTAGATACAATATCTTTTCCCCTCTCTAAAATCGTAACTTGCTGGACTGGAGCATATCTTTTGGTTCTCGGAACAGGGATTGAAGCAGGAATCGGTCTCGGTGCAGGGGTAGACATACGAGCTGGTGAGCCCGCCAATAATTCTTCTAGCTCAGCTTTTCTGAGCTTTGAATAGCCTCGAAGGCTAGGCTCTTTTGCAAGAGCTTTCAATTGAACAATACTCCTATTATTCATTGCAGACTTTGTTTTTTATTATTAAAAGAAATTACTTAAGTCATTTCAATTTTTTCGTTTTTATAACCAAAAATCACTCTGATGCTTTTTGTTTCTGTCTTAGCCTGTATTCACGTTGCTCACGATTGTGAGAGTTCCTGTTCTCAGCTAACCACTTTTTATGATAGCCATACATAGTTTTTTGAATTTCCTTATCAAGAACATGACTTGGGTCGACATCGTTCTTTTGTACCATATCAATCAATTGTGCTCTATTCATATTGTGACAATACCTAATACCCCGACCCCAATAATCAAACCTCGAATACTCCTTGGAAACAGAGGATCGTTATTTCTTTTGACTGAATTTGAAGTCCACGTATAACACGAGTTTATCATTTTTATTACATATTAAAAAATGTATTGTCTCAGGTGTAAAAGGCTGCTGCTTTAAATGCGAATGCAAAAAAGTCACGTTTGGTGGTAAACTTGATATTCATACGCTAATTGGTAGGTTTCCAAGACCAAAAGGTGGGTTCATACCTGGAAAATATAAATACTTGGGTCCATATAACCCATTGGATAGTCAACTAGATTTTGATAAACAAACTGGAAAAATCACAAAGTTTCATGTTCTACCCTATAGCAAAGTAGATGCTGTAGCTGCTCAACACGATG
This sequence comes from Morbakka virulenta, assembly GCA_003991215.1. NCBI lineage: Eukaryota > Metazoa > Cnidaria > Cubozoa > Carybdeida > Carukiidae > Morbakka > Morbakka virulenta. The sequence goes on from RDPX01000548.1 coordinate 92,089, forward strand.
TTGATTATGTCATGTGGAAGGACAAAGGAACTGAATGCAAAAACGTTGCTGATCGCCAAATGGTAAAACGTTTGGATGAAATTCCCTTTTAAGATATGCCCAAGTGGGGCATGTTTGCTAGATCTCTCATTGACGCAAAACAAAAATTGGGATGGGTGTGAAATGGCATGATGAATTAGACAACGAGCTGCACAAACCTGTATGTAAACACTTCCCGAAACGTAGAGTCCTTGTATCTAAAACTGATGACACTTGGGCTGCAGATCTTGTGGAGATGCAAAAGTTTTCCAAGTACAACAATGGGTTCAGGTATTTACTAGCAGTGATTGATTTATTTAGCAAGTACGGCTGGTTGATTCCATTAAAATATAAGACTGGTGTTGAAGTAGAAAAAGCTTTTGGAAAAATATTCTTATAAAGGGTTCCTGATAAAATTTGGACTCATAAAGGAAAAGAATTTTACAACAAACATGTTAAGGATTTGCTAGAGAAACATGACGTTAAATTGTACAACACCAATAATGAAGAGAAATGACCTGTTGTCGAGAGATGGAACCGAACTATGATGAACAAAATGTATAAATATTTCACTGCGAATCAAACGAGTAAGTACATTGATCTTTTACCTGATATAGTTGAAAAGTACAACAACACCAAACACAGGAGCATTGGAATGACACCTAATGATGCAAGAAACCCCAAAATTCAACTAAAGTTTATCTTACTTTAAACAAAAACCCGCGGGAGAAAACTAAACCTAAATTCAAAGTTGGTGATAGTGTTAGAAGTACTGAGAAGAAAAAGACAGTTGAAAAAGGATACACAACAAACTGGAAAAAAAGCTGTTTGTCATAACAGAAGATCAGAACACTACACAACCTACATACAATATAGCAGACCTGAACGGTAATGAAGTTCAAGGTTCATTCTACGAACAGGAGCTTCATTTGTCAAAGTAAGATGTGAAAAGATTATCAAACGCCGACATAAAAATGGTAAGAAACGGATATACGTAAAGTGGGAAGGATATGGCCCAGAGTTTAACTCATGGATTAATTTTGATGATGTTGTTTAAAGTATTTATATTACATTGAAAAATGAACACATTCATTGTAAAAATGATCTAGGTTACGATAGCCTAACAAACTTTGATATATACGATATTGTCAAACAGTTAAAGATACCCAACTTTCGAGGAGTTTTCATGAACGATGCATTACCCAAAAAACCTAAAAAGACTGAGTGTGGTGTTATGAACTTTAATGATTCGAATTAACAAGGATCTCACTGGGTGTGTTGGTATAAACAAGGTTCAAACAGAATTTATTTTGATTCATTTGGATGCATAACACCTTTTGAGCTACAAAGATATCTAAAAGAATATAAAAAGAATATAAAAAGGAAACTTTATGCATCCAGAGAAATACTAAGCAAGTTCAAGAACCGAATAAATCTGTGGCCAACTCTGCCTGTACGTTTGAAAAAACCTCAGTAACGGTGTAGGTTTTCAAAAGATAATAAATATGTTATATTAAAAATGCCTAGCTTGTTTGGAGAAAATGTTAACAGAAATACAAAACGAGGACCACAGGGATCCCAAGGACCTCAAGGACGACCGGGTAACTCTGTCAAACGGGAACAGCTGCTCGAGTGGCCACTCGCTCCAGGATAATCATGTACCTTAAAAATAGATGAAGATTTACTAAATCCAATGGTGAATATGGAATTCATTGCTCGATATAACTACGGTCAAATTTATAGCACAACAATTATACCTGCATCAGCAATAGAAAAGGGTAAAGGAAACCCTACAATGATTCAGTTTCCTATAGCAATTGGGAATGTAACAATGATTACAGAACTCATAGGACCAGGTTTTAAGACTGTGGGAGTGTTTGAAACAAAGAACAAATTGAAATATGAACTAAACAAAATTTTTCTAAAATCTCCAATGAGTCCAAAAGGGTTGGTTGGACCTCAAGGTGAAAGAGGGTTACAGGGACCAAAAGTTGAAAACGGAGACAAGGGCGATAAAGGAGACAAGGGTGCCAAGGATGACAAAGGCGATACAGGACCACAAGGCAACCCTGGGGTTGTGATTATTCAGCCAGATGGAGGAATTCAATCAACGCCAACAGGTATCATTTTAGCACTTCTGAAATTGATATGGGAAGGTATAGTTCGCTTCAACCCGAAATATGAGTTAAAACATAGTATTGAGAAGTTTAGATTTGTTCATCTCAGATAGAAATGAATATAAAACATGGCTTCCTGCACGTCTTTGTATTGAGCTTAAGAATTATGGATGGAGAGAGAACGGCTTTTCTTAGACCAAAGGGGTTGAAAAAATCAGTGAAAAATCCTGATAGGCATTATTTTGATTATAATCTTATCTGGGTTGCTTGCTAATTTTCTTGGTAAAAAAGAAACATGTTAGATATCTAACCTCACCTGTGGTTAGACATCCATTATGAGCTACACAAAACTAAAGTTCCTCGAAATTGTGAAACAGGACATGATAGGGCACGATTGGGCATGGCTGGGTATGAGGACATAAGCAGACGAGTGAATGAGTTCGCTCAGTGTGTGAGTCCACTACTTCGTTCCATCCCGCTAAGAGAGCTCGCTCACTCGCTAAACAATCTTATGGTTGACATGCTTTATAAGATTTCACAAGATTATGAACGAAGTGACCTACTGGTAAATTACCTGGTTAGTGACTTTGATTGTTTTGATTTTTTCTCGCCTTTTCTGATTTTTTTCTCAAAACTCAATTTTTCTGATGTTTCTGATTTTTGCCGTATATTCCAGTACATATACTACTTCCACGCTCCAAAACGAAGAGGTACAGACAATGTAAATATTCACCAGATCTTGCAAATATGTACTAATTTCTTCCATTTTTGCGATTTCCTTAAAAAATAAACGCTTCTCTTTTCTCAATGATTCAGTTATTGCGATTATATTTGATAAATGAACAGAATCAAAAAGTGTGCTCAGCACATCAAAATTTCAATGCTTGACCGACGAAAATCAGACTTCAAAATTTCACATGCAACATTTTAACTACTTTCTGATTGACTAACAGATTACGAAATATGAGACCAAATACAAATTCTGCAATTTCATATATCAAATCGATCAATGTTAAATGGTTTGATCAAAGGTTAAATGAAAATTCACTTGCCAGTTTACACAAAGAGGTCAAGGGAGAGTAAAGATTAAGAAGGATTGAAAAGTTGTTGATCATTCTTTTAATAACTGGTATTTCTAAACAAGTTGGTTCATAATTTGGGCAATTTCGCATATGTATTTCCGTGTAAAACGGACATTAAACCGAATATGATGATGATGATGATGATGATGATGATGATGGTGATGCTAGACTTAAGTTTTATCGCATTAAAATATGTGCATTTTATACATGTGCATATATATCTACCTTTTATCAAATATGGTAAAATTTTTGACCGTCTTTTAATTGCTCAAAAGTGGAGTGAAGTGTTTCCGTGTATCAAATGTGTATCAAAATAATCTTTTACGGTGTTATGAGATGAAAGCTTCAAAAGCTGTCTCAACACAGTCTTCACATTTCTGCCTCAAAGGTATAGATTTATTGCGCGTCATAATGGCAGTTGAATACTGGTTGTTACCCAGAGTATCGAGGTGTGCACACATGAATTTAATTTTTCGATGTATTTTCGAACCAATTTCATCAAAACTAAATTCGTTCGGTAGAATCAAGACCACATCTCTTGCGTATAGAACTGCAAAATGACGAACAGCAGTTTAGAGTTTAATTAGACAGTGATATATATATATATGTGTGTGTGTTTGCTCCGGCAACATGGCCAGAGAATTATGTCTCAGAAGCTCTGTGCTGCACTGATGAGCCCACAAAGGGCGAAACAGTACTGTCTGCAGATTGAGTATATATATATATATATGTAAATATTTGTATCGTGTTTGAAAATCAGTTATCTATTTTTCTGCTGTTAATCTGGGCTTGCTTTCTGTAGGCTTCACCTCGAGAATATATCGACCCTTTTCTGATGCATCAACAGTATATTGAGAAGATACTAAAGAGCAATAATTTTCAGGGATTTTCCAACATTTGCCAAATCAGTCTATTGGCACATTTTTCCATGTCTAAATTTTTTATCCAGCCTTTATTTCCCGTCGTTTCCTGTTCTCAGACAGACCAAAAACTGTTTGGGTAAACGAGTCCTGATTGTCGAACCAAGGGGGGATGGGGAGGTGGAAATTGCTAGAAACCCACCTGTAACCTTTTCCTTGAGAAATTCCACTGCCCAATGTTTTAAACAATCTTCTGGAAGACCCACAAAAACAATGCAACCTTAAAGGCTAAAAATAAGATTTAGGAGTTTGCTTGTTTAAGTGTGGGCAAAAGTTAACAATCCGAATGATTAGATATCTGTTGTTGCACATCTTTATTGTACTATTGCTCCTTTGTCCCCCTTATGTGTTTTTTTTTCTCTACACATCATGTCTTCTATTTCTTTGTCATGTTCCTCTGAACTCTGACTAATTTAGTACCATAGCTCAGTTGACAGTTGATGATCAGTTTAATCTTTCCAATTCTTTTAAAAACAGTCTTTGCATCACCTTTTTTTAAGGAAACAACGTTTCTCACATAACCTTTGTAACGACTTCTTGTCGTACCTTGACACCTTTGATTAGCGTAAGTCAATACTTTTTAGCTTGTGGTATTGCGCAAGATTCTAGTATCATCTGAGAATTCTTTAGCTATATGTCAGGTGATGGTCACTGTTAATTAAGTACCCAATCTGTTTTGCTAATCGACCGCTATTGAACGGGTTTAATTCTTCTTTTCTTTTCTTCGACCAGTTAAAAACTGCAGCAAATTGCGGAATGTGTAGCCCTTTTACGTAATAAATTCCATTTCCACAATTTTCCTGTTTTTCTGGAATTTGAAAATTTGGTTATTTAGTATATTATTAAGTGCAATTCCTGTTCTTCTTCTTCTTGCTCATTTAGACCTCTTTTAATCTATAACGTCCCAAAGTCACTGATACTGAGGTGTCCATGTTTTCCCTAAAACACATTTTTCTGCACAGGTACAATCTGTTTGTGGAAGGAACATATTAAACTACATAGAACATAAGAAGTTCCAATCCATTTTCAGTAAGATAATCCTACCTTAAACTCTGTATACTTTAATAACCCTTCCCGTAATCTCTTCTTCTTTAAATCCACATTATTTCTACCATTGAAGTTTGTATATTAACTTTATAGCGGTCTGCTAATTCTATGAATTTCTTCCCTCTTCACTTTGTCAAATTGTTTGTGCTGGTACACTTAAAGGTTTGAATGAGTTTAATCACCAAAAATTTTCTTTTAATTTCAGACTTTGTACTTTGTCTCTTTTAAAACAGTACTTTACAGTTACTTTTAAATGCACAAAACTGTTAACGGATTTACATAGCACTAGGAAAGAGAAAATATAAAAGTTCAATGTTTATTTGCTCAACATCAAAAAGTAATTACATTTGTATTGTTTTGTAGAAACAAACAAAAAGCGTAGCTGTTTACGTACAACCCATAAATCTTCCTTTAAAGAACCATTTTGAATCCCATTTTTGTTTTTCTATGATTTCGTTATTCGTATCTATGAATATATTACTTAGAGACCGATATTAAACTTCGTAACAGTTCACAATTGACACACAGTGTGTGTGTGTGTGTGTGGGGGGGGGATCCATCAATGATTGCACGCAGAAACCGGAGGCCCGTATCTTTATGTCTGAGTTTTATTTTGATGTGATGTACTACGCTGAGTTTTTCTTTTAAAAAATTATAAGCTGTTTATTTAACTGTGTATAAACAAATTTACAAATAACATTACCCGAAACAATAAATGGGTTGTCTTTTTTATTTTGTTGCTACAATTAATATTATCAATAACGTTAATTCCACCTGCTATTACTACTACAATTATTATTATTATCATTATTATTGAGTGGTGGAGCAATACGAGCTCATGGGGCACCCAGAGGTAGAAACCCTAGCAAACCCATCTGACTACCAGCCCAATAAGGGTAAACTGGGTGCATGCATCACACTCGCGTGTGTGCGATATCAATGTTAATTAAAACAGCACATGACCTTACAGTTGGGGCCTGTTTCGGTTTCCCAGTTTAGGTGACCCATTCTGCTTAAAACGGTCTCCGTAGCGAGGCTTCGCCCAAGACCTTAGGACTAAGTAACAAAGTAAGAATTCGGTACTCAGCCCTTCAGAACAGGAGATCCACGTTCACGATACCTAGATATGATGCTCCCCCAGTACTCCCTCCCGTTAAACAGAAATGCGTGATGTGTCAGCCCTTTCGGGACATGTAAAACCGGTTAAGGTCAGGGAACTGATTGGCAAGTCTGCGGTTTGAGCGGGAATGTTTGATCTTGTCCATTCATAATTACCAGGCAAAACTAGTTCGTGTACCCCACCAATCAATTAAGATCAGAGGTCATACGTCTAACGACGCTACGCCACGTGCTGACAGCAATAGTCAGTGTCTGGTGTAAGTATCATGGCAATTTGACTACACAGGGCAGGGGGGTCAATGTCCCTTTCCAGCAGTACTAGGCAGTACTAAGTTAAGACGGCCAATTAAGGCAAGTTCAACTTTTCCCACTGTTCCCACCAGGTTTACCCAGCTCGACTAGGGCAGGGGTGCTGCTCCCTGAGGAATTGCCAGGCGACCTGCTGGTCTGGGCACTTTCCATCTACCCTGTTGTTGTTATTATTATCATCATTATTATTATTATCATTTTTATTATTATTATTATTATTTTTATTATTATTTTTTTTATTATTATTATTATTATTTTTATTTTTATTATTATATCTCATTTTTACAATGTGTGTCTGGCTGTTGTTGTCATGGCATTTTTATGCTGATAGGTGAATCATAACAAATGATCATGGGCTAACAGCATTTCCTTTTTTTTCTCAAAACTCCAGTACTTTCCGCAAAATTCTCGCAGTTCCTAATAACGCAGTCTTTTGAAGCACTCCCAAGTTACAGTATATTTCAAGCTTTCCAACCCACTTCTCAAATCCTTTTGTCACACATCCCAGAGCTCCTATCACAATCGGTACCACTTCTACTTTCTTCAATTTCCACAGTCTTTTTATCTCTCTTTTGAGATCTTGATACTTTTCTACCTTCTCCATTTCTTTCTCCTCGACATTCACATCCATCGGGACTGCTATGTCAATGATAATTGCCTTATGTTCCTTCTTATATACTAAGATTAAATCTGGTTTCCTTGCCTTGATCACATTATCACATTGGATATTTACATCCCATAGCAACTTCACATCACCATTCTCCACAACTCCTTCTGGGGCATGTTCGTACCATTTTTCACTGGATTCCAACCCTCTTTTCTGGCATATATCCCAATAAATCTTTCTCGCGACATTATCATGACGCCTCGTGTATTCCTTCTGAGCTAACTTCTCACAAGCACTGATAATGTGTTGCACATTTTCACCTTTCTGGCCACACAATCGACATAGCAGGCTTTTAGCCGTTTTGTCAATGTGATACTTCACATAATTCGTCCTGATCGATTGCTCTTGTGCGGCACATATCAAGGCTTCTGTCCCAACCTTTAAGTCACATTTTGACAACCATTGCCACGTTTTTTCCTTGTCTACTGCCTCAGGTAGATCTCTGATAAATTGTCCGAGCATTCTCTTTTCAATCCACCTTTGTGTCGCTTCTTGTTCGTTTCTTGCCTTAAGATCTCGACATTCCTCCAATATACTTGCATCCAATTTTTCAAATTTTGCTACACCCTTCAGAAGTCTTTCCTCGGAATTAGAGGCATAAACTTTCAAACTATTCGCTTCTTCTTTTACACATCGCTCTACACTTATTAGGCCCCTTTCATCTTCTTTTCTTTTCACATACAACCTATCAACATCACTCTTTGGGTGAAAAGCTCCATACATTGTCATTATTTTCCTTGTCTTCCTGTCCAAATCTTTAAGCTCATTTTCTTTCCATTGAATAACACCCGCTCCATACCGGAATATAGCTACTACCCATGTGTTTACCGCAGATATATTATTTTTCCCATTTAATTTTGATCTAAGTACTAGCTTTAACCTTCTTTTGTATTCCTTTTCAATTGTCTCTTTCATTTCAGTTTCTTTGATTTTGTCTAATTCTACAATTCCTAAATAAGGTTAACCTTCCTCTCCAACCTCTTTCATTATTTCTCCATCCATTAGCTTAATTCCTTCACTTCTTACAATTTTCCCTCTATATTATTATTATTATTTTCACATTTTCTTTGAATTGTTTTATTGAAATCCAGCACCGGGTCACTACCAGTGACCTAGGGTGAAGGAAGTTTTGGCAATAAAATTAAATAGAGAGAGCTCGTCTAAGCAAATGAGCAGTTCCGTTCAAAACAATTTTCTGTACTTCTTGCAAAGAAGGTTCCCCTGGGATTTGTTTCAAAAAGTTATCTGTTCCTTTCTTGATGAGGTCTAGTGCACTTCAATAACAGGTATTGTCTTTGTTTTTAGATGCCACACCTTTTCCACCTCTATCTCTAAATCCTTATATTTAGCAAGCTTTTCA
>RDPX01000548.1:104311-209055 GCA_003991215.1 Morbakka virulenta
TATAAATCCAGTATAGCATACAAAATAACTAGACAAATTTAGCAGTTACTACTAGTTTCATGTTTTCTTAACAATCTTCAAACTGCAATTTGAAGATTGTTAAGAAAACATGAAACTAGTAGTAACTGCTAAATTTGTCTAGTTATTTTGTATGCTATACTGGATTTATATATATATATATATATATATATATATATATATATATACTATAGATGGAGAAATATTTGTGAAGAGAAGAATAATGTACAATAATTATATGCCAGGATAAAATCAGAAAAGAACACATCAGAGGTACAGCACATGTTAGGAGATTAGGAGAGAAGAGATTAGGAGAGAAGAGATTAGGAGAGAAGAGATTAGGAGAGAAGAGATTAGGAGGCAAGGCTAAGATGCTTTAGACATATGTTCAGAAGGGAAGAGAACTACATCAGGAGAAGAATGCTAGAGACGTATCTGCCCGGGAGAAGGAAGAGAGGAATTACAGGTAGACAGTACATGGGCGCAAATAAAGAAGGCACGAGGGCGATAGGAGTGAGAAAAAGGAAGCTAGTGACAGCACTAAATGGATGCGTATGATCTGCTGTGGCAACCTCTTACGGAAACAGACGAAAGGCGAAGAAGAAAAAAAAGATTAATAAAGTAATTTTCAGGAAGAAAATCAGAAGATTCATACGTTTAATGTCGTAGTATATTGAACTTGATGATTATTGTTGGGGCTTTTGCAGTACTTTGGGACTTTGTTACGTTTTCTCATAACTTTTTATTAAATTTTAATGTTTGGATTTTCATTTATTAGTTGGACTATTAATTAATACCATCCGCTCTGCTGCTTCTACTACTACCAAAAAGATATGAAAAAATCAACTACAATCTTAACACGCACTGTTTTGTGAATTATATTAGGAAAACAAATTTATTTATCTTAGACTTTCAACCTTTTTTAGACCTCATTTGTGACAAGAGATGCTGTTTACTATGCATCATAGAGAGACTACTGCTAGTAAAAAAATAATTTTTTGTGGTACTTTTCCTACAATGGGCGAAATTAACTTTTTACTTCATGTTTCTTTCTTTGAAATAAGTTATTGCCTGCAGCTTATCCCCTTCCGAAGTCTTCGCCTCATCCTTTTAAAAATATAGGGATGATTTTGTTGTGCGAGGTGAAGCAAAAAGATGAATATTAAGAAAAGAAGAGAAGGGTTTTCATACATATATTGTCAAAGAACTCACATAATACGTAAAAATGGTAGAGGCTAACCGATAAAAAGTGAAGAATCTTGTCTTTAAAAATGTGGAAGTGAGTCATACTGGAAGTGTGACTAAAAAAACAACAATGGAAACTCAAAACGTGGAAAACGCATGTGATATTGCAAGACCGGATACAAATCACAAGAAAAGAAGGACCTTCAAAAGTTGTCTGTTTTCAATTTTCCTGCTTCTTTTGACGAACAACAGTTGTGGATAGACCCCATTTTTAATATTTAGAAAAAAGAGCGTCGAAACATGTAGGAGTTTGCGAATTGCACTGCCCCTCTGCTCATGCTGCCATCGTCACTCAAGGAGGCAAAACGAGACCTCGTGATCCTTCACGTTTATTCAATACCCTATCGTCCTTTCCACATTAAACCTGTCGGCCAATTTATCACGGTGTTCAATGAAGTTCAGTCGACAGTAAAAGCAGAGCAAAAAAAAGAAAAGAAAAACCAGGGGGAGAGGGACAAAATTCGTGATTACCAAAGACTAAAACAGTTCTGTTCAAGAATGTCAGGACTCAATATACGAGAATCCGGTGGCAATTTAGAACTTTTAAAGTTAGAAGTAACCCTCCTCGGGTAAATTGTGTCTCAGTTATTGATCAAGAATGGAGCGTGAAAGCTTTCAAGAAATTTCTCCAAGTTCTCTTGCGAGATATCCTTATCTGCTTTAATCATGGAGTGAGGAACTTTTCTCAACTGGACAGAATTGTTTTAAACGTATCTGAATATACAATTTCTTTCACATATCTTATGGAGAATCGTATATAAGAATGACAAACAGGAAGTGAAAATTTCAGATTCCTGATATTTTTTCACAAATCCTCACACTTTGATGGATTTTATATCAAAGGATTTACTAGTTCAAAACTTGTAACCTTTTGGCAAAGTCATACCATTTCATAAAAGCGATCTCCGCTAATTATACGTGCTCTGAGAGTTCCTCGTCCGGATAGTTGAGTAGTCTATGGTTACACGTATCGCTACATTTTCTGTCAATTTCTCACTCCTCGAAGGGCAATACCCTACACAGTGCAGGAAGTATTCAGACCGATAATTAAAGACCTATGAAACATCTACTTCAAAATACCAGAAACCCATGGAAAATGGAAGTAAATTGTTGAGTAATTCAGTCTGCATTGAAATTTTCCGAATGTTATCAATTCGATTGATGGTAACCACAGAACCATTAAAAAACTGGCTTGTCGTGGTTTTCTTCATAACTATAAGCATGCACATTCCCTTACTCAAATGGTTATAGTTGAAACCAACTACCAATGCTTATATACAGGTGTCAGTGCTAATATTAGATGTAATGACGGAGGAATTTGGAGTAATTTCAACATTTTATAGCAACTGTCATAAATTAATCTTTGGTTTTCTGGTCCAAGAGATTTGGTGAATTGTAGCAGTACAATACCATACGTTCTGCTGGGGCTGGACTTATTTTCACTTAAAATAAACCTAAGGAAACCTTAACCGCAGAGGAGATTAACTGTGAGAAAGCGCATTTACAACTACTGAAATAACAGTTTGTACAATATCAGAAACGTTGTCCAATATTTTTGCAAACAGATTCCATTTGTTAAGATCTCCAATTTTGTTTAAGCCTGTTGAACATATCGTCCTTGCTACATTAGTTAGTCATAATTTCTCAGACAAAGCGTATCTGTGAACATCTATTGTCCCACCCAACGCCCCAGGACTAAATTTCGTAGAATTACCAACAACAGAGTTCATACAAACGTTTGGGCACAGTGATACAAGATCTAGACAAAATCTCATGTTATTGTCTGATCTCAGCATATGCGTCCAATACTTAGACTGGCTACGAACTTGGGCACTGCTCGGTTGTAAGTTAGATTTATCGGTATACCTGATAGTATGCTTTCCATTTCAGCTTAAAAAATATATTTGTTTTTCTTTAATCGGAAAATACGCGGGCTTATTCATCCAATAGCCTCTTTTTCATCAATGTAGAATGAAAAGATTAAAAGTTTATTTATGAGGACTTTGACGATGCAAAGAGATTGAAACACCCTTCCAGTATATATCTTAATCTTTCCTTCGTCCAACCTTTGCTTTGCAATTTTTCGCCTGTGGATCTACAAAGATATTTATATTTCATTTGTAGTTTGACAGGTTTTGGTCTTTTCACTTTTCCAACCTCTCGTCCAAGTTATATACGTAAGTTCTTAATTTTGGTTTTTATTTTAATTTTATTTTAGTTAGTGTTAGAATTTTTCGTCCCAATACTTCTGAAACCTCTTTGTATAAATAGTCACTTTTTTACGCTTCTTACACTTGTTATTGTAAATATTCAAAGAGAATCCCGTTCTAGCAAATTTGTGAGCATTACAACACTATTCTTTCCATTTTTCTTATCTCTGTTCACTTCTAAGCATCAAAAATAAAACTGGAATCTTCTAAGAAATTCCATAGCATTTTTGAGTACCGAATGAGTGGAGAAGGAAAAGATGTCCCATCATTGACCGTTAAAGCATGGTTTAAAAGACTATCAGATATTGTAAAGGATAACGAAGTGTGTATTATATTTAAAGCCTTGTCGAATAAATGTTTATTCAAGAGAAAAAATTCTCCAGAGATTGAAAACAGAGTTAAAATAGAATGACTTGTTGCCGTCTTTAGCGTTGCAAATGGTTCGAAGCTGTGTTATCCGCTAATAATGTGGCAAAGTAAACTTTCACGTTGTTTTCGGAAGGCAGTTATACCGACTCGTCGAAGTGGATTTCATTACTTTATCAATGCAAAGTCGTGGATGACAAACAGAAATAATGTAAAAGGTCACCAATTGAAACTGGAAAGCCATCAAATACTCCTTTTTCTGAACAACGCACAGTGTCGCTCAAAGACCCCTCAATAGCCCTGAAAATTATAAATTTCATACCTTTTGCAAAAATACGAATTCAAAGCTACAATCTGCTGATGCAAGATTTAATGGCAATTTGAAATCGAAATACAATAAAACTATGGTTAGACTTGTATCTTTATTAGGTGGCTAATACACTTCTTCAACAAAAAAACCTATTGGAATCAAGTTGTCAAAAATACAATTGATGACTCTTTTTTGAAAATGTGGCTTTTCTCAAGTGGAAAGAGTGACTGGAGAAGCTAAAGCCGATGCAGAACTTCAAGATCTATTTCAGCTTTAAAAACCAACGTTGAACCTGAAGACAGTGGCTGATAAACCTTTTGAACTGCAAGGGAGATTTATCATGTACCATTTATTTAAACTTAATTGAGAAAATTTATGTCAAACCCAATTCTAGTATCCTTGCGCTCAGATTTTCCAATTTTTTCCCCACTTTTTAAAAATGTTTGTTATGTTCCCTATTCATTCATACCTTTCTTTCTTCCATCCGGTATCTCAGAAGATTAAATGCGAACTCACTGTTTGGGACGTTCTTTTTCTAACAGGGTGTTTTTCTCTGGAATCTGACAACATTACAACCACGCTAGTTACCCAAGAGATTTAATGAAAATTTATTTGAAGAGTTATATTTCTTTTTTCTTAATCATTGTATTTTTGTCATAGGCATAGTGCCCTTTCCAGCCAATATACGCTATTTTGAAAAATTTTAGTTAAGCAACTTTTGCAGGACCTTTCGATTCCCTTTCCTATCTGAAGGAGGTAAGCAGGGTTGAACTTAAAGAAATATACTTGGTGTCTCAGAGGTTTGTTAAATACCACTGCTGTTTTGTTACAATGAACTATTAAGTAACTGTTTTGGTCCCAGGTAGAGGCTGCAGCAGCTAGTAAACTCATAGTTGTGGGTTCACTACCAAACTGTGGCCACAGGACTTTGAAGATAGGATGAATTTGAATGGATCTTCATATATTTTGATTGGTAACTTTATTTAAAGTGAGAAAATAGATAGAAGAAGAGAGTCATTAGATTAAACAGGATTGACGAAACTTTATCGATAGTGTCTATAAATATGTATAATATTTACAGACACTACATTCTATAAAAAATGAAACAATAACAAAAACAAGTGAGTAGTGAACAAAATTTTTTTTCTTCTGATAATTTCTTGGTTTGGTACAAATTATTTATTTGGAATGGTTTCCATAAATTGTTCTTCTCTTATTTTTCTTAATATTTCAACCTGCAAAGGCACTGAATGCTTAGCTGGGATAAAAAAAGAGAGAAAACATTTCCTTATAGTTTATTTTTGTATCTGCTTGTAGTCATCGGTGGCGAACTCTTCTCTTCTCATGAAGCGGGGTTCCATATGAAATGGTAGCCACGGGCACCTAAAAAGATCTCTTTGCACTATACCTTAGCTAAAACACGAAAAATAAGAACTATTAGTTGCAATCATACTTCTTATTTTTCGTGTTTTACCTTATGTATATTGCTCTGCAATATGCATTGAGCACTTTTTGATACGAATACACAAAATTACACAAATTTACACTATACCTACAGTACCCAGATGCGCTGAGCAACCCTGTATTTTCCCTCCTACTTCCACGAAGGTGGACCTGTTTCACACTTGGTTTCACAATTTTACAAAATAACATGAGTAAGTGAATTTGTCCTTTCGCGCAATTCTTTTTTTAACTAAGAATGTTGTTCTAAACAGTTTTTAAGAGGTGGTTTATTCTTGAAAAAAAGAGGATATCGTTACGTTTAAAAGTACTTGTTAATTATAAACCAGCACAGTTTTGGGAATATTTCAGGTGGAATGTCTAGAAGTGGTATGTTGATGGCCAGCAATGGTCAATTAGAATTTTAAAGTATAATTTTTATTCAAACCAAGGTGGAAATTAGGAATTATTGCAATTGTTTCAATCAAAAACCAAATTTTTATAAGACACTCAAAACTCTCTACCTTTAATAGCCAGTTCCCTCTAAAATGTATAAAAATTAGAAGTCGATGGACCTAACAGACGTTTGATACAGATAAATGCTTTATCATCCGTAAAAATTATATTTTAATTCGGTAAATGTTTACAAATTTTGATAGATTTTAAAGGCTTTTGTTCTTGAAATGAAATATAAAAAAGGATAATGAAGAAAATACGACGAAAAGGTTTTCTATGCATCCTTAATGCATCCTCACAGATAGAGGTTTTGCTCTTGGCCTACATGCTTACCTTATTAGTTCCAAGTTTATATGCATTTTTCATTCGTGTCAATACAAAATCAAAATAACAGGGTGCTTTGAATTGACATGAACAAACACAAATGAGTATCAGAGCCTTCTAAATGGGTGACAAATTTCGCCTTGTCATTAAATTCAGACGAAACGTAAGCCGCAGTTCATACACAGCTTTATTCATTATAAACTTTTAGACAAAATGCATCTTGTTTGCTTTTGACGGCTCTGTCGTGTTTAGTTATCACTTGGTAACAAGTGTGGCGGTTAATTTATCATCCCTTCCTTTTCCAAATACCCAATAAATAATATTTCTCTTTTAAATGTCATGGTGATGTTAGCCTTGTACTGCTAAACCCAAACTCTTTATGCTGCATGAATATAATTTGTGATGTTGTTTAAACCTTGTACCGTTAAATGATAGACTAATGACATTAACGAGACCAAAATGGCAAACATCCAAGTTTGGAAAGGTATTGGGTACTTTCAGTACAATTTACAGCCTTTTTATTCTTTGTAAGACCAGTTGAAGGATGGAAACATTCATCACACAATTTTTTGTGGTTTGGTTCTAGTGACAACTTGTCTGTGTTTATCAAGCTTTATGAGCTAATATGTGTTTGATATTTCCGTTCATGAAAACCTCTTCACACGTTGGTCAAACCATAGACTTGTCTCTAGCGATTATTTGACCAAAACAAATGAAACAGAAGGTAAAAACAGATATAAAATCTTTGCCAAAAGTGCAATCAATAGTATAGTTTTTAATAATGGATAGGAGCCGGCAGAGTGTCAAAATTAAAACTATATGAAATAAGGAACGATCAATAAATTTTTTCATACATCTACTTTATCAAAAACTAAAGCAACCAACTGCTGTTCTTTAATGGGTTGAAAAAACGTTTGACCAAGTTTTGAATTCCAAAACAAGCCTTGTGTTAAGACATTGAATAGGCTATACCTTGCTATTTAATCCGTCTGCTGGTAATGATATAAATTCGTTACTAGTAGTCTGATGTATATCCAAATAAAAATCATACAAAACGGCGACATTGAAATTTGGAGATATCATCATTAATAAAAACATAATAAGAAGCGTTGATCAAGGAGTAGACTTGGGCGAGAAACATATGCCAGAATGTTGTGTATTGCTTTGAAATTTTTACTGACATGTGTTATGGTGGTTTCATATGGTACACTAGCTTGCTGCAAATTTAATCAGTTTTAGTTTTCTGAGAAGATGACCTAGTGAATCTTACCAAAAATCGCTTTTTTACTGCTTTTCAATGTAAATGAAGTTTTTGAAAAAGACAGAAATATTTTCCACCTACAACACCCTTGCTAAACAATGGACCATAATTTGCCTTCATAAATGGGAACACGAATGGACCCGAACAATAAGGACAGAAATAAGTAATAGTGGGACACAAAACAGGCAATAGACCATATACACAGCCACGCTAGAGCCCATTTATTTCGAAAGAAACTACCACTTGGGTTAGTTTAAAGCAAGTATCTGAGCAAAAAATGTCATACTCGAAGCCTTATATATGAATCCCAAAACCCGACCAGGCAGTCAGAGACCATACAATTCATTCTATCCAAATGGGCGAAAAGGCATGATACACAAAATTCTAACCTGCGAACAGGAAGAAAAAGAACCATAATATTGATATTCTTTAAATGACATGAAAAAATCTTATCAAAAGTTGGAAATAACAATGGTTTACACGGCCACTGTACGTAAGAGAGTATTTATTTCCCGGGAGATTTAGTGGCTTTCATTAGTAAAAACACCCTGATCAGCTCAGCTGATTTTCGTAAAAGATTACTTTCAAATACGGAGGGAAGATGGAAAGGATATCAGCGAGAAAAATGAATTAAGCGGTGGATCACCTTTGAGATACAGCCTGAGGTTTTCTAAATACTTATTCATAGCAAAAAGAAACATCAACTCATTTAACCATTCCTGAAATGCATTGAAAAAGTAATGTAAATCAATTCCAAAAATTAGGTTATCAGAATAATATACGTACCTAACAGTTTTGACCTTTATAATTTTCTTCGAATAGTAATGGTTAGAATAATTTAGTGGTAAAATAATAATGATGATTGGTGATGAGAATGGCACCAATAAGCGACATCAAAATGGAGGCTTGAAAAAATATTTTAAGGGTAAGTTTATAAAGCTAAAATAGTTAAGTTAAACTGACAATTATCTACCTATTCTAATATAATTAGGTCTAGTATATATAGGTAGGTAAGAGGATACCTACAGTGGATCTTTCTGGTCCTGTCTGCTCGAACTGCCTTGAACCTGGTTTCAGAGGGTTAGGTTAAGGATGGTAATGCCAATGGTTTTGTTCCATTCGTTCTTTCCTTATTCAACCTTTCTCATATTTACCTACCTATGTCAGTGTTGGGTCCTAGTATGTGGTTGACTTAAGCTGCTTTATTTCAGTACTTCCGGCATTTCGGCATACCCTCTCCAAGTCTTCTATCTTGCTCTTTTCATTTTTGATAACTCTTTTGGTGTTTAGAGGCTTCTCTTTGAGTACTCCATATTTTAAGCATTTTTACCATTTTTGTACTATTTCTTACAATGTTGGATAAGAAGCTTATGGGCCTACCATGTCATCTGTAAATTCCAGTTCATAGTTTCTTTTATCTGTTATACTGTTCCTCAGAACATCAATCACCACAATAAAAAGGAACTGGCTTAGTACTTAACACCGGAGCAGACGGACGTCGACTGACAAGTGCTCAATGCTTCCATACACAATTCAAACTGTAGTTATTAAGCCCATTTTTGAGCCTTTTCCCATCATTCGTACGGTATTCAGCAATACACAGTTCTTTCTTAAACACACAAAAAATTTCCATTCAAGGACTTAATTGAACGCATCTCAAAGGTAAACTAATGAACAATAGAACCTCTAGTTTTCTTCAAGTAGCAGCTTTTTTCAAACTTATCTCAATCAAATACTGAATTTGTTGCATTCTTGATAATTTTTAAGGCGAATTGTAGGCTTACAATGTCTAATATCAGTCTCAAATCATCCGATACCTACTACCTTTTCTATACCTTCAGCATATATTTTATCCACTTGGTGTCTGCAGTTGTCACATTCCAGTAAGTTAGCTTTTTATTTGATAAGTGTTGTTGTAATTACACTAGGTCAGTCAACTGGCGCCCAAGGTCTGTTCTATTCTGAGGCCATGACTTTTATTTGGCCTAGCCAAAAGTTTTCCAGGATAGCTTGGCGTTCAGTACCAAGCCACGTTTGTCTCCACACTCTTCTTATCTTCATATTTTCATGTGCAGTTTGGAGATTATCCTTCTTCATGCTCTTAGCTGATAATTTTTCAGCTTTCAACAGCTGATTTCTATTATTCTCAAAGTTTCACTTTATATCAATTCGATGCTTTCTGCCTTCCTTATAATTGCCTCTCCTTTTTCTGCATAATACCACTATTTCCTGTAACTGCTCCTAAACCCTGGTGTTTCCTGTATTCCTTTATTGATTGCTTAGGATTAAAAGAATTACTTGTTTTCCTTCTTTTGTGTCGAGCATATCGTTCCATTGCTCCATCGGTTCTTTCTTTTGGCTACGGTTCCTTTTCTCTCTGCTTACAACCCTTATATTTCTGTTTGGTGGATTTGGTCAGAGCTTTTGCTCCAATGTCGCTAAGTTATTTCCTTTTATTTGATTGCTTATGATACCTGGGGTTTCTTTCATCATTCTTTCCTGTGGCCTGTTACTATAGTGCCTTTTCTATTTTTCACTCTTTCATTTACCGATACAATTGTTATATTCTGCATTTAAACCTTGTTCCTCTTTCGACACGAAAGGGGAAAATTAAACGTTTCATACACTACAAACCCAATGAGCGTTTTACCATGCTACCGACCCCTAGTACCTAATAGAATATTTGAATTTCAAGCTAACTTAATTTGGTGTATTAAGCCTTGATTCTCACCTAGGCTCCTCTTAGGATTATGTTTTTGTTCCAGGGTTTCTTGTTAGGTCTTTTCTAATATTTCTTTCTGATAAAATCTGGTCTTCAATAAAAAAAATAGTTTTGGTTAGCATTTTCTTCCAGTATTATTTCGTTTTCATATGTGTGTGTTTCTTAGGAGGGTCGGGTTTATTAAATCTGCTCAGTTAAGGTCTCAGGATGCACTTTTAAATGCTAATGATAGTCAGTCAGCTTTACATGAGCAGCATCTTATTAACTATATACGACCAACATTAATAAATTGGATGTCAAGAAATAAATTTTATTAAAGCTTTGTTGCTGTTCTTCGTAAAATAAGGAGCCACACGGTCTCAGCACAAAACAGCTTTTGTCGCCAAAACACCTGCAAATATATAGCATACAAAAATAGATCCCTTTCATATATTGGAACTGGATCATTTAATTGAACTAACATCTGGCTAAGAAAGTGAGGAAAGAAATACACTTTTTCTCTTCGAAAGGCTATTCTTGGATTTTGTAAAGCCTTGTTTATATCTAATGGCTCAGACAGAGATTTTTTGATCAGTTTTTTAGGGTTTACTTCGTAGAAATTTGTGTTTACTTTACTTTTTTTCAATTTTTATTTGTAAAAAAGATTGCTGGTGCACTTTTTGGAGTACCTTGCCCAATATCTTAACACAAAGGTGGCTTGAAAGTGGTGAGAAGAGTTATACTGGGAATTTTTTCTGCGTTACATGATTCTAGAACCTACGTATGGTTAAGGAAGAAGCAAGCGTAAAAGCAGAAGACAGATTTTCCTTCAAAACAGCAAAGTAAGATAAAGTAAGAAATGAATACATTAGACAGAGTGCACAAATGAGAATGCCTGTTGATAAACTAAAGTGGACGAGATTAAGATGGAAATGTTATGTTTAGAGAAATGATGAGTAGGTTGTACGAAGGATGCTAAATACAGAACTGTAAGATAGACCTAAGAGAAAAGGAATAACGAACTATATTGATGTCTACGATTCATGCTACTGGAATGAGAAACAAAGACGTCAGAGACCGAACGGGGTGAAGAGACTTAATCAGCTTTGGCAACCACTGACTGAAGCAGCCAAAGGAAGACAAACAAAAGAAGTTCACTTGTAATCTTTAAATATATTTGGTCAGTCGCATTGAAATTTTTATTTGTTTACAAGCCTTACTTCATTTTCTTTTGTGATTGTTGGGTATAATCTTTTATTCGGTATTTATGATATACTCAGTTATATCTTATTTACTCAGTGTTATTAGGAGTTTCATGTCAGTTTTGTTTTATTTTACTTTTTTTTCCAAATATTATATATTTGCTTGCGAGTGATTTCTGTGAATTCATTTTTAGGAATTCTAATCTTGCTATAACACAATAGACGCGTGACTTTAATCTTTTAATTAAACACACATGCATATAGACATATGGATATTTTATGTAATATATATATATATATATAATATATATATATACATACATACATATTACAAACTGTATAAAAATTGTAGTTAAAAGCAAGTTTCTGAGGGAAGCTGAAAACCTTTTTTTGTAGCCTATGTTTCTTATTACTGACGTTTCAAATAATCTGGAGCTATTATTCCAATAAAAAACAAATGATAACAGAAATAAATTCATATAAAAACGTGAAAATGTAAAAAAATGCAATATTTATTTTAAGTTCAATGTTCTTACGTATAAGCTTCAGAAACTGCAGTTTTACGTTTTTCAAATCATTAATTGTTGTCTGTTTAGATTTAATTTGTTGTGCTATAATATTAATCATTGCATTAAATTTCTTTTCTTGAACCTTGGATTTTGAATAGTGGCATAATTAGTCACAGGATTTTCCTACTTCTTCACTAGAAGATATAAAATCATTGGCTTTATTATCAGCTGCAATCCAGGCAGTCATTCAGTCAAAAATTTCCATTTCTATTGTAAATGCGAAAAAAAGAGTAAGTAAAAGAATTTGATCTTCTTAATTGTCTGCTTGAAAATTAACCGAGTTATTGGCAGTGGTGAAATCAAAGTATTTGAAATAGCCGACAATTGGTCGTGTCTACACTTGTGTTCAGGTGTAATGAATAAACAGAACTGGCAGTAAAAGATTGACAGAGCTTGTTTCTTAGCTGGCTATAGGATTTTCTACAACTTTTAAATGCAAAATTTAATACACTTTAAAACGAGGACAATTGGGTGAGCTAGGCAATAAAACAATTAATTTTTAATTGAATATTGCAGCCTTGATTGCGGTAACCAGTTTTCGGAAATATTTTTGTATCTTTTATTTTGATACGCCTTGTTAGCTACCTCAGTATTGTGCAGTTTAGTGGGGTTGATTCATTTGTTAATACCGCATCAAATTTCTTACTGGACTTGTTATTCTGTCATATTTAGACACCTTTTCAAAGAAGATTTTGTCAAGTACTGTAACCCTTTAGATAATAGATTTGGATATGATTTAAAAGGCAATAGTTAAAGAACTTTGAAGAACTTTTTGCCTTAAATATATATATATATATATATATATGTATATATATGTATATGTGTGTGTCCGTGTGTGTATGAACAATAAATAAAAGTAGATGTCTAATAAATTATCATGAAGCCACACTCGAACGTCTTCGTCAACAGTTTTGAGATCACCTCTGATTCCTATCCTTTGGCAATTCAGTACATGTTGGGGAGTTTGGATTTCACGACAGACAAAATTCAAATTTCCGTTCAGTTCTGTACGACACATGAAGCTGGCGTATCGGCCATATTAAGAACATATCCTGTTAAGTAGTACTCAAACTATGTCCAGGGGGCTTTTCTGAAGTTTGCGAGATGAATTGGAAAAGTTACTAATTCGACTTTTGCCACCCCCTTCTCTAAGTTATACTTGCCCATGATTTAGGAGATACTTCCTTATTTATATCTGTTTCCAAGGGATTCATCCTCTTCAAGAACGGAATTCTATTCTTTAATCGATTTTTATTTAGTGGGCTTGCAATCATATTATTTGGAATGTGGGTATGGAACATTGCACGACTGAGAATTTCAAGAGAATTTCATTTACTGCAAAGTCCTTATTGCCAATCACGACTGCGATATCTTCAACGTAGATGCATTTATTAGTGCTTGTTTGAGAAATGTCAAGAGTGTACAATTCGAATTCGCTTTGAGATGACGGAACCCTGCGGTAAACCATTAAGCAGGGTTCTATAAGGAGACGTCCTCCCCCCAATATGTACACAGAAACGTTGTTGTAATAATGTCATAATAATAACACGAACCATTTCTTTACTTTTAATTGTTCTTAGATGTTTGAGGGTCAGATCACGGTGCCAAAAGTTGCCATAGGCAGCTGATTAGCCAACCAATGCAACGCCTGCTTTTAGTTTCTTATCTAATGAACACTGGAAGTACTGTTTCAAAAATTGGTTGAATGCGATTGTAGACCAAGCGCTAATAAAGTTACGCAGAGAAGACAAACAAGTCTGTAGCTGCTTACAGGTTTTGTCGGTTTTGTTTGGTTTGAGTACAACAATATCTTTTGCAAGTTTCAAAATATTTGGTAACATTTTCATGTAAAAAAGGCATTAAACAGTGATCGTTACCACGTGGTGCAATTTTGATAGAGGTGCAGAAAGAATTTAGGGTGCAGGTTATCCACTCTAGGAGCTATTCCAGCTTTAAATGTTTCAATTCCATCAAGAATTTCATCAATGATTATTATTAGCCATTACACAAGTTCTAGTCAACAGACGGAGAATTCCATTTTCCCCTTAGTTGGCATTTGACTACTCTAGCAAATTGGTGATTTGGGTTCTTGAATTTTCCGTTATTTAAGAGACATGTTGTGACTGCACTAGGATCAATGGAGCTTGGGTTAGATGAAACGTTCTTTCGTCCTGTCAGTTTGTTTATGGTTAAGAAAGCTCCCCTCGGCTTTGTTGAAGTTACAGCGAGGAAACAGTATAGTTGGAGTACATTCTACTAAAGCAGCATGATAGATGATAGTTAAGCGAAGTTGATAATTTGAAACGTTGCCACCAACTTTGTGTGCTGTTGAGGTAAGGAGCTTTTGACATCATACGATTACAATGTTGGGTCTAGATTGGTAAACGTATTCCAGGATGCTGAATTAAATGGTTTTGGCTGAGTAGGACCCTGAAGCAGCTTAATAGTAATAGTTCTTGCCCATTCAGGAAGAACCTCTCCATCTTAATTGTTTCTAGAATAACCCAAGGATGTATGGTGGCAATTAAAGTCTCTTAAGTATATTGCTGTATGGTTATATCGAGATGAACATTGCATCGATCAAAACAGAAATATCGCAATTAAAACGACTCTACCAAACTGAAATGGAAACCTATCTACAAACTAAGATTGACTCAATCAGGCAGAATTCTGAAAATAAACAATCGTCAATAGCTTGGGACACAATAAACGAAATAACTGGTCGAAAACGCACCAACCAAGGAAAACTGAAAGCAACAAGCCAGAAAGATCGCTTGAAACAATGGAAATGCCATTTCGAGAACCTCCTTGGCAAAGTTCCTGGAATATGCGACGAGGAAATCATAGAGCTCTTCCCAGCACAGACCGATTCCAACATCANAACCTTCAGAAAATCACCAGCGTCATCAAAGAAAGAAGAGTCCGTTTCGCTGGACACTCTTTTCGTAACAAAGATGAGCTGCTGAGCGATCTTTTGCTATGGATACCATCGCATGGAAAAAGAAGAACAGGCAGACCTCCAAAATCTTATATTGATCAATTGATTTCAGACTCTGGTCATAACCTCAACGAGCTACCAAGAGCAATGATGGATAAACATAGCTGGAGGGACGTAGTCAGACGAGTCCGAGCTAGCTCGACGCAGTAAGTAAGTAGTATATCGAGATGGAGAATCAAAAGGTGTATTTGGTGGTTTGTAGATGTTGGTGGTTATAATGTCCTTATTGATTGAAATAGTTACCATTCAGTCTCCCTCTCCTTTGCACTAGAGTCTTTTACAACAACTGATAGGTCATTACAAACAAGAGATGCAATGCCATATTTTTCGTTGTTGATGGCTCCAATGAGAGAGTAACAGTAGATTTTTGTCTTATCATTACTGGTAGCGTAAGTTTCTTTAAGAAGTATAACAGAAATGGACGCTTTGCGTCTAAGAGGATTTAAAGTTTCCTGTCAAAAAGAGGAGTTCATATAAACGAAGAAAATTTATCAAAACAGCAGAAAAGGTGAAAGAAGACACTGCCAGTGAATGTAAAGCAAACCTTTCTCTCGGAAACGAACTGATTCCATACCCTTTACAACCAACTAATGGCTTGCTTGCTGAAAATGAGGGGATAGAATGTTGGCCGGCAACTCTGTATCCAAACATAATCATGTTTATTTCATTCAACCCAAGCAAGATAAAAAGCCAGTGCCTACATGGCAATAAAATTTCAAAAGGTTATCGCTGTTATGAGAATGAATGGCTTCAGTCGTTGTTTTACAACCCAATATCTGAAATAAAACAATAATATCATCTGCAAAAGGCAGCACTGTAATTTGAAAAAGGCTTTTAAAAACTCTAAAGTTTTTAGTCTCTTTATGGCACCTTCCACATGAGTTCTTAAGTGTGCAACCTCATTTGTCTTTTTGCACTCTGTTCTAGTTCCTGGTGGAACAGTTAAAGAATAGTAATGGTGTAGGAAATCTTCTTTTATTCGACACCCTCTGTAAGCCAATATTACATCACATGGCTCAAGAAAAGAAAAACGACCACTATCCTGATAAATGTATTTGTCCGTTGTTCTCCTTGCATACCAATCCAAGCGAAACGTAATGTATCCAGGAGGATGGATATACAGCTATTAAAAATTTAAAGGTATTGTGTTTTTTGTATTCAAACCACGTGACATCTTGAATGTTTATTGACTTTGGTCTAGCGATATTGTCTTCAGAACAAGCAACTATGCATCTTGTTTTTCTATGGTTTTTCTTAAATACCTCAGGTAAATTTTGCACTATTATTTCTCTTGGCAGTAAACTTATCAGTGTATTACCTAAAATCTTGCTCAACAATCTCATTCACGTGGAAAAGATGATTGAGTAAGCTGAATCTGAAAGGTGAAATCTGTTTGAAAGATTTTGATCTGGCAAGCCAAGTGTTAGTCAAAGCAGGAACAGAAGTAATTGATCTTTTTCTCATAACTTACTTAGCCTTTTCCTTATACTTTTGCAGGCCTTAAATGAAAAAATCTTCTCTCTCAAATAACAAATGTTTTGCACTGGTGGCTTTAAAAGCAAAGGAAGTGGGTGAAAATAGCTACTGTTTGTATGACAGTATAGAAAAGCATTTACTTGTCTTATTTAAACATATCCATTCTTAATCTTTTTTCCGACTTGTTCACCCTTAAGCAGGTAACTGCATGTTTTTCTTCAAATCATTAAATTTTGTATTTTAGTTGATATTTTTCTTTCTTTAATTTAACAACTTCATTTATCATGAATAGCAAAAGGTTATTTTTGTCTCGGCAAGCAAAACAACCCGAGAAACTTTGATCTGAGCAGTATGTATGGTCATAGTCAGCACATTTAAAGAACTAGTCTGTGCTATTGGGTGATTATTTTCCTTGTCAAGCTTGCGTCTTAGGGCTTTTAACGTTTTTTGGTATCCAAGAGTTAGGACTGAAGTGAGATTTTCCTTTGTGGGTTTTCGATCGAGAAAATGATTGGAGCATTCCACATCTCTTTCCGTAGGAGTCCAATTCACTCCTCGTTTTGTGGTGCAATCAGTCAATCTAATCCATTCTTTTCTTTTTTTTCACATATTTCTGAATACTTGGGAACGACTGTAAAGAAAATGGTGCTGGGCATGGACAATCCTTCTTTGTTTGCCTGGAATATTTTCCAAACATTTGTTTTTTCCATTTCTTCACCGTGTAATGAGAGTTGCTGCAGCCCGAAACCGAGCAAATTCCACAATACCGAAGCAACTAACAAGACTTATCACAGCAAAAGATCGTGAAATGTTTTCCCCAGAACCTCGTTCCCGCGATCCAGGCTCTCACATTAAACTGAAAAATAAATTGATGTTTTGTATATTACCAGATTTATTGCTCGATTTTCAAGAAAGTTCTTTTTCAAACTCTTTTGTCCACTTTGAAAATATTTTACTAATCATCCAAGCTTTTTGTCCCTTGTGCATGTTGTGGGTAAATTTTGAATGGCTTTTAAACATTTACGCTTGGCAAAATTTCCTAGCACCAAGATCGTTAGCTTTACTGAATCTGTCATTCTGGCACTCACTAAGGCCAACTGTCTTATTAAATTTGCCTTCCACCGAGACAAGGCTCTCCTTTTAATACCAGGGATTTTCATAACGCGTCTCATTGACACTAAAGTGTCATCAAATGAGTATGTATTAAGAAATTTTGACAATGTTTATGTTTTCCCTTTGCTTTGTCTTTCCAGACACGGCCCAGAAAGACAAAGCAATGGGAAAACTGCCTCATCATTAATTATTCTGAATTGAATACCGTAACGTTCTTTGAAACGTGTAACAATGTCTCACTGCATTTAAAATTCATTGTAGATAGACTAATGCCTTTTGGGTTAGCTTTCCCATATGAAAAAGCTCCAGATACTAATAGGTTACAGGATCTATTTTTTCAAAACTAAATCATTGCAACCGCCTCGTTTTTTCTGCTGTGGTGCACAAGCATTTTCCCTCTCCATTGGTAAGCTGACGCTTGTATTGATCAAGTGTTCTTTATTTTCAAACCATTTTGTTAACGAGGATATCATGTTCATTAGCAATCTCGGTATGAGGCCAGCTATTTGAATTAATAATTTATTGATGTCTCTTGGCTTGTTGCTTTTAACACTCTTTTTTAATCTTTTCTTACCTTTTGACATGGCCTAATTCGAGACATTCATGGGAGCATTTAAAGAGATTTTTTACTGGATACTTTTCCTGAGACTAACCAATGTCCTTTATGAAAATTAGAAGCCTTTTTCGCTCCAGAAACCGATAACAGACGCTCTTGATTACATTGCAACTGCGGTAAACGACAAATTTTCCACAGCTCCTAAAAACTGAGGGTGCATTAATCAAATGCCTGTAAGAGAAAGTAATTCTTACCCTGGCTTTCGATCGTTTTTGGTAATGGAGAGTATTTAACAATTTGGTTACACTCCAGTTTTGTGATGAAAATAAAATTTACTGATCCCTATGACAATACTAATAAGTAGTTTTTAAAAAAATAAAAAAAAAAACAGAAGAAAATTTTGTAGCTCCTGATTTCTTACATTGCAGAGGCTTGCACATGTCCAAATAGTTTATCAACAAGAGCAAAAAATAGTTATACAATATATATAAATAGATCTTTACTACTTAGAGAGTAATTTCTGGTATGTTAATTCGTGACTGCTCTTTCTTCGGTTAGAGGTCAGCCGCAAGAAACGTTCATCTTCACCACTTTCTGCTCATCACATTTACCAGATTTACACCTTTTTTAATGTCCATTGATAAAAGAGCTCTTCATTTTATCTTTTGCCTTCCTCGCCTGACCCTTTTTTTATTCTTCGGCTTCATCACATAAACTTTCTCTCGGTTCAATTGTGAAAAGGACACAAAATACTATCTTTTGATTCATATTTTCATTATTTGTTTTGTCACGAATTTTTAGGTATAATCATTTTATAACCTGTGCTACCAAAAATGCTAGTTTCGTACCAATAAAAATAGTTATACATTTTCTTCTTTCTTCCATCAATTCACCAATAGTGCATTTAAATATCAGTTTGCTTTTCGGTCTTTTTAATGCTGGCAAAGTAATGTCCCTGACAAGGCAGGTTTTAATAGAGCATTTGTGTTTTCTCACACAAATACATTTCGTAGCATCAATGAGTCCTTTGAGTTTATTCATTTTGCAAAACAGAATCCAATTTATTCCCTTTGAAAAACAGAGATGGTATGTTACCATAGCCACGAACCATCTCTTCAAACTGTAAATATTAAATGCGAAAACTGGTAATAAAAACCTCCTTTCAAGTCAGGAAAATCACACTTTTAACAAACATAAAAGGCCAGAAAAACTAATAATTTTCCGCAGGAGAGAGTTTTAAAAATAGTTTCCTTAATTTTTTTTAGCTCTCACGTAAGATATATGCATCGTAACAGTTACAATGCTATGGTATACAATGCGATGGTATACATCGTAACAGTTACAATCCTATGGTACACGATGCGATGGTATACATCGTAACAGTTACAATGCATAACGTTCAGTCTTCGTTTCTGCTCTTTTCCCTAAACAAGGCTATGGAGCCACCTTAGCACAGAGGATTACTTTTTTTATTTAATTTTTTTCCTTTGGACCTTTCAATCTTTCTACTTTATTTATCGTTTTCCTCTCTCAATTTCATCTCCGAAAATATATTTAAACTCAGTAGTATTCAACTTATAGCGGAGAAACAGATTTGGCGCAGTACATCCAGGGACGTGGCCTCGGTTCGAATCACCAATCTCTTGGATGTTAATCTGTAGATTAACACTCGAACTCTACTGCTCTTAGTTAAGAGTCTAGATTTGATTCTTCTATACACCTTTGCCCCGCTGTGTAAAGATTCCTAAAGCTTGAAAATCTTTATAACTTTGTGATAGTTAATTGAACTGAGTAACTTTCATTTTCCCTCTTTAGGCTTGTCAATCTAAGTTTTGAAACTGAAATAATAAGTATTAAAAAATTTTACTTTGAGTTAAGGCAGAGATATGGAGAGGTTTCCTCTTGCGATATCTCTTTTCTTTAGTTTCATTTTCTTGTTTTACTTTACTATGCACTAACCTGAGCATGGGTTTTTCAGTGGCGTTTTCTATAGATTACAGTACAGATAAAAACACAATAAATGTCGGTTTGTAAATTATTTGTCTAAAATCCGGAATAATAATATCAAGGAAGGACAGATTTGCGGAATCCTTTCTTGAAGATTTTGTATGTTGTCTAACCCGTGTAATGAGAATAAAAATAAAAACAGTTTATCTAACTCAGCCTCTTTTTTCCTCTTACTTGAACTCTGAAAAAATATCAGTAGCGTCTTCCTAAGTCAAATTTAAATCCTTTGTGATAGTGAGCCACAATGATAATGTTATGAATTAATCTTTTCAAAACAATTGACAACTTCTCATGTCGTAAGGAAAACACAATACTTCTCTGTTGTTGAACAAGTGTACCTTTTTGCATGTATCAATAAAATGAGTGGATTAAATCTACCTTTCCGCTTATATACACAGAAGTGCGATCACTTTCTGTTTTTCGTTTGAATTGCAGTGATGACTTTTTTTACGAACTTTAAACAAATTCAAAACTTGCTATACATCCAGTTCATACTATTGCAACGAACAAGAGCCCAAAACAAATTATTTTATTTTATTTTATTGACACATTTTCTAGAGTATGACTTTTCAAAAATGATTACCAAATAAATTTCGAAGATTAAGAAAAAGGGTCGAAGTTCTTAAATGTATACCAGTCAGTTGGACTAATTAAAGTACCACCATAAAATTATTGACAGAGTTGTAATGTTTGTTACCCTCAAGGATTTAAAACACTCACAAGCATCTGCATACTTCCAATATACTCTCCTCGAGTGTGAAATTTGAACATACCAATGCTTTAATTTTTCAAATTAGAAAAATTAGAACATTATTTCTGAAGACATCTGGAGACCACTGTAAGCTTACTTATGTCAGCCTCTTTCCCACTCTCTCATTAATGAAGTAGAAGACGACCTGGAAGACAGAGTTGTTTGCAGTCGCACATATCAGTACCACAGTACCAGTAAATATCCTGAAAGATATTACTACTCTCACTCTAACTAGTTACTGCAGATATTATTTGGAATGCTGGTTACAATAGCCTTCCTAGTTAAATAGTAATTTGAAAAGTTTTACAGCTCAGGTAAAACCAATTCTAAAGCGATATAATAATATTTACAATTCCTCACCTTGAATTTTACATCAGAAAGTTGCTCTAGAGGATTACCGTGCAAACTGAATGGAAATCAAGTTTGTTACAAAGCAGGTCTTCGAACCGATCTCCTCTCAAAAGCTATACACATACACACGTACACACGTACACACGTACACATACACACACACACACACACACACACCATTCGGCTTACAACTATATCATTGTTCACCTTGCTTGACACTGCAAATAAAATTAGTGAAGTTTTTCCATCCATTACGACCGTTTCCGAGATATCTCAGGATGTTAAGGTCTTTTCTTGTTTCAAACTGTTTTCTTTAAATCTTTGGTGGTATTTTGCTGCTTCTACGATGTCGTTGTCAAGAAATACATGCAGGGTTATTCTTTTTCTTCCGTGGAATTTATTTGCTTTAGGTGGGGATTCAAAGTAGTAATTCATTGACTGTTGGCATGGNACACACGTACACACGTACACATACACACACACGTACACACACACACACCATTCGGCTTACAACTATATCATTGTTCACCTTGCTTGACACTGCAAATCAAATTAGTGAAGTTTTTCCATCCATTACGACCGTTTCCGAGATATCTCAGGATGTTAAGGTCTTTTCTTGTTTCAAACTGTTTTCTTTAAATCTTTGGTGGTATTTTGCTGCTTCTACGATGTCGTTGTCAAGAAATACATGCAGGGTTATTCTTTTTCTTCCGTGGAATTTATTTGCTTTAGGTGGGGATTCAAAGTAGTAATTCATTGACTGTTGGCATGGTGTGCTTGTTGGCAATCGGAATATATGACCAAATGTTCTCCATCTTGCTTCCTTCATTTCATCGTTTAGTGGTTTTTCTCTGCTCTTCTAGTACAGTTTTTTGTGTGTATTCTCTTATCATTCCATACTTGACGACGTTTTTTTCGGTGGATGCTGTCTAGTTCTTTACTTTTGCTTTCTGTGAGGGTCAGTGTTCCAAAATTGCATGTTAATGGTGGTTTCACGATTAATTTGTATTTGTTTAGTTTTGTTTGAATATTGATGCTTTTGTTTATCCATAATTTTTTTTGCTGATCCTTGGACAATAACTGTGAGCTGCTCTCTCCTTTTCATATCTTGAAAGTCATCGAGCAAACTTCCTAGTTTTCTGTCAATCTTAATTTTTCTGCTTTGCTTTCTTCTTGTTCTTTTGAAAGGAGTTTCTTCTGTTTTTCCTTCATTTACTTTCAAATTAAAACTTCCAAGGCAGTCTTTTATAATTTTATACAATATTTCAGAGTGGAAGTTTTCTTTCCTTTGGAAACCACTATTATCAGCTTATATTATTTCCCTTGTTATACTTGATCTTCCTGCGTGGTCCTTTTTCATTCAAATCTACTCGTAATGTTCGCAAAACATACTCTTGACCTGTGTTGAAAAATATTCCCTGAATTATACTGCCTTGTGGGGATCCTATATTAGTCTTCAAATTTTTCTCTCTTATATTTTCCAAACTTTATCGAGATTGATGTCTTAAACTTAATAATATTCGACTCGTATATATTCGTCTTCATTTAGAATTGTTTCAAGAACGTTCATCAAAGGCTTTCGTTTTGTGGTATCAAAAGGCACAGCACATATCGATTCCGATGATATTACCCTGTAGATCTTTGTATAATTTGGCTTTGGCAGATATGAATCTTTGCATCCGAACAGTCTGGGAAGTAGATCGACCTCTCCTGTAGGGTAATTGACTGGGAGATAAATAATTGTCAATTTTTTACTGTATCGTGTTATATTTGATAGTAGTTTCCTAATTGTATTTAGCATATTAATTGGTTATAAGCTCCTCAACGGACCTCTCTGTTTGTTTGTCTTTGGTATTGGTAGAAGGACTGATTTACTTGTCTTAAGTTCCTTTTAATGGGTTTCGAATATTTCATTAAGACTATTTGCTATCTCTTGGTGTAGTTCTTCTGGGCCATATTTTATCATCTCATTTGCTATACCATCTTCTCCAGGTGTTTTATTTTTACTTGCTTTCATTGGAGCTCTTTTGACTTCATCTTTTGTTATTTTTGGTATGATGCTCCTCGAAATGGTTCGACTTCATTTTTTATTTTCGTTACAAAATTGTTTCCAGAAATGTTCCTTCACGGTACTGTATTTTTTATTTTCATTCAGCATATTCTTACTATTCTCATCGTGAATCCTTTTGTTATTGATGTTAGTTTTCTGTAGTTGTCTGGTTAACTTCAATGCTTTAAAGAATGTCATAACACTGCAAGCTTCGTCTATTTCATTTATGTTGTCAATATTCTATTCTTTTATTGCTTTGGGTCTACTTTTTATGTTTCTCACTATTTTCTTGTTGATACTTTTTAGTTTTTTTGTTTTCTCAGTGTTGACAATTTTGTTGTTGATTTGTAATTTTCTCGATTTTTGTTAATTAGAAAGTCTTTATATTTGTTCATTATATTCATCCTATTTGATGTTTTTATCCCTCTTTTGCATGTCCAATACTTTTCTCACTGACTCTGTCACTTTACTTTTCAAAAATGTCCATGATTTTGTTCCTTGAGAGCCTGTTGAATGACTTCTTATATTCCATTCGCGTACTCTTCTCTTTCTTTGGTGCTCTAACTTGTTCCCTTGTGTTTTGTGTCTTTGGTTGTGTTGGAAGTTGGTGTTTGTAACAAGTGGGCTGTTAAATTCCCCCAAATCGAATACTTTCTGTCCATTGCTATTTCTTATTCCAGATGAATGTTTATCTTTGCAAGTACCATTGCCTATTCTTTTTTCCCACCACTAAGTTAAAATCACCAGCGATTATTAACGAGGAAGCTATTTTCCGTTGTTCCTTGATTATCTCATTTAGTTTGTTGTAAAACTTCTTTGTCTCTTGCAGGTTTATTTTTGTGGTTCTTCAATGAAGTCCTTACACATTGATTACTTTTGTCATAAGATTTTTCTTGTTATGTATTTTGAATTGCATGAAGGAAATTCGCTCACTTACTTTGTATACCTAACCTACGTTGTTTTTCTATCTTCTATAAACCATAAATCCGAGTCCATATACTTTATTGTCAGTTGACAAACAAGTAGGTCGATGATCGTCGATGTTTTCGTAGCAACCTGCCAATATCTTTTTTTCCTGTATGCAGCACACATGAACATTATATTGACTAATTACTGACGCTAAATTCTGATTTCTCAGTTTGAAACCATGCACATTGAAGGTTGCTATTGATAGTACTTCACTCTCTTTCCTTATTCCTTGATTCGTGACTGTTAATTTGCAGTTTCATAGGCATTATATAGAAAAATTTCATTCCCCCGGGGGAACAGCCTCACTAATCGCTGGCATGTTTAACTTACTCGCTATAGATCTCGTAGGGCCTGACTTAATATTGAAAGTTGTGGATATTGAACGATAAAAAGTATTTTCCAAATGTTTGGAAAGCCAAAACTTTGTGCTAGTTCTTACTTAATGATCAATAGATTTAGTTGGGCAATGCAGCTTAAAAAATCTGAATTCAACTGATCTTACTTACTTCAACTGCTACTGCTGCTGCTACTACTACTACCACTACTACTACCACTACTACTACTTGTTACTGTTACTAAACATTACTACTACTATTAATTATTCTTACTATTAATCATAAGTAATTACCAGTACTATTAATTATTCAATATAACTCTTATCCTTACTATCACTATTACCATCTTAACTATTTCTGCTGCTACTACTACTACTGCTGCTGCTACTACTACTACTGCTACTACTACTGCTACTACTACTGCTACTACTACTGCTACTACTACCACTACTACTATTACTACTGCTACTACTGCTACTACTACTACTACTACTACTACTACTACTGTTACTACTACTGCTACTACTACTTCTACTACTGCTACTACTACTACTACTGCTNCTCAGAAATAGTTTCTTACGTAACAGCTTTATGTAACTGTAGACATTTAGGTCTATTTGCGTATATGTAAGGATTTCTGTTGGTGTGTCTCCCACAATTGTTAAATAAAATTTTTTTAGATTATTATTTTTGTACACTTGCTTACATTTGACGATTGAATTCAAACGGCAGACTTCCAACATATTACGACGAAAGTAAAACTTCATCGAATTGAAATCCCGATAATTTCACTTGTACAACAGCGGCCTTTTTCAAGTACCTAGTGTGTATTTCATGAGTTCTGAGTAGATGAATAACTACTTTGAGCTCTACCTTAAGGAGTGAAGGAGGCTCCATAACTAACATGGGTAGGTATTTTCCACGTCACACCATATTTCAACAATTATAATGATTATAATGACATATTGCACCATATTGCACCATATTTCAACAATTTCACCGTATCACACTAGAACAAGAAATAATTCTTGGGATTATAATGACAAAATGCATCTTTTATTCTTGCAAAGGACCATTACAATAGCAAAATATTCCTGCATGCAATGAGATGCTTCTCTTATGCAATGGGGATTCCTATCATTGTAAACAAACAACACAAACTTTCCTCTGTCTGTGATGAACGCGAATAGTATTTTTGCCTTGCCGATTTTTCCTGCACCGTTTCAAACTAAAGCACGTCGGCTCTTAAACCTCAAACGGAACAATAGACATTCAAATAGAATTTCTCCCCGCATTAAATTTTTAGTTAAATTGCCCCTGAAATGAATCTATTCTCAATCTGATAGTCGGGAGTTCACTGTGCAATTTACTCAGGTGAATTATTCCTGATTTACAAGAAAACAATGTATAATCCAGGTGTATTGACTAGGCTGACTTGGTATGGTTTGATTCCGCTATGTTTTTCAGTGAAATACAATGAAAAATAATAGTAATGACACAAGGCCTTTCATGATAGTCTTTAATGAGATGCTGTTCTAGATATTTCCGTTAAGTTTATTAAAAAGAACTCGCTGCTTTTTAGTCTGGCGCCTTGCAAAACGATTATTCCTTCGTTGTCAATATTCAGCTCAACACCTCCTTACACGAGATTATCGAATTTCAATCAATACATTCCAGACACACCGGTGTCTGCCCTCATTTCTCGTTTTCACTCAGGCAATCATTTTCCCCTTTCTTCCTTTCCTTCAACTGTCTCGTGGAACAGATTTAATGAAGTTGTTGAGAGGTGATGCGGTGAAAGACAATAGATGACATTGAGAGAGCGCTTTTCAATCACTGTGCGTTTTTATTTAAAAAAACTTCCTGGAGATCATTAGTCTAAATAAGCTTCTTTTTAAGTTGTCAAGGATGGCAATGGGTCCTTAAATCTTAATTAAGATGCGTGAAATCGATCCAGTGGGGAAGAAATAATGTTTATTTAGGCTTTGTCATTTTTGAAGTGCTAAAAAGTAGGCTCTTGTGTTTTGATTCAGAGTGATGTTGATCAGATTATAATTACAAACATTGACATTTTTTGAAAATGACAAATTGAAATTTGTTGTCGTTTTCTTGAAGTAGTGTGTTCATGGCATTGATTAGCTGGGTTGTCTTCAAAGCAGGTACTGTCGTGCAAAAAGTATAAACAAAGTATAAAATAGCTCCATTTTGACATAATTTAATTGCAAGAACCTTTGACAAAACCCCTGAACTTCTGCATGGATCAACATCAAAATGGATATTTTGTTTCTCGATTTTTGCTTATTTCAACTGTTACTTTAATTTTTTCTTTATTATTATTCTTACGTATGTTAACAGTACCATTGTTATAATTGCTGATGATTGTTAGCCATAAGTGATAGTGGTGGTAGTAGTAACAATAATTTTATTAATATTGGTAGTAGTAATAGTAATAGTAATAGTAATAGTAATAGTAGTAGTAGTAGTAGTAGTAGTAATAGTAGTAGTAGTAGTAGTAGTAGTAATAGTGGTAGTAGTAGTAGTAGTAGTAGTAGTAGTAGTAGTAGTAGTAGTAGTAGTAGTAGTAGTGAGAGTAGTAGTGAGGGTAGTATCTGTAAAGAAAAATTAGAGGCTTTTTATGTCTGTGATCTGAAGAAGTTACTTAACCCGAAACTGGTTCTAATATTTTGACTAATGCTACTGATATGTATGGAACCTATTATATCTAAAATAAACTTACAGATTTTTGTATGATCATTAAAATTAAAGATATTGCTTGTTATATTTTGGTGTAGCTTCTCTTATTGTATGGATGAAGTGTCAACTTTTTTCTATTTTTCACCTTATTAGTAATACTATATCATTATTTTCCACATCACTTTAGCCAAATTCTTTTCTCATTAATCCTTACGCTAAGAGATTACATCATATTGGCCTTTTGAATTTTAGGTTATTTGACTGTTTATTTCTCACATTAATAGCACCTGGAATAGTTTGGAAGCTAACTGATATTCATTAACGGCCTGTTGGTTATCTCCTAACATTCAAATGGGCAGACATGAAGCAATCAGTAGAGAAAATGACATCGGAAGCGCTCTTGGCTAAAACAGGCAAACGTTACAAATGTGGTTTCTGTGGTGAGTGTCAGTTGGGAGTTAACCGTTTCATAATTCCTAAAATGGAGAGAGGTATACAGATATACAGCTTCTCGGCCTTTGGCTAAGATCAAGTGTAGAGCTCTGGTCTCTCCTTGGTCGGGGCTTTGGCAATAGGGCCCAACCATGCAGTACAGTTGGTCTCGAGATGCTTGAGCCTTGGCTGAAGACCAACCCAAGGGGAAGGGCATTTCCATGGAGGGTCCTAGAGGGGCGATCCGTATCTTTTGCATTTTATGGTGTCTTGAGTGCTTTCTGTCCCACGTTTTCTCGATCTGTTCCTTCCTTTCTGGTCTTCCATAGATAGGAATATGTGAAAGACAAAAATGGCCCCACTGTTTTCCAGGGATTCCATTAATGAGAAACCCAGTATACAGATATGTTTCGGAAGAACTGGTGTTAGAATCTAATTTATAGAATGGGATAAACGTCAGGGATACATGAAAGATGGCTTTTGCCAGCCGTTTGAAATTTCATTCAATAACCAAAAATTCAACTATGATGCTTTCTGCGGACATCATATAGCACTTTGAAGAAGTTCATCAAGCTTGCTTTGACCTGCAGCCTGCTTTTACTGGGAATGTTTTTTATTTATTTTATTTAATAATTTAAGTTTAGAATTTTCCTAGAGAGTATTATGAAGCAAACATTGCCTTGGCTGCATTATATTTATCTGAGGAATGTTTACAGTATACAATATTGTTTTATGTAACAGTAATTGGAAACAATTAATTTTAAGTGAGTTCTATGGTGTACAGCTACATGCTTTAAGTATGAAGCTTGAGCTTCATGTTGAACATACATTCGCCTAACATTTATTAATGCAATTTTAAGAATCTACGAAGAGTATCAAGAAAATAATAAATAAAATTATTTGTGATAGTCAGTTCTCGAACGGAAAAGTATTAGCCTGGCTCTGAAGTTCATCGTCGTAAAGTGGCAACAAATATTGATAGCCTGAGAGGGGGATGTTTGAAATAAAGGAAGACTCATGTTGTTCTAGATTTGACTTTGATTTGATAAACTCCTTAACATTGCTCTTGTGATGAATGTAATAGGATATTTACTGCTGAATCTGATCTATTAACCTCGCGTTAAAGTATTCTGAGTTGTATGACCCGTTAAAATAAAGTCTTTTGTTTGTTATGGTTCAAGTAATATTTTGCCCTGTTTTATGGTAAAACGAATGGTATTTAGGAAACCAAAAGATAAGTGCCCGAAATTGAAATACTCATGAACTATCTTGTTGTCAGTTACATCACCATTCCTTAGTGCAAATTTTTAAACTCTTTTAGGGGAATACACGTCTGTGACGTAAACTCAAATTTTTAATTTTTTTTGGCTGGTGAACTTCTTTTTCACTTTTTTTATTTGCTCTGTTGGAGTTTTCGGAAGTTCATTTTTCTTTCATTACTTTACAACACATATCTAACAAGTATACTTTCTTGTGTTGACCCATATTTATTGCAAGCATAAAGCTGATATTCGACAGCTGAAAAAGTTCTACAGTAACAACAGTTTTACCCGAAGCAAAAATAAAAAAGGTTTTCACCTAAAATAAAGTTTCTCGGCAAATAACATCTTTTTTCCGTCCATCATTTTAATGAATAAACCATCTTACCAAGGATGAACCAAATAAATGTTTGGAAAATGCTTTTCACATAAGTCTTTTTATTGTTTCAGGCTCAAGCACTTTCCTGTACTTGAAAACCCACAAAATCCACTCTCAACAGCAGTGCAGGTACTACTTATCTTCTTGCAGTAAGGGATCATCCAAATTACATAGATAGGCCCAAGAGGGGTAAGGTTAAGGTCCTCCTTTAATTCTAATACCTATAATTTGCTTGACCTTGTCGATTGCATACCATTAATGACATTTTACTCACAAGAAAAGTTTGGCACCATATTTCACAAAATCATTAAGAGACTGAAAAAGATCGGTATTATTTTATAGATAAAAATGTGCAAAGAATGATGTTTTCAATCCTAAATCAAAACTGTTGTACTTTGTCCATGGGAAACATCAACTATATGAATCACTTTTGTATCTTTATAAAGATTTTGATACTATCATTTTTCTAATAGAACAGATAGTTGACTTCTGTTGCCTATGAAATAGCAAGGTCTTTGTGAGACCAGTGCTTTTAAGAGTGCATGATATCAATACAAGGGCATTTAACCTGGTATAATGCTTCTCAGTAGCCCGAGAAAGTTCCCTATATTGGAAAAAACTCATAATTTAGACTCACAAAACGTCGCTGTGATGTGATGCTTACCATCTACATTTCATTTTGACCATGTCTTCAAGGGTTTGAGTATATCGGTCACTTTGACAGGAGCTGCGCAACCAAAATGTATTTACTCAAGACTGCTAATAATTTTCTATTTATTCTGTCGATACATAGATGCAGCTTTTTCCTGCTTGAAAGAACCCTCCTCGTATGAATGTGAATTCATTGCTCTTTTAGCTGTGGTCCCTTTATTGGGCTCCAGTCCCTTTACCTGAAAATATTAAGCATCCAGTTACTTCTCAATGAGAATTTCCCGTCCTTTTTCACTAAGTTTTCTAGCGCTCATGATGACATTACCCCATTTCCATATCGACAAGTTATCGTGAATTAACGCAGAGCAATTCTCAGCAACAACATCCTCAGACAATACAGCTGTTCTGTCTAGACACAATAATATAACATTTCATCACTGGTACATTCCTTCTGACATTAAGATATATTTGTAATTAGTAGGAGTAATATTCTTGCTATGTTCATATCAGGTATCTGAATTCAGGTGCCCGAAATATATTAACCGAAAATGAAACGATACAAAAAAATCACTGATGAAAATAATCTCTATGTTGGTACTGTATGTCATTAAACATTCAACCTTGAAATCATATTAAAAGATTGAATTGGAATTCATGGAAAAGTAAACTACAAATTAAAGCAACGATGAATGTGGCACCAAAATTTCAGAGAAGACTTCCATATTATTATTATTTAAATCATTGTGACTTTTTGGAATACAACATTTTTACAGTACATGGAATTTTAAACGTTGTCTTTAATGTACTTTGAGGCGAGATACCCGAGCGAGAGATTGGTATGCCAGTTTTCAATGTCATGTTTAGATAATTGAAATTTTCTTTATCACAATAAAAATTATCAGTTGCTCTTATTTATTTGCAAATAAAATGTTCTACAGTCCGATTGTCCCCAATAAGGTAAGGTGTGCATTTCAAAGTTTAACACAATGACACGAGTACCTCAGGCACATAGCTATTGTTAAACTAAACTCCATGTATTTTTTCAATGCATGTGAAATTACTTACATGAATATGTATGGGAGCTCTGGGTGAAGATCTATTTAACTGAGTTCTACGTGAAAGCATTTTCACACAGTTTTACTGCTCAGGTTGTTTCAAGTTATTTGTCCATTGTCAACTCCAGTCTGTTGCTTACTGTTATACTTTCTTAAAAAATTGCGTTTGGGCTTAATAGGACAAGATCTTCAAATTAATACAACCGGAAAAGTGAAGGTATTTTTTTCCGGACTTAAAAAACCATTTAATAAATTTCATGTATTTAAATGTTAAAGTTTAATTAGGGATTTTAAGGGGATGATTTAAGCCACAGAAGACTATCTTTTAACGTAGGATCATTTGGCTAATATATATTCTTTTATTTGAGATATTTTTAATGCACTCAGTTTCATCCGATATTTATACCAATTTAGTACCTATATATTTTATATAAAAATGTTTAAATTACTACTTCTCTTAACCCAAAACGTCAAAAATTTAACTTTGATGATAATGGTAACTTAAATATAAAGTTCGTTTCACTTACCTCTCTTGGTTTTCTTGCTGTATTGATTGACTTTAAGAATAGAATAAGAAGAATAAGAGTAGAAAATAATAAACTTTTCGCATATGTAGTATTTCTGGCATACCATTTTATCTTTATTTTTAAATAAATTATCAGGTCATGACTTTGGAATTCCTCTGATATCTCTTAACTATGTTGCTGTAGTTGTTTTGACCAATCATCAATGAGAGATGAGGAAGAAATATGTCATAATGGTAGTCTTCTCTTCCTAAGCTCAAAGAAGGTTAAAAAATACAGAATGTATACATATATATAAACACACATATACACACATATATATACACACATATATATACACACATGTATATACACACATGTATATACACACACATATATATATACACATATATATATACACATATATATATACACACACATATATATATAATTTAATGTTTTTTCCAACTAGAGTGAGAATAGAAAGTAGAACAGAATATATTAAATATTTAATTTAAATGTGTGTGAATAACATATGCGTTTTTTCTCTTTTAAACAAAATTGTCTTTGCCGATAACACAATTTTTTTTCAGAATTATTTTTCCAGTATTTCAAAGATAGGAAACGATTTTTTACCGCCACGATAAGCCTTCGGCTGGAAGATTGTTTCAGATATGCAAACTGTAGTTATTTTAGCGGAAGGCAAATTATCAAGTAACAAGTTTTAAAATCATGGAAATATCGAATTTTCTTATCAAACTAGAGAATAATCGACGATCGACGATTTCTATTAAATACCTGAATAGGAGGCATCATTTTAAAAAGCAAAATACAAATCGCCATACATTCCTAATCATGGGGATACAAAGCAAAATTACAAAAGCTGTAAATTTGTAATAATGTTATTTTATTTTACAAAATTCGCTTACTTCTGTGGAATTCCAATCTTATGTAATTACAAACACCAATACAACAACACTATTACGACCGAATATTAACTAGGCTTTTTGCAAAATATGTACCATTATCAAAATATTGTGTTTTCTGCCGAATATGTAGCAATTGTAAGGAACGCCAGGTCAATTCGGCTTTATCTTTTCATATTCAACACCCGAACTTTGAAACTGAGAAAAAGATTGAAACAAACGATTTAGTATGAGAGAAGTGTGAATTACATACCTTACTTTACCCAGGTGCAGGAAGTAGGCTACCACGGTTTCCCGCACATCTCTGCCTCTCATCATTATAATCATTTCAGCAGCTGGCCATCGCCCATCTATTATCTTCACCAGTCCATTCATGTATTTTACTCTTGTTCGTCCTCTTCCTCACCGTCTTCTTACTGAGACAAAGCTCATCCAGCTCTCCATGCCTAACAACATGCCCTACAAATCCAAGCTGCCTAACTCACACGACTAACAATAAGGCTTTCCTTAATCCAGCCTGGGTCAACACTTCCTCATTTGTTCTTCTGGCTGTCTATGAAACTTTCAACATTCTTCTCCAAAGCCACATATCCATAGCTTCAAGTCTTCTTTCATCAACCTTCCGAAGAGTCCACGTCTTGCACCCACAGAGTAGTATGGATCACACAAAACACTTCCCAAATCTCACTCTTGTTGACATTGCAAGCTTGGTGCTTGTTAACATTCCCCTTACTTATGTGAATGAGTTCTTTGCTAAAACGATCCTCTTCCTTACATCACTCGTCATAGCACCTGTGACTAGAGTTCCCAGATGATGAAGTTTTCTGTTTCCTTCAGAGTCTTGTTAACTAAGATAGCAATATGACGTGGCTTCTCCCTGGAGACCACTAAACTGGTTTTGCAGCTTTACCTCAGGATCCGCTATCGAAACTGTATCGTCACTGTATCTGTTATTATCAACACTGACTCCGCCATTACATACTTGCTTGCCAAGCTTCTATTGGGATATTATCTGGTCCGACTGATTTTCCATTCTTCATTTTCATCATAACTTTTTGTATTTATTTCTTTTCACTCCTATTTATAACTTCCTGGCTCCGGTCTGCTTCGATCGTTCTATGTTCTCTTGCGTTTTCGAATTTAACAACCTTAAAAATACTCCTTCCACCTCTTCAAAACATCCTTCTCAATTGTTAACAAATGTCCGTTTTCCTGTCGTATCACCTTCACATGCTGGATATCTTTTCCTGAAAGGTCCTTTGTTTAACAATTCTGAATAGATCTTTCTCGCCTTCTTTCGAGTTTAGTCGGTGATATAGCCTATCGTAAGCCTGATCTCTTGCTTTAGCTACTCTACGTTTTGTTTCTCTTCTAGCAACAATGTATACTAGCTTGTCTTGCTCATCTCCAGTTTGATGAAATATCTTCTTCGCCTGTTTCTTTCCTTTTATACTGGCGTGAACGGGTTCCTTCCAATACCGGGTCTCTTTGCTTCTCTGGCTATGTTCTGATGTCGTAACTAGAGCTGTTACGACTTTCTTATTTTGTCTGTTGTCTCTTGCCTGTGCTCCAAGATATTCCCTTCGAAGTTTATAATTTTCTGTTGTTCCAGATTTAGCATTCTCCGGCACTTTCCCTCCTTTAATCTCTACCATTTAATTTTCAGTGTCCTGGTCACTTTTTTTTTTTTACTTTGATATTGAGCTTGCAAATTGCAACTTTGTGTTGAGGAGCAACATATTCTTCTCCAAGAACTTTGCAATCAACTGCTTCTTTCAAACCACTCCTTCTAGATAAGATAAGGTCAATCTGCGTGGCTCTTCCACCATTCCTGTATGTTACCTTCTGCTCCAATCTCTTTC
This sequence comes from Morbakka virulenta, assembly GCA_003991215.1. Taxonomy (NCBI): domain Eukaryota; kingdom Metazoa; phylum Cnidaria; class Cubozoa; order Carybdeida; family Carukiidae; genus Morbakka; species Morbakka virulenta. Next base: position 138,781 of record RDPX01000548.1, read on the forward strand.
AAAAGTATGTGTTTAAGGCTGCTAAAGGAATACTCTTTGCAAAGTCAATGATTATTTGCCCACCCTCATTCCTGTTTCCATATCCGTATCTTCCAGCCACTTGTTCATCTCCTACATTTCTCTCTCCCTCATGGTCATTCAGGTCAACACCAATGATAATTTCACTCCCACATTGTGGCCCATAGGCACTTACAATATTCATCAGAACTCAGCTAACATCCAATTTTAAGCTCATGACTCAGTCCGACATTCTTTTTACTTCTAGTACACTTGAGATGTTCTCTTCCTTCAGGGTAATGCCTACGGCATTCGTGTTCTTATCAGTCCCATGGTAGTACAGCTTGTACCCTTTGCCTTATTCTCTTGCTTTACTTACGTTCCACTTTGCTTCCTGCATGCATAGAATGTCAATTCTCCTTCTCCCCATCAAGTCAACCAATTATCTACCTTTTCCTGTGAGGGTTTCTACATTAAGTGTCCCCCACAGTGATAACTCTCTTTTACCTTTTCTTCCTCACTCTTTTTCCTCCTTTTTTCTTCCTCTTTCTTACAGTAGCAACCTGTTTTCCGTATCCAACTTGCTGGGCACTGGGTATGGCAGTCGTTGGTAACCCGGGCCTCTACCGATCCAATTTGTTCATTTTACAGTTGATCCACATCTTATTTGTTTGGCGTTGTGGTTTTCTGGCCGCATGCCCTTGCTGACGCTGACCACAGTTTTAAAGCTGTGGACTTAGCCTTTACCTACTGGGTATATACTGTAAGGCAGCAGTAGATTTCTTCCTCAAGGTTTACTCCTGAAGCCTTTCATAAGGTTGGGTATAGCCGCAATGCAGCGGAGGTTTGGAATCAGGGTTTTCCGTCTCCCAAATGGACTGCCTTCCTAGGCTGATGGGGTACATCTCTCCGAAACAACTAGTTTTAGGGCGCCAGTGACCCGCCCTTCGCCCCCTTTTCCTGCGTAGGATCAGCCTCGCCACGCGAAAGCCAGGAGCTGGACTTGGTCTTAAGAGGCTATTTGGGACGAACGCTGTGCGAGTTTTTTTTATAGGTAATAGGAGCTCACCCAATTACCACCCATGGCATTTACGACCATGACACTTTTCCTTTTCCTTTTCTTTTTTGTTTTCTCTTTTTTCTTGTTTCTTTTTTCTTTTTTCTTTTTCTTTTTCTTTCCCTTTTTCCTTTTTTCTTTTTTCCTTTTTTGTTTTTTGTTTTCTTTTTTCCTTTTTCCTTTTTCCTTTTTTGTTTTCTCTTTTTGTTTTTTGTTTTTTCTTTTTTCTTTGTATTAAAAAATAAAAATCTTTGTTTATTGCAGTAAACATACATTTCTCTATTTTCAGGAAGGAGAAATATTACAATAACATTTTCTAAAAAGTCTGTATGGAGGGGGAAAGAAGAAAAAAACCAAAGCCACTGTGTAGTGCCTTTTACTCTGAACTTCTTTTAATATCTAACATTGTAACATACTTACAATATTGGTTATATTGATATTATTTTATACACTTTTTGCTCTTTTTATTTTTAAAATCTTGTTAATTCACGATAAAAAATATACATCATAAAATATGTTTGAAGCTTCCTTCCATCCCAAAATGTTGCTGCATTTTCCCTTTCTCAGGATAACTTTCTACTTGAAAAGGATAAAACTTATTTTTTATATTAGAATTTTAATCGAATGTGACTTTATCATTGTGACTTTACCCTCACATATAGATCAGATTTTGTTTTTGCTTTTCTTTTGCATAAATAAGCACACGACCTTCCAGCTTCTTTTTAAATACACTTTGTTACAAAGAACTTTCCCCGAATTTCCTGTAATCATTAAAGGGAACTTGATACTAAATTAGTTTCTTCCTGAAATAGGCAGTCTTCTCATTTAATAGGAAGCTTGCCAAATTAATCGTAACTCTTTCTGTGTTTTCTGGTGAATACGAAAGAAAAAGGTAATCAAAATTCCAATAAGTAATATTAAATATTCAATTAAGATCCTTTCCTTTAAAACACGCTAAGAGAAGGAATTCTATTTTATTGTGTGTTATAAACCTGTGTAACAAAGAGTCTTGTTCAGAAATTTTAAATAAAAGTAATTTTTATTTCTTTTTCTTGGCTTTTAAGTTTCGTGTTAGGTAGGGTAGGCCCTTGTCTGCTTGGCCTTAATGCTTTGTGTGTTTCAGAAGCCACCTCGAGATTGAAATAATACTTCTTGTTAATGTGAACAGTGTGGAGCAAACTATTTCAAGCCCAAAATCTAAATATTAATCAGTTTTGTCTCCCAACACACTCTTAAAAACTAGAAATGGCAAACATTAGATTTCCATTTGGATCTCTACGTGTACATAATGACAATGTAGAATTACAACTTGCTTGCTCAGTTGTCCCATTGTCCTACAAAGAGGATAAGTTTGAATGTGGAGTGATTACTGAATACATTATTAATAGATGGGCGTGGTAAATGTTAAACATTTTGTCACGTGTAACATGTTTTTTGGGGTAAATGTGGATTGCATATAGATGAATATTAGAAAATAGATATGCATTACTTTATGGTACCAAGTGGTTTCGCATAATGTATTCAAGCATCCGACTTATGTTAAAATAAAACATTCAAATTAAAGTCCACTAAACATTATGACAATTCGTTAGTGGAGAAAGGACATCCTATACGAAAGCAGAAAATTTGCAATTGCAGTCACAAAAGTAAGTATTCAAATGGGCTTTTGCACCCTTTTTCAAACAAAGTAACCGCGAATTCTTTTAATATCAAATGGTTCAATCTTTGAATGAGATGCCCCGGGAAACCAAATCACTTTACAGCTTCAAAGAAAGAAAGCACTTTGCAAAGGAAGCCTCTCATTTTCGATCACTTCTGCGAAGTTTGGAGAAAATTGACCATCAGAACCGTTTCGAAATGTCGACTGCTGACATAGATTTAGATTTACTGAATTTGTATAAGGTAGGCACTTTGAATTAAGAATGTGTTGATAAAACGATAAGAAATTAGTAAAAATAAATTTTTCAATTCAAAACAAAGTTTTTGAACACAAGTATTTGTTTCTTAATATTAGCTCCTGTCTGAAATTTATTTTTATTCACAACAAATACATTCATAATCTGTGCTCCTCAAAGTTAAAAACTCCTTCTTCGGAAATACAATTTTAACGAAAGTTTCAAGAATATAGTTTATTTCTGTTAACACTCTTAGAATAACTGAAATTTTGGCTAAATATCAACTCCGGAAAGAATTTTTCACCACTTTAAGCAAAATGTTAACCACTATCTCTGAACTTCATAACCGCCACTTAGGATAATTGAAATGTTTTGACATTTTACGACTGTCAAAGTTACTCAAAACATTGTACAAATTTCTCCAAATCTGTTCTAAATCAATGGGTAAATATGCATTAACTAATTCAAATAGTTTGAGATGGACATAAAAAGGGTTTTTACGGATTTTGACAGGCATTTATAGTCATCAGGATTGTGTATACAAACCAATAAAGTGATAATATTCCAAACTGAATTAGACCGCAGATGAGTACAGCTAAAACAGCTTTTCTGAGTAATGGACTTGCCTTACCCATTTGCACAATGCACTGAACATTTAGATTTCGATTAAAAGCCCATTTAAACCTTTCTTCTTAGAGAGTGAACTGAAGAAAAGCATTGATATAAGTTGCGGGACTTGATAGTGGCCTGGCAATGCATCTGATGAATAAACTACCAAAAAGCAGTTACAGATGATCCATCTTCTGAGACAGTATAGATATTCTTTTGTTATACAATTTACCCCTACATGACACGAAAAATCAGCTCCATAATGACAAAGTTTAGTACACACACTCATATAACACTTTTTTTGTAAGAAATCAAAGTAACTTGTATGTAAAAACAACAAGAAAAAAACAAAAAACAAGATCCTACTACAATGCAGCGGTAGTGTGCTGAAGTACTATGGTGGCCTCTGATCGGTGCAAACTTAGTATTTTCAAGACAATGGACGCATTGCGATTATCTTAAGTAAACTATACTTAATCCTCACGCGTTCAAATAAATTTCGGTAACATATACTAACACAGCTATACTTCATACTAAAGTAAGGGCACTGCTAGTAAATTCAGTGGGAAATGGAATTAAGTAAGCATAAGGAAGGTACTAGGATTTACGTGAACTTATTATTACAAAACATCCACAACCCGACAGAACTAATGATGTAACAAGGGTATCGAAATCCTTTGTTTGCAGAGTTATGTAAGATTAACATTATACTTATACTAACCTGGGAACAAAAAATTTAAGACAGATCTTTCTACTAGATAAAGTTTATACTGACTTGGAAAGGGCTTAATTTCAAATAATGTATACTTCATTATAGACAAGGCTACATAGTATTGCCACGCCTTTTTTACATATACAGTGAACGAAAAATTAGAAAAGCCCTCAGTGAGTGTGAAGAAACCATAACAGTGAACAGTAGGAAAGGGGAACAGGGACAGAGAGAGAAATTAATCAACGACAGGCAGACAATGTTCTACATATAGCAGGGTCAATGCCAAAACTGGCCCACTTAACTCACCGAGTCAGAACAGCAAGTGAGCATGGAGGCTTGTTTCTGGATGGGAAAAATAAAAAAGGATTAATATAGTTGAAAATCTGTAGAGAGGAGGTAAAAGCAGTAAAGGAATTTTACTACCTTGGAGCATATTTTGGAATGATCACCATTATTTAAGCAAGACAAAGAGTAACTTTCTCGAAAAATGTTCTCACACAATTAAGAACAGAATGGAAGGAAAAGTCAATTTCTAAATCCACAACAGTTTATCTTTTAAATCACCTTTTTTCCCCAATATATACCTATCGAACAAAAAGTTTGGTTATGAAGCAGAAAGATAAAAAATCTAGGACATTGAGATGGGTTAAACTAATAAGCACACCGATAAATGGATGATCAAATAGAGAGGAAGAGCCATATGGCTCGAAACAGAGACAAGCTTAAGACTGCTTCCGAGAAAAAAAAATTCATTCCCATGAATTCTTATAAGCAAGTAAGGCAAAAAATGACTAACCTTAGCAAAAGGTTTAAAAGAGATTACTTTATCAAACAATCCTTTATAAAGAGAGATTTGAAAGAAACATGAAAGACCATCAATTTGTTCTTGAATAAGAGATCAAAGTCAACGAAGGTTAGCTGTCTTGACATTGAATGTCACAATATAACTGACAACAACGAAACTGCATAGTCAACGAGTGATTTCTTTATAGAATCGGTAAAAAGCTTAGTGACAACATACCGCAGCAGCCCAGGCTCCTAATATCAAATGGATACAAGATAAATAAAGGAGTTACGAACTTTTGCTCAGATGGATTTTGTAAGTCATTTCATCAATAGTCCATTTACACTTACCTCTCATTTGTTTGCAGGATTTATAATCTTTCAGTTGAATAGGAAATATGTTCTGATAGCTTAAAGGTAGCACCTGTAGTTCCTACTTTAGAAAATGGATAAGGGAAATAAACTGCCATGATTTTCTTTGACCTAAAGAAAGCATTTGACACAGCGGACCTTTAAATTCTGCTAAATAAGATGCGTATTTACAGAATTGATGCTCTTAAACATCATTGGCTTAACTCATACTTAAATAATTGCTGGCAGTTCTATAAGGTCAACGGTGTCAACTCTGCTCTGGCTGAAATCAAAATAGGGGTACCTCAATGTTATTGTCTTAGACCCTCTATTTGTCATTTATATTAGAAGATTCTAGAAACGCTGATCTACATTGCAATTATAATCTCTTTTCTGAAATTAGGTTACATTTAGAAACGTTAAGGCAAATTACAAACTAAAAGTATGAAAATGGTTCGCGTTTCCTCAATTGGGATTTTTTTATAAATTGTGTTATTTCATCTATGAAAAATATAAACTTTATTTTGAATAGGAAAAAAGTTAGAAATCTTACCAGGATAAACATCAGAATGATTTTTCATGACTGTTGGGAAGAGATACGGACTAGAATTAAAGATTAGGTAAGCCAATCAAAGAAATTTTGCCATCCCAAGAAAAATTTTAAGAGATGAAAGGAGTTTCTTACCTCCATGTTACGGAAAGTGGACCTGTTTACTTTATAATAAGGCGGAAGATAGAGTGTATTGCATTATTTGTAAAAACATCAATACCATAACATCTTGAAGGACATCGAAGCAAAGGATTCCTTCATGAAAATAGGGTATGAGGCCAGAAATACGAGTAAGGGATTTCACCAACACCAATCTTCGAAATGTCATCAGAAAGCTACCCAGAGACTGGTAGACAAGAGGACATGATGATGACAAAGACTTTAATTTTAAACAACTGATAAATTTTCGTGCCAAAGGTGACCACGCATTTGGCGAATGGTTGAAAAAGAAGAACCAAAAGCAAACTTTCCTGGAAATCCAGAAGGAAATTTCAAAAAATACGAGTCTTTCTCTTCTCCGTGATGCTGTCAATTCCATTAAAAAATCGGATTTTCCCAGCATAGTGGTAGATGAACCCTTTGATATTTCCAAAAAGGAGCAAACCGTTTTTATTGTCTGTTGGGCAGATGAAGATTTGCATTCTCATGAGAATTTCATCGGGTTCCACGAAATGGAAAAGACTGAGGAACAAATAGAATCAGTGTAATAAAGGACAAACTTCTGCGACTTGGCTTAGATCGCGTTGCGAGGCTACTGCTACTATGGTTGTAATGTTATGATGAGTAAAACAATAGGACTTGCAACCCAAATTAAAAGGGATATTTCTCACTGCTAGATGTTAGGACAGCTAAATGTTTCCTGGGAAGGCCAACAATTTCAAAATGACCTGAAACCAGTCTACATGGGAGTGACCCTTGACAGAATGCTGTCTTTCAAACAACATGTGACCAAGATCAGAGAGAACGTGGAAACAAGGAACAACCTGCTGCGCAAACTCGTCAACAGCAAATGAGGCGCAGATCCCAAAACTGTCCGTACAACAGCTCTTGATCTTTGCTTTTCAGCCGCAGAATATGCCAGTTCTACCTGATCAAGATGTTTCCATGTCCGGAAAATTGACCCAACCCTAAGTGACACATGCAGGGTAGTGACTGGATGCCTAAATACCACACCTGTGCCTTGTCTATATGCACTTGCATTGCACCACCTGATATCCGTCGAAAGGTACAAGACGGCCATCAGCGAAAAAAACAGGAGACTGATGCTAGGCACCCCTCCATCCTCATCAAGCCACTCGAAAAAGACTATCATCTAGGAACAGCTTCATGGACTGCACTCAGCCACTCACAACATCTGTGGCTGCAGCCATGCATTAGGAGTGGAACCTCAGATGGAATGAAAATAACATACCCATGACCTGGGCCAGCCGAGGCATTATCCCATCACAAGAACTTATCACTGCAAATGAAATAAACTGGCCAGTATGGAAAGCTCTCAACCGACTGCGAGTCCAGCAAGGAAGATGCAAAACTTCTCTTAATCGCTGGGAGATCAGTTCCACCGATCTGTGCGAATGCGACAACCTGCAGACGATGGAGCACCTTCTCTCCCGCAGTAAAGTTCCGAACTGCAACTTTGGCGACCTTGCTGAACCAACAAAAACCACTGTTGAATGTGCCACCTACTGGACCTCCCAAATCTGATAATTGATGAAATTCGTGAGACTCGAAGAAGAAGAAGAAGAACGAGGTTGTAGGCTAAAGATCTGCCTGTCGTCAAAGCTCAGACACTAGTAAAACACCCCTTTCAACTCTAAAGAAAATAGAAGCTATGAAAAGTATTAGCTCTTTTGGAAGATGTACAAAACAAAGCAGCCATCTTACATGTGGATCCTACAAAATTGCTTGAAAAAAAGCACTGTAAAATCTACTATGAGTCCTTGGATTGCATAATTTAGCCAGCAGTGATCGATTCGATCAGAGGGATTTTAGACGTTAATCAAATCAGAGAATCTGTTTATCAAAGCACCGAAAGGGTCGACTTCGATGACAAGTACAATAAGGTTATGGCAATATATATGGAAATGATTTTGGTGGAAATCGGTTTCGTCTGCAGCTGGAAACCTTGTCTGAATACTCGAAAGAAATTGGAATCGTATCTACTCGCGCAATAAGCGAGCTTTTAAGACATCTAGAAATGAGAAGCTACATTAACAAAGTCTTTAAACTGGGAAAATTGACTTGTGTGAAGTCAGCAACAAATTCAACGTGAAAGAGAACATTCAGTTTGTTGAAGCTAATGATAACCTATTTGCGTTCAAGTATGAAACAAAGCAGACTTTATCATCTGATGATTTTAACTACTTGTAAAAATCTACTCGACCAAATCAATTTATCCGAAATCTCTTCTGCATAAATTGAAAAGAATGACGGTTACCAATATACTTTTGGTAAATTTTAATTTCCTGACCTGATTTGTGTGTGTGTGACTTTTTAACTTACTTATCTTTAAGCGCTCTGAAAGGTCCAGTCGAGCTTTAAACTGTTTTGTTATTTTCTCGTCGTTGGATATAGCAAGTTTATTACTTGATTACTAGGTGGGTTTTCTATATTTGCTTTGATCTCTATTTATTTTCCATTTTGTGTATATTCTTCTAGTTGAATACATATTTAACTTACGCAATATTGTCACTCTTAAGGTAAACGATTAACTGGTTTACTAAAATGTGTTTTCACAAAATAAAAATCGAAGAGCTAATCGTCTTTGACAAAAGCTCGGGCTTCTTCTTCATTTACCCCCTAAATGAAAATATATCCATCTGAATAGTCATTTACTATCCTTTTCCCTTCACAGAATTATAGTATTAAAATAGTTTAGTTACTAGTTCTTTTTGTGGACGAAAAGAGGAATAGATAGTGTTAAGTTGTAACAAGAGTTTTGTCACTACCTTTCGCACGGCTCCTTGTTGTTCCTGTACTTCACAATTCAATGAGAAGGTAATAAATGTTACTTAATGAACTGCAAACAAACATGTTTATAGCTGGCCATTCAAACCGGTGCTAACAGTAAGGGCACACATCCGATTGTAATGTAATTCCCAGAGGGACCTGTGGCAGACCAGTGTCATTAGCAATACTTTCAATGGGCTTCAAGATTTTTTACCAAAGTTGATTATGCTAGCAAATATATCTCAAGACTTGTGCTTTTAAAATGAATATTGATATACCAGTACATTTGACTTTTCGAGTCTTAATGTTTTGGTTTTATCATTTAAAGCAGGTGTCTTTATGTGTTGTGTTAGAATCCAAATACCAAAATTAATGCAGCAGACGTAAGCTAATATTGGTTTGTACAAGCATAATATTCAAAGCTTGTGTTTCTTCCTGCCTGGTGATATATTAATAGTTGCCAGTGCAAACGAATTCAAGTCAGGAAGGTTTCAACGGTCAGAATTTGTTTTTATTTCGCAAGAAGATAATTTGTTAAATGTCACCCCTTGAAAAGCTGTGAAGAGATAACAGACATTTAACTTGTCACGGTGGTCTTGAAGTTTGAATTCATACTCACATATTGATTTGCTCACCAGATATCTCAAAGAATCGTTTTTATTGCTCGTCTGACACTTCATTCCCTGTTAGACAGACTCCAATCCTTATTTGTTGTTTAAAAGAGTACTGGGTTGGCTAAAAAAAATACCTAAACTTCAAACACAAAATAATTCATCTTTGTTTGGGTGAAATACATAACGATTAGAATTGTGAGAATAAATTATTCGTGTTTGAAGACGAAGTATAATTAAATCCTTGAAGCAATAGTGAGTTCCTTTAGCGGTTATGTTAACAGTAAACCGCGCGAGAAATCCTCAGCTACCGACTGCAAACAGACAATGGCGCCACGAAATCGACTCTCAAGACGCCAACGTCACCTCGTTTGCAGCCACGGTGGGCAGGGAAGTGTGAATAACACGTCGGTGGATTTACTATCTACTGGTATGTCCCGCATATGCCCGAATAACACCTATAAAACTCAGTAACTATGTCTGCAACAGAAGCGTCTTGATACAAACTTTTTCATATGTGTTGTTCCAGTTTGTAAACCCACTACATCTGACAGCAAAAATATATCATTTACTCATCATTTTACTTAGTGATTTGTCCTAAGCAAAATCTAACGTTTGAAGTGAGGGTTGTCAGTGTGAGAAGCTGCAATTTTTGTGAAGTATTGTGTAGAAGTCACAGCAAGCTTACTACACATAATAATTAAGTGTATTAGTACTTTTATTGCAAAATTAATGTTTTCTGGTGTTGTAGTTAAGGTATAGCCCTGGTAGTAGGAGCAACAGTAGCAGTGTTGTTGACAGATGATAAAGAAAAAATAGCAGAAGTACCAGTAGTCTCTGCAGCAAGAGCATTAGTAATAGTAGTAGTAGTAGTAGTAGTAGTAGTAGTAGTAGTAGTAGTAGTAGTAGTAGTAGTAAAAGTAATAATAATAGTAGTAGAAGTAATAGTAGAATTACAGACCATAGGAAAGTGAGACATATTGGGGGGTGAGGCATGTCAGTGTATCAAGTTACAACGGAACTTGAGTTCAGAGGGTATTCTATTTCTGGAAGCCATTGGACCTCTTATTGGTGTGGATGTTAAAAACTGAGGGTTGAAAATCAAGCGAAGGTTAGTAGCAAAGTAGGTCAAGATCTTTGTACCAATGAAACGATTTCTCCTACGTGNTTAGTAATAATAGTAGTAGTAGTAGTAGTAGTAGTAGTAGTAGTAGTAGTAGTAGTAGTAGTAGTAGTAGTAGTAGTAGTAGTAGTAAAAGTAATAATAATAGTAGTAGAAGTAATAGTAGAATTACAGACCATAGGAAAGTGAGACATATTGGGGGGTGAGGCATGTCAGTGTATCAAGTTACAACGGAACTTGAGTTCAGAGGGTATTCTATTTCTGGAAGCCATTGGACCTCTTATTGGTGTGGATGTTAAAAACTGAGGGTTGAAAATCAAGCGAAGGTTAGTAGCAAAGTAGGTCAAGATCTTTGTACCAATGAAACGATTTCTCCTACGTGAACACTTTTTCGATTCAGACGTCCTTTAAAAATGCAAAATATGTGAGTGTTTTATGGTTTATTGTACATATTCTAATTAAAAAATAAATATAAAGGTTTTTGAGGATTTCAGAGGGTTTAATGCAGAGTAAGATTCCTTGTTTATGGCCTTTGTAGCTGGCATCACAGGCAGTTGTTTTGTATGAGTGATTACCCAAGGCACAAGCAATTTTTGGATTCAGCACACCCCTTGGGATAACTTTTTTTCACATAAATTGTGTATAGTCTGCGAAAGCAAAAGTTAATTCTCAGAAAAAAGTAGCTGCCAAATTATCAGGGCCCAGAGAGGACAGACTCGTTCAATCATTCACCAAGCCAAGTGTAAGTTCAGTATAATGGTCAGCATTGTACTTGATGTTTTCAAGTTGATTTGCCAACTTAAGGTGATTGAAATGGTCCCTGTTAAAACATCAATGTCTTATTTATGTTCTTCATCCTAAGGTGGAACTCTCAGCGATTTTTTACATATCAGTTGAATATTTCAAGAAATAGGACAAGCTGTTTGATCAAACTGATATTAAATAGCTTGAATTGCTTTGTATAAAACGTAGAGAAAATAATAAAACACAAACTAAATTTTATGTCACTAAATGGACGACCATAGTGACTACATATAAAACGTTATAAACAAATTTCTTTTTCGATCGTTGTACTTGTGTTGTGTACGAGGATAGAAATAATATCGGATTATGATAAAAATTGTATTTGTTAAGAGTAAAGGGTATAGAAAACCTACGAAAGGGCAAGGTAAAAACTGAAACTCGAAAAAACCTCAATCTCTTTGGATTGGGTCATTTCCTCGCCACCTAAGAGATAACGAGTCACTTTATCATCTCATAGCTTTTTCGCAGTACACATATCACCAGCACTTTCCCGTTTCTTCTCGTTCAAGCATCTCCAGCGGGGTCAATTCGTCATCCATTATAATATGGGTATTTCTACTCGAGTCAGCGTATTCCTCTCTTGGTTTCCAAGGTTCCTGTTTCTATTCCGTGTGTATGTATCTAATGACAGCAATATTTTACATGTTTACCAGATACTTTTTCAACCTTCTGGTCAGAAATGACTTCTTTTAAATTCATTATTTCACATGGATAGTTAGATAGATAAATAGATAGATAGATAGATAGATAGATAGATAGATAGATAGATAGATAGATGGATAGACAGATAGATGAATAGATTGATAGATAGATAGATAGATAAATAGATAGATAGATAGATAGATGGACAGATAGATAGATAGATGAATAGATTGATAGATAGATAGATAGATAGATCGATAGATAGATAGCTAGATAGATAGAAAGGTAGATAGATAGATAGATAGATAGATAGATAGATGGATAGATAGATAGATAGATAGATAGATAGATAGATAGATAGAAAGGTAGATGGATATATACATAGGTAGGTAGGGAGGTAGGTAGGTAGGTAGGTAGGTAGATAGGTAGGTAGGTAGAGAGATAAATAAATAGATGGATAGATTGATTGATAGATAGATAGATACATATATAAATAGATAGATAGATAAATAAATAGATAGATAGATAGATAGATAGATAGATAGATAGATAGATAGATAGATAGATAGAAAGGTAGATGGATATATACATTGGTAGATAGGGACGTAGATAGGAAGAGAGATAAATAAATGGATCGATAGATAGATTGACAGATGAACGGGTAGATGGATGAGCATATTTGTCTGGGTCAGTTATTACCCTTTGTATTTACCTCTAGTTTGCACCCAACAACTTCTGGCTTTAATGAAAGCCTTGTAAGTTGTTCAGTTATTACTGGAAGCAAATTTATTGTCCTAACGAGCAGGGAAGCTTACTAAAGCCGAAATTTCAGGGATAGATAATTGATGGAGTTGATAATAGCTGTATAAAATTTGTGACACTTTTTGTGCATTTTTGAGATGAAAATGGGTTTGTAAAATTTTATGATAAGTGTGGGTTTTTTTATTCTTAGCAAGTGTGTAAAATTTGTGACATTTTGAGTATTTTTTTTTTGAGTTGACAATAGGTGTGTAAAATTTTGTTACAGTGTATTTTTTTAGTTCACTTTAAGCTTGTTTGTTTTGATTTTGACTGCACTAAATCAATACTCGCTCAGACATGTTCCACACCTCTGGTATGGACATTTATTTTCTTAGGTTGACTATCAAGATGTGCAAGTGTTATTTGCAATAGCCAAAATACAACCAAATTTTTCTCTTTGTAAAGACAGGTTGATGCCCATTTATTCAAAGCTATGTACTACAAAACAACCAAGCAGTAAAAGCAGAAGGAATTTTCAGTCCTCGGCAAGTTTAAGGGCTTGTTGATTAATTTTTATACTGATAATATTTAAGGTCTTTTGTAACTACTTTGTTGCGAGGCCATGACTTGCAATTAAAAAAAGAATTATTTCAATTTCGCACTGTTTAACATAATCTCATCTCGTCTTATTTTATTGACTTGGTTTGGTTCAAAATAGTCGTTCAAAAGGAGTGCTGTACTTCGTTCTGCTTCTTGGAAAAAAGCTTATCATTACGACATTACGATATTCTTAGTCAATTTTCTAATTAGAAAGGCATTTACACCTTTGAGGCAAGAGTAATCCGTCTGTGATTTAATTCTTAAAGAAACGGTAACTAATAAATTTAAAATCCATGTCACTTCAGGGCACTTCAAATGATTTGATAGCTTTCACTGAATTCATAGTCGCTTGACAAGTTGTACATCCTTATTACGATATTTGATTTCTTATACTTCGAACATTTCATTTAACTTAGCACTCATCAGAAATGTACTTCATTAATTCATCAAAATTGTTCGCTATATTTCCTTTCCTTGGATATCTTCTGCACTTAGAGATACAGTAGAGATTGCAACAATACAATCAGTTTGTTAGGATAGGCGCTTGATCTTGGGATAAACTGCTTATTCAATATTTGAAATCGCTGTCTCTTTGAAAACATGCTGGTAAGACCCCTTGTAAATTGGGTTTTCTGAATATCTACAACCACCCCCCCCAAACTCGCCTCAAGTGTTAATGGCTCTTGTTGCACCTTAGGCTCACAGTACTAAAAAGCATCTAAAATAATCTTATTTTTAGGTATGAAAACATTTAATCCATTACCCATTAGATTGTTTCCCCTTTTTAATACGGCAGTTTTACAGAAACCTATTGCTGAAGCAAGCAGGGGTTATGTTAACGGAAATTAAAAGAGGTCAAGCCAAATCACTGACACATTTAGCAAGTTGGCTTACCGAAATTTGCCAAGTATTTTTCTTTGCGAAAGCTTAATCAACTGGTATTAAATGCTTTTCCGAATCGGCTTATAAGGACTTCTACTTATCTTGCTTTTGTGTTTTTGTAGATTTAGGTGCAAAGCCAATAGCAGCTCTAAATATAGCCTATAGGGAAAGCGACTTCCCCTTTTTTCGTTCTATCCCCTCCGAAGGTAATAATAGAAGAGCTTAAAAATCACCGACTGAAAATTATAGCCTCAACAACACGTCCCTTTTTACAGTAACGAAAACTATGAAATATTAGTAAGCTGCTCAGCTCAAGTCATGAAGTAAGGTAAGGAACAAGGGTTATCCAGCTGTAAAATATGTTTTCGTATATTTTGCACGAAGTATTCAAATTCTACTTTGTGAAAAGTTTCATAGTACTTTTTTAAAGCTCCGTAATTTTCTTTTCTCATTTCAAGGCTCGATAACGTTATAGGTATTAACTTTACCTTTGATTTATCTCCTCGTTTGCTTCATGAATGTATCAAGCACTATTAGTGCACACCTGTTTAACAGAATACCATACCTGTCCAAATCGTTTACCTGCTATGGCTGAGCAGCCTGCTTTACCAAGAACGAGAGCCTAATCTTGGCATCTTTTGTAGAAGAGAAATTTGATATATCTTTTATCCATTCAATTCTGTTTTCCACAACAACTGTAGAATCTGGTTAAGTTTTACCTGAGTGTCAAAGATGGCTTCCTCAAGAAAATGATTCTTAATGAATTGCCTTGGTACCAGGCCATTGGATGATATGGTATTTTGCCAATAGGTGGCAATGATGTACTTTTTAAAATTTCTGTTAAGCAAAGGAAACAACTAAGGTGTCAAGGTGCTTAACTTGTGAAAAAACTGGCAAATAAAAGTACATGTTTTGGAAATTAGTTATGGCTTGCTAAGTTTTATTACATGGAAGTTTTTTTATCGCACTGAAGAAGGAATCTTCACTGGTCGTTTGATTTAACTGTTAAATTTATGACCTTACACCAATTAAGAGGGCATTGGATTTACAGGCCGCATTCAACTATCTTTTGTACAGACACTGAGAGGTAACATTTTATTTACAGTTTTAAAGGCTTAATTATTATTGCCTTGCAATTGAATGGTTTAATTGAGTCCCTTAAATACAAATTTCTTTAGGTTTTAAGCACTTATTTCATCGATTTAATGAAGGGCTATGTTGATTTAGAGGATCATACTTCAGTTCTAAAAACGGATTGATCATCACAAGATTTTCACACTGTATTTAAAATTATTTTCCATCCCTAATTAGAAAATGTTTTTCATTTATTCTATATGTTTTCAATCAATATTCTTTATCCGCTTTAAAAGCAACTTGATTTATTTACATATAATGTGTTGATCTAAAACATAATCAGCAAGCTGTTTGTGTTACACTCTACTGTTTGGAGGACTCTTGTAATACGATTTGATTTCGAAAATGATATTTACTTGTGCAAATAGTTATTGCTATTCAATATATGTTTAAAACCAAGGAATAAAACAGTTTTCATTTCAAGACTGTATTCTCCTGATAAAGATTCCACATAAATTTTACTTTATATAATTCTACAATGCAGCGACTGTCATCATTAATAAGAGAAGTATGTGTTGGTAAGTATCATAAATCAGATCTATAACATAATAAATATTCTATCCCTGTGAGTTTTACTGGACTGACAATTAGCAATAAATTTCACTACAATCTTAAGGCTGGTAATTCTATCATCATCAAACTATTTTTGTTATTTAGTAACCAGTAGGCATTCAAAACCTTTTCAGTCAATAAGGTAACTTCTGGCAATTAAAAGATGTTTTAGTTATGTTACTGTGTATATGATTGCTGACTTAACCAGAGTAATGGCATTAGTTGCTATGCTTGGTAGTAAATTTAACTGGAAAGATTCTGCTTTGACGTGTAAACTTTTGGATTCTTGCGTGAATTGCTTTTCACAGTCTGCGTCTCATAATATAAGATATTTCTTATCTTAAGTGATATTTATATTAAAATTGTAATATTAATTAAGATCCATTAATTGTACCAAATCTTATTAGTTGGGTAAGAGAGGGGGATCTGATCAAGCTGAATAAATTACGAATGGATTTTTATAAGCTTTACTTGAAATGCCTCTACCAGTTTAATTTTTCGACCTTTGTGAAGTAATCGAATAGAAATACTTTATCACTATCATTAAAAATCTGTCAAGAAGAGTAGCTTCTTGAATGAAATTCATAATTTTTGTATACTAGAGCGGAACTCTCTAATGCATGTTATCATACACAATTTGCCGGTGCTTTTGTTGTTGAAACAAGTGGACCAAAATTATTCTTATGAGACTCAACTCCTGTACAGATTATTCAAAGTAAAGGTTTATTTTATACAAACCTCAAATTAAAAGAGCTAGGCGGTATGCTCCCAATCAATTCCCAAAAGAATAGCCAATAATTACAGATCTAGGATCTATTTAATAATTAGGAGATTGTTTGAGAAAATCTTTTTGCAGCAGAGTAAATTATTTTAATGTTTTGTCTTCACACAACTAGACGGACATTTTCAAAAGAAAGCATTGTTTTTGTTTGAAACAACAGTAATATTCTTAACAAATGGAATTTAGAAGTATGACCAACGAAAATACAAATTAACTTGTTTTACTTGATTCTCTGTAGCAGAGAATCAAGCGAAAACTAAACATAAAAATATACTTGTCTTGCTTGATTTTCTGTAGCAGAGAATCAAGCATGACAAATTTATTTTTATGACAATATGTGTAACAGGCTCTGTATTCATATTACAAAAGGGAAAAGAGAGCAAAAAACCTCTATCCGTTCATGATCTTAACCCATAAGCCTCTGAGGATTTGTGTCAAAATTTAAGTTGCTCGTTTTCTTGTCCTCAAAATTCATCTCCAACATTGGTTATGCGGGGGACAGTATGTGTAACAGGCTCTGTATTCATATTACAAAAGGGAAAAGAGAGCAAAAAACCTCTATCCGTTCATGATCTTAACCCATAAGCCTCCGAGGATTTGTGTCAAAATTTAAGTTGCTCGTTTTCTTGTCCTCAAAATTCATCTCCAAAATTGGTTATGAGGGGGACCTTTTCTGTCAGTGCTAAAACTTTAGATANTGACCAACGAAAATACAAATTAACTTGTTTTACTTGATTCTCTGTAGCAGAGAATCGAGCGAAAACTAAACATAAAAATATACTTGTCTTGCTTGATTTTCTGTAGCAGAGAATCAAGCATGACAAATTTATTTTTATGACAATATGTGTAACAGGCTCTGTATTCATATTACAAAAGGGAAAAGAGAGCAAAAAACCTCTATCCGTTCATGATCTTAACCCATAAGCCTCTGAGGATTTGTGTCAAAATTTAAGTTGCTCGTTTTCTTGTCCTCAAAATTCATCTCCAACATTGGTTATGCGGGGGACCTTTTCTGTCAAGGCTAAAAATTTAGATAAAATTGAAAGAAAATAAAAATTAGCTATAAACAAATACATTTTGATTATCATTCTCGGATGAGATTAATGCCTGTTAATTTTAAGTATTTACTCTGTTCGAAAGGAAAGATTCAGCTTCTTCAATGTCTGCAAGTGCATCCGTTCTTGACGTAGCTGGCAACTTAGTCCGTTTAAGCATGCACCTTGATATGCTTGTGGCAACTGAACAATGAAAATGTTGGTCATTTGGAAGCAAATGGTTGTGGAGGCATCTTAAGGAGAATTTCAAGGGATTGGTAAATTCAGCAATTTTGGTCTTTGTTCTTCCGAGACGTAGGGAAGATTGGTTTTAAGAATTTTTTAAGAATGGCTTTAAACATCCTTAAAAAATTCTAGATTTCAAGAACTCAGTGGAAGCAATGGATAAAGGAACTTTATCATGCCATGCGTAAGTACTTCATGAGCTACTTTAGGACAAGCATCTCTCAAGACGTAGCTCTGAAAACGCTTACAATTCATGACGCAATCAAACTGCTATATCTAAACAGTATCTAAAGTTCTATTTAAGAAAATTGACAGTGGATTTTTGATCGTCTATGCGATTATTGCCGTGATTGAAAAGTGAAAATGCTTTTTAAGTTTTCTTAGTTGTCAGTCCTGACGTTGATTAAGAACTAGAAAAATCATGTTGTATAAATACCATTTACCTATGAATATAGAATTATGTCCACATTTTTAGAGTCTGATCCATTATCCGTCATATATCAGTGAATTTTAATTCTGTTTAGAAGCTTATTGTTGGTGGGTAATCAAGTTTTGTTTCCCTCCCTTTCCTTTCCTAATCTCCGCAGTCTGTTGGATCAATGAAGATTGTGATCAATAGGCAAATTGTAATTGATTCTTGTAACTGCCTCCAAAGTTGTTTTTAGGGGCATCCAATTTAACATCTTTCCTTGGCGGAGGTCTTTATGTATCCGAAGAAATATTATTAAATGTGCTCATTTGCTGTAGTATTTTTTGAATTCATATTTCTGCAGGACTGGTGGCTTCCATCCTTAGCGTAAGCAATTTTTCTTGGAGCATAGAGCTCTCCAACTTTATAATTCAAAATTTTACAAAGATCCCAGTTCTTCAATAAGTGATACCACATCAAGAGCTAGGTCTGAATAGAGCTATTCCTTTTAATAGGATATTAATAAAGTAATAACATGCTGCTTCTTCTTATTGTCCTTCTTTTCAGTCTTTTATTATTCCATGCAGGCATGGGTTATATTATCCCCTAACGAGGAACAAGAAGAAGCGTTCCTTTACATCCAAATTTTCATTTCAATCTTGACAAAGAAAGTAATAAGTAATAAATAACAACAATATAGCACAATGTATAGTATTCTCAATGATCCGAGCATAAAGTCAAGGTTACCTAAAGATACAGAACGTACTGACAGCAATCTGATGTAGCATATATGTACTAATACTCAGAAATGCGCAGCCACAATTTTCTTAAATCCACATATTTAGAAAGACTGTCCCAAATATATCCAAATCTGAGATCATTTTTCAAATACTCATGTTCTTTTTAAATAGGTATCTTAGAAGAGTTTGTTTAAGATAACCAGATTCATCACAGGCTGATCAAGACAATTGTGGAGGGCAAAATGAGACATTTACATCAGTGGTATTTGCTGTGTATTTGATTTCTAGATATATATATATATAATACACTGGAGTCCATTACGTTGGAACAGTATTCCTTGATTGGCAAAATAGTAGTTTCTTTAAAAATCTAACTCTAGTTGTGTCACTCATAGATGGCTATCCAAGTTCTTGTTCTTCTTTTCTGTCTTTCTCAGGCTTCATATTTTTATTTAACCTAATTGTTTTATTCTGTATCATTTTTGCTTATTGGCATTTTAATTGCAGTGTCTATCTTTTTTGACCCCATAGTGATTACATTATGATCCTCACAGACACTTGAAAACTGCGTTTATTTTCATTTAATCCCAGAATGCTCCAAGAAGGAATAACATTTTTCTAACCATATCAGAAAAACCAAGGGTGTTTTTCAATAAAAAATTTGAAGTTTAAGTATGGAATCACGAATTAGTTTTTTTCTTTGTAGGATGGCTGATCATGCAGGAAATTTTTCTCCTCGCGACAGCACATTTTCAATACACTCGATTTTAAGCAAGGATGAAAAATTAGACGAAGAAAAACGAGTACCTAGAAGAACATTTTCCAGTGCCAAAGATAGTGCGACAATTGGAAATAGCAGTGGACCAGTTCGAGTAACATTAGAAAATAGAGCACTTTGGGATGTATTTCATAAAGTTGGGACAGAAATGGTGATAACAAAAAGCGGAAGGTATGATAGCAGTTAAGTAAGGGGGGTATTTGAGTGCAATTGTATTCCTCAGAACAATCGGTAAAGGAATAAATGTAAAAGAAGAAGTTGAAGGGCGAAGCCAGTGAGGTTGTTTTGCAGGAGATAGGATGAATTTCGTAATAAGTCAAGACTGAGTAAATATTAATTATGTGTGTTTTGGCAAATACAAAGCTCCTGTCGTATTTAACAAGCTTCTTACAAATTTCCTTAAAAATTGCTATTTGGCATCTGCTATTACTGTAGTGTAAACTAATTCGAATTTAATAGGTGTTGTTTTCCACTCCATAATCAGAGAACTTCTAAACATAATACTTTGGTATTGACTGATCACCTATTGTTTTATTATTTAGCCTATAATTTTGTAGCAGCACCTACAAGTGTAATTAAATTTTGGAACAAAAGTTTGAAAGAATATAATAATGCATGATTAAAATTCTTCTTATATGCAGGATTGGTGGTAAATTGCTCTATTGCATGTTGGTAGAAGGAGATATTTTACTTGCACTAACAATGTTGGTTTAAGAATTGCAAAAAGATTTGTATTCCATTTTCATGAACGTTTTTCCTTGAATATTTAGCTTTCTCCAGATATGCTCTTGTCTTATTTTGCCTCAGAAACTGGAAAGGTATTCCACTGTCCCTAATTTTATCACAATTCTTCACCTGATTACATTATCAAGATGTCTTACATAAATCTATGAATTCGGTAAAGGATATTTTAATTCTGTATTATATGATAACCAGAAATATTTATTTGTTAAGAAAGAAACTTTATCTTTATTGAAATAGATATCAAAAAAGTACATTGGCAAGTGCTCCTTGGCTCCTGTTACTTGCACAAAACCATGCTAATGTCATTTCACTGTTTCCAATAAAAAATTGAAATAACTTTATAACAATTTCCTGTTTTAAAAAACAAATCTTAAACTTTTAATTCAATTATGATTTTTAAGTGGAGGGATTTGTCAGGCTTTCAGTAACTACTTTCATGTAGGGTGTAAATTTTGTCATGACAACAAGGGAAATATTATATTTTTCCATTGCCTCATCTATTACAGTGATAGTGGGATTTGTTAGGACAAACACCATGCCTCAAACTGCAGCAATAACTTTGGCAAATTTCATTATGTTGACTTAAATTAGAAAATCCAAATCTCCTTTGTCAAATATTTGCAAAATAGGTCGATAACTAAAAAAGAATCTTACGCATTTGTACTTTTCTATTTTGAAATTTTAACTTCCCAGCTTCACCAACGTTGATCTCTAGAGATTTATTTGAAACTACTGAATTTCATAATCAGACTTTGATTTGGAGTTTAGTATGCACATGGAGATGTGTGGGTCTGTGTCGGCTAGATTAGATTAACATATGAAGTTGAAGGGTATAAATTTGCTTATAAACGAGTCTACTTGCAAATGTGCAAGCTTCCATGAATTTATTTGAAAAGGGTTGCATTTCAATAGCCAAAAATAAACTATACATTTAAATATATTTATTTTGTTAATAAAGATAAGAAAGACCGAACTTGGTCAAGTGAATTTCAAATTTATTTTCATTACCTTTCACGTCCAAATAAGAAATTGTTTTGGATCAGTTGATAGGCCATTTGACTTATAAAAGAATATTTTTAGAATTTATACATTTTCAAAAAATACAGTAAGTAATTTTCAAATGTTGTCAAGGACTTTAAAAAATTATAATACCACCTCATTCTTTAGTTTCATCACATAAGTTTTTGGAAAACACTTTTTATAGTTTTGACCACATGTGACTATACGATGACTATGCAATCAATCAGTCGGCGTTTCAGAACAAAAACTTTCAAGCACCCTTTGTAAAAGCACTCTCTTTAGCAAATAATTCTGCAATCTAACTTTATAAGTGATTTTTTTTCTGTGTCGAATACAAAATAGAATTTTGCTGTCATGCCTTCGTGGTCGTTGTTACCAGACCAAGAAACTTTGGCCATACAGCAGGAAAGTTTTTCTTTTAACTGAAGCAAAATAGAACTCAACCATCCTCAAATTAAATATCCTTTAAAGACTAGTTATTTATTTCATTTTTAAGAAAATATATCACCTTTGTTGGTACTGGAACAGCAAACGAAGAGCTCTTGAATCCATTAATTTTAACAAATAGGAAAATGAAGGCCAAGCAGAGAGTACGTAAATCTCTACTAAAGAGTGGCTAAGGGAATAAGAATTATTTTCCAGATGTTTCCTATTTTCACATGTACACAGTTGGCAGTCAATTTTTTTCCCGAAAAATAAACTTTTGTGTGAACAGAAGTAACCAATTAAATGAAACCCTGTTGACGCCCTATTTGAATTTCCTGTTGTTGCCAGCATGACCAAGGGTCACAAAGAGCAACACCCCAATCCTTAACAAGCATATTACGTGCTGATCTTTAACTTTTTAATTGGACCCTCTTCGTCTGACAAATAGACATTAAAGTGATTCTAGCTAGTACTAGCTTATGCAACAGTTGCTGTAGAACCCAGTTACAAAAATAATCAAAGAATATCAAGGCAACAGTTACTACACTTTTTTGCCACATAAAATTAAATAAGTGGTAGTGCAGTAAGCCTTTGCTACATTTGTGAATGTTAATTTTTCTTTCTTTTCACTGAACTAACTAATTTCTTTATGACATCCAATACTGTTGGGATTTCTTTGGGAAATTTCTCTGGCAAACAGTATTAAAAAGAATAATAAAAGAGACTCACAAAATATCTGCATACAGGTCATACAAAGTCCCCCTACCTCAAGCTTCATATTATTGCGTTTCTAGCATTTTAGCCATAGGGATATTTTTGGTTCTTGCCCTTGTGTGACCACATCTCTTACTGGACCAAGTGTTGGGCCAGGATCTTCCCAGGCTGAGCACCATTATCCTTAGGTAAAAAATTGGGCTTTCAGAGTTAAGCTAGACTAAGTTCATGGAGAGGGGAATTTAAAAATTTTTCAACGTTAAGGTTTTTTATCTCTTAACCTCTTAAGGTTTCAAAAGTTTTCTTGTTCTTTTAAGTACAGATAGCTGTATCACTATTACTTTGTGTATGAGATATAGAATTGGTGTTATATTAATAAATACTCTATTGTGTTCTGTAGACGAATGTTTCCTGCCATTAAAGTCACCGTTCAAGGGTTAAATCCAAGTCTTGACTATTCGATTATGCTAGATGTTGTCCCAGCAGACAATTATAGATACAAATACCATGAATCTGAATGGTTAGTGACCGGAAAAGCTTATCCGGATGTTTCCCGATCAAAGCGATTGTATATTCATCCAGAGTCACCAAGCAGTGGAGCCAAATGGATGTCAACAGTGATTTCATTTCATAAACTTAAAATAACTAATAACACAAGTGATTCGACGGGGCATGTAAGTATATCATAATGCCATTTTTTACGCATTGCTTTCTACATTAGTGTTGTGTTATTACTTTTATTATTACTATAATAGAAATATTGTGTGGTGTGGCAGTCTTATTCAGTGTTATGTGGAAGTTTCTAGTACACTAAGAATTGGCAGCAACCAGCCTTGGATCTTTGGAATACGGAGGTGTTTTTCCAAGAATCTCATTGATTTGATATATACATATATATATAGGAACCTGTCGTTTGCGTAATGCGGAGCTCACTGCGCATGTGTAGTTTGAGCACTCTGACAGGATCCCACAATAACTTCTTAAGCTGTGTTTGCTCCGGCAACATGGCCTGAGAGTTATGTCTCAGAAACTCTGTGCTGCACTGATGAACCCACAAAGGGCGAAACAGTACTGTATGTAGCTTGAGTATATATATACATATATATATACAAACATATATTTATGAAGGAATAAGTTCTGTGTAACTTTTTGTTAGTTAAGTTTAATTTTTTATACCTTCATAACCTTCATTATTGTTGTAGCTTACTGATTTCATCAAAGAATCCAGTTTAATACAGCACTTGTATTTTTCGTTTCATGATCATCTTCTTTTTTACTGTTGTTATTAGCCGTAGTAGTAGTAGTAGTAGTAGTAGTAGTAGTAGTAGTGGAAGTCTAGTAATAGCAGTAGAGGTAGTGTTTTATATTATATAATATTTTACAGTCTATACTGGCTATCTAGTCTTCTGTCGAGTGTTTAAAATATACCCTTAAAGCCGTGAAATATTTTGAAGTTCAAACTCCAAGACTACGAAAAAAACATAGTTGCTAATAAACAAGTCTTTTATATAGCCTGGATGCTCATATTCCCTGAAGATATTCCCATAATACCTACCCTTTCTTTTCTGGTGCTATCTAAACTCCTCATCACAATCCATATTTTTCCGTTTTCACAATTTTAATTTTTTGTAGCTCAATTTCAAGATCTTCAAAGATATATGTTATCCCTTTTATTTTTACCATTTTTAAAGGTCTTTTCACATGGTGTTTTGATTACGCTTGTAATAGATGGAAGTCAATAAATAATTATAAATACTTACTTTATGGAACCAGACCTACTAGTACTTGCAAAGAATTACAATTTGTATTTTGGGAGTTTTTTTGTCTTCTTTCGACTTTCCTTTGCTTTTCAGACTCGGACAGTGCCTTCTCATGGAACTCAGTAGGGGCAATGCGAAATTTCTTTCTTACCTAGATGTTTTTAATCATAACCAATGAATTGACGTAAATCTCAAAAATTTTCTGCAGCGAATCTTTCTGAAAGCAGACTTCGGTTTGAGATTTTTGTGGAAGTTTGTGGACAGGGTCATTTATCGGTTGTCTCTACCATTAGTGACCCATGTGAACGATCACCTTTGGGTTTTTTTGTCGGTTACTTGGTGAGGGTTTGTCCACTACAATTTCTGCCACAGAAAAGACACCAGCGTTTAAATTCCCAGTAATTCAACTGTGTGATGGAAACCACTGCAAGACTAAAGTTGACTTTACTTCCATGTTCTTAACCCCTTGTAAAATGTTTTGACTTTTTTCAATTTTTCCGTTTTGGAGAGATTTAAGGAGGGTCTGTAAAAAGTACAATGTTCTGGAATAGGTTTTCACACCTCCTGAAAAAAGAAGAGAAAAAAAGCAACAGTTTAGTAGACACCCACTGCTCTTGCTCTAAGTTTAAAAACATTTTTGCTGTTGGAAATACTCTTTGGGATGAGACTCCTATTTACCTGACAGGTAAAAACTCCATCTCCTACACGTTTAAACGTTTGTTTGCCTTCACATCGAAGTAGACGGGGCTGTCTACCTTAATAAGTGCAGTGTCACTTTGATGCAGCTTTGGTTTTATCATTAACTGGAAAGGGTAAATAAAGAGGTGGTTGTTTTTGGCTCATTTGTGATATGCCCTCACTTGCTCCTTGCATGTGATATATGGCAGTCTCCAGGTGCCTTTAAGCATAACATTCATCTGAAGGAAGTCCACTTAGTATATGTCTGTTAACTTAATTTGCAATATCGTCACTGAAGGCAATAAAAAGTGTAAGAGAGATGACATTGTATTAAATAAATCCTGGTGTAAACGGATTTAATGGCTGAAATAGTCACCGAGGCTAAATTTCCTGTGCTTAAGAAAGTTTCAAGTCAACCTTAATAATTTTTATTATTATCCCTTCTGCATAATATTAAGCAATTATGATATCTCTGTGACCATGTTTCTTCTTACCAGTCTCATTACTTTGCCTTTCTCTTGCCAGTAGTTTAGTTAAGTTATCGGTTGTTTAGCTGACCCTTTTTGAAATAGAGAGGCTGGTACCGTCTCTCCCTATGCTTATTTGGTACCTACCATTTTTAAATATAATTGTAGTTAATATAGAACATTTCAGAACCCACAACCTTTCTAATTCTTTCACTGTGATTAAAAAAAACAATATTATTGTTAACACCCAAAGGTTTTATAAGCCCTTTGTATAGCATAAGTGACTGTAACGAAATCCATATTTCCCATCATATTAATACCTTAACAACAACCATGATCATCATCTCGATTGCAGATTGGTTTTTAATAATACCATTAATTATGACGTGGTGTTGGATCATAAAATCGAAAAGCTATTTATTTTTTTCCATATTTGTTTTATTTGTACTTTAAAAAGATCATTTTCCTCTATACGTTGTGGTTGACCTCTTTTTAACAAGTACCCAAAGATAACAAGAAAAACATTCCTTTTCTTGTCATTTTATTTACAATTTTTTACCTGGCTCTATGGTTTAGAACTTTTACATAATAATATCCAACTTTAGTCAGAACTGCTAAAAACTCAAATTCTCTGTTGTTGCAAGTCAAATATTTTAGGTATCATTCATTTCAAATTCTGTGGTCTTTGGCAGTTCATGCACTCACATTTCTACATTCAACATCTTGCTAGAAATTATACGGCTGTTACTTTCAAAATTTTAACTAGACTATACCATTCTCTACATTCTAAATCTGTAGAGTTCAATCTCCCTTTTTAGGTTGTTTTAAATTCACTGCACAAGTACCAACCACGAGTACTGATAGTTCAATCAAAGACCATCGATTATCTGAATGAAGATGATTGCATGACTTTTGTTTTCCCGGAAACAGTATTCATGGCAGTAACAGCATACCAAAGTGAACAGGTACGTTTGGCATAAGTCCTGTGTCAAAGGCATATTTCAACATATGTCCAAATTTACAATTTTCACTTCAACCTTTAATCTGTGGTACTAACCTTAAGGTACTATTAAACAGACCTGGCATAATTTCAGTTACAGCTATTAATTAAATATTCCTTAGAATTTTATCATTCATTATTTCAATAAACGATTCTTGGTAATATTGTGCATATTGTATATGAATGTACTTGGTTTAACAAACGTGGATATGAAAGGTGACCTGCATTACTATACCTAGGTTACTGAAGATTCTCATTGTAACTGTTTGTTCATGCAAACAAGATGTCCACAACAAATAATTTGCCCTGGTTGAATCAGTACTAATATTGTTTGTTAGCTCGGTCTTGCAAAAGTGCTTTTTCTGGATCGTCTGTAAAACATACTTTGTTAAAAGAATTGATAATACATTCTATTGTATTATCGGGTTATAAATTGAAATTTTCGATACCAATTATTGTCTCGCACTAACATTTGTAATACGTAAGCTACGTGGTAAAAACAGATCCTTTTGGATTTGTAAATACATTTTTTATAGATATGTATTGTTTGTAATCGGCAGAATTTGTGCGGTTTCTTAACCACTCTTTCGAGTTGACAGTCAATTCTTTCTAGTGCGTCAACAAGCTAATTTGGTCATAAATGAATTGCATATTTCTATTAGTTACCTTTTTTGTAAGTTTCTTTTTGCCACTAGCGTCGTTAAAAGACCAGACACTTAGCCTTAATCGAAAATTATCATGCCTGTTTTTTTCAAGAATAGGTTTAATGCTTCTTTTTATGTTATAGATAGATAATAATTCTAATATTTCTCTTAATATATCATAAACGTAAAGATAGTAAATTGAGAGAGAGAGAGAGAGAGAGAGAGAGAGAGAGAGAGAGAGGCTTACGACGAAGAAAGGGGGAGTAAAGATAGAAAGGAAAAAATCAAATTACTTTTGAAAATATTTAAAAACTATTTCGATTTAAAAGTATCTACTCAAATGAAGTAGAATCAACTTCAAAAATGAAAATCCATAAGCAGATGTCAAATTGTAATTCACCAAAACTTTT
The DNA here is from genome assembly GCA_003991215.1 of Morbakka virulenta. Classification (NCBI taxonomy): domain Eukaryota; kingdom Metazoa; phylum Cnidaria; class Cubozoa; order Carybdeida; family Carukiidae; genus Morbakka; species Morbakka virulenta. Next base: position 166,624 of record RDPX01000548.1, read on the forward strand.
TCTCGAGGAAAAAAAACCTTATTGAACATTATAACGTTTTCTTTTATAACTAACACCACAATTTTCAACAAAATTCCTAAGAGACAGTGCCTAATCAAGACTGTTAAATTGTTATATGCATGGTAATTCTAAAAATCACTTTTTACCTTTTTGTAGACTGTGATAATAGTGTAATGGAAATCTTATTCAAGAATTTATCGTTTAGGAAGTAGTACAAGTTTCAGGTAGTATGTTAACAAAAATTATGGTTTTAAAATTTGACAAATTAAGACAGAATGCAGAACGTATACAACTTATTGAAATACCTTATAATTATATTCTTTAACTTCTACTTTCTTCAAGATATAGATAGTGACTTTTATAGGAGAATTAAATAAAGTGACCTCTGATTTGGCTATATAGATCAGTGTGTCTTATAACATAGGATTAAAATATCGTTGGCATCCTACAATGGCTGAATTATAGGTCCAGTCTTTTGGAAACAAAATGCAACTGAGCCACCGAACATAAACCAATTAAGAGTGACAAGCATTTTTTTTAACATCGACCATTTTCTACAATGTCGAAATAAACCTTAAGAGGGAATAAAGAGTATTTCAAAATTAGATAGACACTAAACTAAGAGCCTAGTGCATCGGCATACTAACCAAAAGATTTTGGGTTTCAGTCACCAAGCAGATAAATCAAAACCATTAGATGGATGGCAAGAAACACCTGAAAGCTAAAACCGCTGAAAAACAACAACAAAAGGCTTTTGAAAGTTGTAAAAAGCTAAAAGCACCCTTTTAAGCACCTGAGCTGAAACTAAGGATTGTATTAGGGCATCCCTGTGGTACGTCTTTGTAATCCTACATTATTCTTGTCGTGTAATCAATTGATTAGCTACTAAGGCAAAGCTACAGGACAAGGCAGTACCAGGGTACTGATCAATGAAGGAAAACTGTACAGAAAAAGAAACAGTAATGAAGTCACTTCTACAGCCTTTTTTTAAGAGCAGAATGTGCTTCTTTTGTTTTGCTCCCCAACACGTTTCAAAATCAACTTGTTTGTCTTCAAGAATTCAATAAAATCCAATAAATTGCTCCCTCACATTGTTTTAGCTTTCCAGAAGGCTAGTTTTTGCTAAATAAATGAATAAAGAAGGACATATTGACTTCAATCAAGAAATTGAAATAAGTTAATTGTTTAACTTATTTTGTTGTATCGGAATGTATCGCAATGTTTCGTCTGAAGAACAGTTTTGGACTTACAAGACAATAACAAGTGCATTGAATTTTGCAATCGCAATCAAATTCTTGCTGGAATACTACACAGAAATTCATTTCCGGAATTACTGTCAAAAGTTCATTTTGATACAAAGAATTCTGCTTCATTCAAAACCTGCTAGATTTTCAAATTTCTTACTTTTCGTAGCTCTTTAATATGTTGGGTTTATATAATACAGTCACAAGATGCCTATGACACAAATCCTGCAAATTTGTGAGTATAATTTTCAGGTTGGCATAATAAGAAGATACTATGCACAAAATACCACATTACAGGCAGAGTAAGGAAATAAACTTTCGTAATTCTTTTAGTAGTTATTGGGTTTAATTTCAAGTTCATTATCATGCATCAGGGTTGACTAACTATTTTGGGAATCAGTTTTGTACCAATAATTTGAAGAGTTCAAATATTTCACCAGAGGTAAGGCAAGATTAAAAGCAAAAGCTCTCTGTGCGGGTAAAATGCACAATTCTTACTCGCTAGAATTGAAAAAAGGTTTGTCTTTCTAGTTGAAATAGGAATAACATTACTTTACAACTAACGGTATTCTTATTTTATCAATTTTCTATCAGCCGTATTTTTGTTTATTCTGAACCCTTGAAATTTGTGTAACACAGTGTTGATAAATTAGTTAGCTTTTGACCAATCCCAGCTTATTTTGGTTAATCAGGCAAGTAAAGTAAATATTTTAATCTTTGTCCTATAGATTACGCAACTGAAGATTGACAATAATCCATTCGCTAAGGGTTTCAGAGATCCAAGCCCATGTGATCTGGAAAGGTACTTTGGTGTCTTACTTTGTCAGTTTCCTAGAAATAAGGTCTCCAAAGATAATACCTATTTATTAAATTCTTATCAAAAGAGAAGATTTTTATTTCATTTCCTCAATTTGATAGATATGGAAGAGTATATTGACACTAATGAAACAAACAAACCATGCAATCCATGAAGAGTTTTTAATGACTTTGGATAGCTTAGGGTTTTAGTGCATGCTAAAAGCTAATTTATAGTATGACAGGCAAGATATGATAGTCAACTGACTTCTCAAATCAAATTGAGATGATAACGAAACCAGATTAAGACATCTCATACAATACCACAATAGTGATAATTTACACTGTGGAAATGCACTGTATGGGCAAAACAGACAATTTTTAGAAAGTCACGTTGAGATTGTATTATTTAGCGAGGGTATTTTTTTCTTGAACAGCGTTCAGTTTTCACTGTTAATTAATGTTAAAGGCGTTTTAGGTTTAATAGGTATTAATTATTTATTACTTACGCTATCTATCTCAATCGTATTAAGTTATGTAACTTACGCAAGTTGCTCAATTGTAAATTTCGATGGAACGACAAAAAAAAATTTCAGTAAGTAACCTATTAAGTTGGAGAGAGGGTCATAACACCAGTGTGCCTATACACGGCAAAAAATCACGATGGTTGATGGAGGATTGATAGAAGAATACAAATGAATAAAACAAATGTTGATGCACCTAATAGTATTTATTAAAAATACTACGGCGGCAAATGAACCATGTTTAAAAAGGCCCTTCAGATTTTGGTGTCAAATAAGGGGAAAATTCATATGACTGAGAATACGGAAAACAATAACAACCATGTGTCAAAGTGCAATTTACTGAAAAGTCTTTTGCACTAATGATGCTTTTACTTAGTATAACGTTTTGTGTCTGGTCCACAGAGGCAGACCTATTTATATCTTATATGTGAATCAAACTTTTTCTACCCCAAATAGCATCTTCCTTATGGCACCCAATTATGAAATTGTACCACAAGCTTAGTTGAGAAGCTTCTTTTCTTTATTATAAACTAGTGTAATAAGTATCTACTAAGCAATTGTCTAATATCTGTAGTCTTTTTCAGAAACATTCTTCAATATCTGAAAAATACAAATGCAATAGTAACCATGTATTTACTTTGGCGTTCTAGTTTTGTTGCTCCCATATATATTTGCTACGACTCAAAAATGACCTAATACAATGTCTAAAATAATGATTAGAAATCGTTTTGCATTGTATGTATAGAGAAACAAAATGAAACATATGCAAGCGCTGGTTCAGTGTCAGATCTGGGAATATGAACCGCACGTTGCTGCTTTATTTAAAATATTCTGAATATCCTTCTATTGACAGTTAAAGTGAATAAATCAATATACAGTAATTTTGAAAAATTAATTTCAACCAAAATCTTAACTTCCTTCTTTTGTAGACTAGACAACCTCATATACTGACCTGTTAGTAAATTAGCTTATTACAACTAACAACTATAAACTTTCAATACGAATTACATTGACAGCTTAGATTAATTAATTAAATAAACTAATGTAGGAAAAGCAAGTACCCAGCACACAATTCACTTGATTGTTTGGATAGTTTTTAAGTACAGGGTTAAAATATTTAAATTATTTCCAGGTTTCTTAGCAGTTCTATAGGTCTTATTTCATTAGCTCAGCATGATGATTAACGTCAGGCCGATAGCTTGGATGGTTAACACAAAACATTCAGGGACCAGAGAGCCTAACTCTTCTGAAACCAAGAATTTCTTGAGCACTTTGCTAAGTTGCGTCCGAGGTAATCAAAGGAAAGGACTATCTGTATTGCTTTTTAATAGCGCAACCAGAGAAGACTATATTTCTTTAAACGCTAGTTGATGGTATTGATATCTGTTGTGAAAGGATATACTTTTACTTGGAAGTTTTTTAATGTCAAGACCATTCAAAGCGTATTTTACCTGGACCGTCTCAAACAGAATTAGAACTTGCTCTAAAATCCCGCTCTACTTTTTTCACCAACAGCATTGTCATGTTAAATTAGCAGGTTGCATTTGACATGTGACATGGACATTAGAGCTTCCAGACTGTCAAAAAGATGCATCTTTTGTGTCTACATTAAAAGAAAGAACATAGTGAGCATAGTGACACTTCTATTTTGACATTGTGACAGCTAATCATAAAGCCAAACGACGTGTATATTTGAAATGTAGTGGATGATAAAAGTCTACACAGACAGAATACCTCGTTAAAAGGGTAAAATTTGTAGATTTACATTCTACAAGTCTGGTTTGGTTGAAACACTAGAACCCAGATGGCTATAACTTGTCATAAGATATTCTCGTGCATTGTCTTTACAGCGACGCACAAAAACTGACAACTGTTTAATAACGGCCAACAACTGTACTCATTTTTAGGGCACTTCATGCAAGGTCCGAAAAGGTTTCAACAAATTTTGGGAATTTTAAGATATTGGTAAAAAATATAAAGTCAAATTTGCCATAAAAAAGTTGGAGTAGGAAGATATAGATTTTATGTTGGTTATCACATAAATTCCTCCGTAAGAACAACAATAGTAGTAACACTGCTCAGCTACCTAAAAGTTGAAAAAATTCAACACCTATGAAGTAGGCGTCAGGCGAAAACTATGGTTATTAAGACTTTCTAAAATGTGGTAAATCCACTTTTTTAACCCAAGAATTTAACCGAAATTTCGTTCAGTTATACAAAATTCCTGGTTTGATCTTTCTTGAAAATAATGATAAAAGGCAGAAAATCGTATCGGAGGTAGTAACAAGAACCAAAAAAGGCGTATTTTTCTGAAAAGTGGGTACCCACACCTCACCCACTCATCGCTGACGTGCCACTGTATGTTGAAAGTTTACTGCTAAAATTACACAAAAGGTAATTGAGTACAAGACACAATACCCATTTATAGGGATAGTAGTAAGTATTAATTGAATTTAAAAGGTGCATAATTTAGGCTTTACTTTCACAGAAATTTTGTCTTTTGGATAAAATTTTGAGACAGTTCCTATACATATATTTATTAGAAACGATCCATAAAGTATTTCTGGTGGGGGTATCGTTAGAGTATATATTTCTCCGTTTAACGTCTTCGTTTCCCATTCGTGGGGTTTGACGGTTTGATAGAGCTCTTCATCTGGTTGTATCCCAAACAACTTCCTCCACTAGTCTATAAGGTCTCATATTCTCCTAAAATAAATATATAATAATATAAATATATAATTCAATATATATATATCATTAGAGTATTGGAAAAATTACTATTCTGGGTCTCTAACAACTTAGTAAGTTGCATCAACTGTTTCACTATTTTGGATTTGTAAAATTGCTAAAAATTAGAAACTCAACGCCAAACTAATACGCTTACATGTAGGATAATAGAGTAGTTATTAAGATGTAATACAGCTTTTTCGGTGATTTGTTAGATTTCTAAAATTTGATTTGACTTTGAGCATGTATTAATAAAGGTCAGTTTACAAACAAGGACTGAGCCCCAGCAATCACACCTTTTCCATTCTAAATACCTATGGTCTTCACCCTCTTTTCCTTTCTTTCTAGTAACATTAAGGAAATTGGAGTATTTGGGTGAAAAAGCAGCCTTTAGTTGCAAACTATGAATAGCTTAAGTGTGGTTTAAAAAGTACCATGTTTAAACTTTTATGCAAAAATCATCATTGATAAAACTATAAAAATAAACAATTAAGTTGCCTAACAATCTGATTATTGTAAAAATACCTTGAAAGCTATGTTTAATGTTTAGATTTAATTTACATTACATTTTATGTGTATATTGTCTAAATTTCCTGATCTGGAAATAAAAGAAATTAGTTCAATATCAATAGCATAAAGTTCTCTAGTCTGATGTGGAGGTGGAGGCTATTTTGGATAATAATATTTTTTTAATTCTAAGAAAAGAGATGGGGCAGAAAATTAGTCACCTTAAATAATTAGGATACATATTAGATAACAATACAAACCAGGTAAATGATTAAGCCAGTTAAATCTTGATGGGGAAAAACTTCTTTTCATTGGGTTGTTATTTAATTTCACATGAAAATACAACGGCAGAATTTTATCAGATTTTTACTGTAAGGTACCAGCGGTGTTAGGTCCGCAAGCCTGGTTGCTGAAACTTATGACATTTTTTTACAAGCCTTAAATAAATTAGACAACCTTTCTATTCAAACCACATTTTAATACTGAGATGTCGGACAGATATACAGGTGTACTGTACCTTTAGGTGTATTGTAAATTGAGTTAATGTGTTTACAACTTGACAGATTTATTAAATATCAAGAGAACCATTACTTCTTGCAGACTTAAACCCAAACATTAATCGCTGGCTGATCACTATAAAGATTGAGATAAAGATGATTGCGAAGATTAATGATGCACATTAAAATTTATGTCGATGTAACAAATTAACCTAGATACAAGACAGGGTTTATATCAAAACATCACATTTACCTTCTTTGTCATTGAATATTCTAAACGTTGCCTTAAAGCTGCCAACTAATGGTGCTGGTATTTTTTTATCATGGAATTATATTGCCTGGGAATTTTGTTTAAATACAGTAAGAGAACATATTTATTTTCATACCATCAGGGCACGGTTGCTGGGACCACATCCTTTCAACATGATCGGATCCTATGCACCAGACATTTACCCTGCTCTTTTAACTGCTGAAGGAACACACCATGGCCCAGGTAGGAATAATATGAATAGCATTTGCATTAGGTGATAGGCATAGCAGTTAAAACTTTAGAGTTCTGTGATTATCAGAGCAGATGTGGTTAGTCAAAATAGTTATTATCTTGAAGAGTTATACATCAAAACGTAATGATATATGACTGAAATCTCCTTAACCTGACCACTCATTGGTAGAGAGATATGTGATTTACAGTAATTAATATTTAAAACAATTTAATGAAAACATATTACGCATTTTTGAAAAAAGACTACAAATGTTTTTTGTTTTTCACGGAGAAAAACAGCCTACAAAATTTCCAATACTTTAGGACTTACCAACTTATTTTGCTTGATTGTCTTCCGCACTAAATGGTTGAACTGGAGTCTTTCAGGTGAATTTGAGTTCTGTTATTTTTTGTTTGTTTTGTTTTTTGGTGTTTTTTTTATTTCCTTCAAATTACAAAATTGGATTTCTCTATTTACACAAAGCGCTTTATTAGTCCTTTGTAGTAGGTTGTAACCAAGGTGGGTTTGTTAGAAAATGTGTAGCAAAATGCGTTCTTATTACAACCTTTGACATGTTAAATTTTATACCATGGAGTCAATCTCTTAGAGACATAAATATTATCAAAGGATGACATTCGAAGTTGTCCGTCAGTTCGTTTTACTTTCTGACACACCCAGACCCTAGTTGGGAATGAATTCCTTAACATCATAGCTTTCAGCAATTACTTTTAGTTGTTCAATTATTCTCAATCAGCCACAAACATTTTCATATAGTTTAAAACACAAGAATCCAGCTGCCTTTAGTTTAGCATCTCATTTAATATTTTATTATCGAAATGCCAAATCACACATGCAGAAAAGGATCTTGTCTTAACTTTGGTTATTAAATGTATTTATGTATATGACTTTACACGTATGGGCGAGTATCATTGGTCACTTTAAAGACTTTGATCTATCTTTCGCTGATTCTATAAATATTAGTAAAAACAAAAAGACTCAAGAGAGGAAATGATTTTGTATTTAAACAGCTTTTATTTCTCAATTTGCCTTTTTCCTCCCTCTGATACATAATAATTTTCTCTTATTAAAATACAAAGCCCCGGAATTTCTTGAAATATATACCAATCATAAATAAATACTATTTTGTCAAATCCTGGGTGCTGGCATATGCAACAAGGAGGAAGCGTGAAAATACATAATTAAGAATTAATCTAAAAATTTCTATGACGTAAGTAATTAGTCTTGCATCTAAAAAATCATGTAAGTCTGCATACTCGTGTGAAAAAGCAAACTTGCATGCACAGCACGCACGACGCAGAACTGTGATTTTTTCTACCAGAGGAGCTGAGAAAACTGATACTCGTAATAAACACATTTTGACAGAGATGAAAATATCAGAAACCATAATACAATGTTCGGTATAACTGACTTTCCTTCTTTACGCTTTAAGGCAAATTACGTGTCCGTTTTCCGGTGAAATTTTGGCATCCATCCAACCCAGACATTTGTTTCGATTTTTAGATGAAGAATTTTTTAGTGTTGTTATTTATATAAGTATGGTGTGGTATAGCCCATTAAATTTCAAGATGAAATTCAGTTTTTGTTATCGTCTTTGAGCACTCGTTGCCCTTAGTTGTAATAAATCTTCTATTAATCGAGTTGCTTTCCTCGGCAAGCTAGATTATGGAACTCTGGTTTTTGAGAACTTTCTTTCATCATATGACTTGAATTTTTCAGTCTTAGACCAACTTTTTTCCCGGTTTATTGTTTTTCTTTCTTTCTTTCTTTTTGTTTCTTCTTCTTCTTCACATTTCCATATACTTCGAGGTTTTATGCCTTTTATGGTTCTTTACAAGGATGGAAAGTATCTCAACGAAAAAAATCAAACAGTTGATCAGACTTTTTTTACCACTTACCAAGACAGACAATTTAAACGAAAGAGAAAGTACGAAATTCCTGTACAAAGTTTTAGACGCCTCGGTCAAAAGCAAATTGGACATATAATCCTCTTAATGTATTGCTAACATTTTGAGAGTCTTGGCTCAGTTATATTGCTCTCGAATTAAAACACTTAAGAAGTAAAAAGAAAATTTATTGTTTGATATTGTATGATTAATGCCCCTGATATACAACTTACCCTTGTTAGCCTGTCAGAAAATATTAGCAACCTTTCTAAGCCTACGGCATCAGTGACTTATCTAGATGTTATCGTATAAACATGTCTACGCTTTAATAGCTCTTTCTTCATTAACAGGTTTAGTTACATGGATCATCGTTTTGTTGCCTATAATGTATGAAACCACGAACTCCCTTTTTGCTAGACAACGGGTTCACCCCAACAATGTGTTATCAAAAGGATGGTGAGAGGTGACACCTGATCACAGCTCAACTGGAATTATTTTTAGCGATGGAAATCTGTGGCGTTTTTGCGTGTGGGATATTAATGAATGACTGTACTGTCTGAACTGTTTAAGATCGCTTTTATTCAATTTCAAGATAGCTGAACTCGTCCTTTATATCTTCTTAGTCAGTCCTTGCAAATAGACTTAAATATTTATCAGCATCGGAAGAAATGGATATAATTTGTGTAAACTTCATTAAGAATATCGGTTTCCTCCTTAATACGAAAACGATCTCAGGGTATGCTGTCGTACTTCCTTGACCTTTTGATTTTCATAATGCAGAAATGAGGCGACAAATATCAGGTCAAGCTCTCAGGGTTCTTTGATAAGGTGATCTGTCTTTTTGACTGTTGATAAGCCTTAGCAGCTTGTGTTGGAAATGTAAACTGTGCATTCTCAGACATATTTAAACCTAAAGAGAGTACTTTATACCTCATCGATTTAGGGGTCAGGCCTCAAAAACTTCATAGACGCAATACTTAGTGCTAGATCAGTAGATCTGGTGGTATTGAAAAGCAGTTATTGTCACATCTTTATGGTCTGTAAGCTACCTTTTTTACATCATATTCATTGGTTGAGGTATCTTTCATTGGCGCCGATTGCAAAGCTAAAATAATCTTATTGGCTCACGCTTATCACTGGTGCCAGTCGAAATGATCTGTGGGATAGTTAAATCTGTAAGCATTCTGTTAGAAATGTTTACAGCTATAATGATCAATTTGCAAACAGTTCATAGATTTTTTATCTTTTGCATAAGAATTCAAATCAGTTACGCAGCTTCCTCGGATACAACAAATGTGAAAATAAAAATCTTCTTGCAATATGTTAATCTTGTAAAAACAATAAACACTCTAACAAAATCAGCTAGGTGATTATGGGTTAAAACAGAATGACTTTCTGTGAAGCCTTATGGTCCCGGAGGGATTAAGAAATTTACAACATCCACATCAGTCTAAGGAAGGTTTGCTGATAGGAGTAAGCAAAGTCAGCTTGCCCACAAATCAGTTTTACTTAACTTCGAAATTTCATCTTTTATTTCATTTCTTTAAAAAGATATAACCATACTTTAGCCGGAGAGGTTATTGGTAAACAAGACCCACTAAAGGTCTACAGTGATTTTAGCTTTGTTTACTGGTAGAATTTGAATGTTAAGTCACTCAGAGTTTTCCACTTCGTTGTTAAACCTCCAGATAAGGGTCAAAGCTTTGTCATATACACCCGATATAGTGTTGTATAGGTTTTACTTACCTGTTATCCAGGGGGGAAATAGGGAAACTCTTAACATGGGGATGAAAATAAACTGCTGGAAACTTTCGAGAGTCCGACTACTGCCACTAATATTGTGTTTCAGCCACGGTATTTAGCTTGGTTCCAAAACCCAGCCTTAAAAAATTTTTTGACGTGGACATTGTCCTACCTGTGGTTACATGCTTTTACGTTGCGTGAATTCTTGTTTAGCACTTTTTTGTTACTATTATTTCATATTAATACAATCTGCAGTAAAATGCAAATTTTAAAGACTTGTTACTGTTACCTTTCTAATTTGAGTTCAAATTTTGGATGAAGAAGTCATAACAAAACAAGTCCTAAAGAAGGGATAACATCCCCATTGGGTTTACCCCTTTTTCACCACAACTTTGTTCCTCTCTCATCCCAAATAACCCCGTCAGCCCTGTTATTCAATAAGGCTGAGCAGTTTTCCAATGTCTAGCTATTTCAAGGTCAAAATATATACTTTCCCATACATGCACCTATACAGAGTAAAAATGTATGCAAGGTCATAATTTAGAAAACAAAAAGCCCTTTACACAATGTCAAATACATATGTACAATATTTGTTTTATTCATGGGTGATCCAGAGTAAATATTATTGCCTTGCAACAGTGGAACACTTTACTAAAGAGCTACACTTGAATTCAAACAGAGAAACCTTTAACAATGTCTAATAGCATTGACCGTAATAAGCAAAAGGTCTGGTAATTATATGTTGAGCCTTGTGCACAGACCACTGAATAATGTGAGCGAGCTTTTCACAGCAAACGATTCTTTACCATGAATTACTTTTTTTTTCTCGTGTTCGTCCTGAAGAACATAGTAACAAACAAAACGTCCGTGAAAATTATCTTTTCCGTCTTGGTGGCCTTTCTATGACCTTTTATGTGTTTCAATGTGAACTAAACCCCTCTTCTGGTTTACTGATGACAATATTTCTTGAAGAGCAAGACGTCGTTTACAAACGTTCCTATTTATCAATTCAGTGTAACTCGAATCAAACCATTAACTAATAATATGACTTTGCACACGGTTAGGTTTTGCGAGATACGTGAACCAGCAGCGCCATGCACATGAAAAATTATCACATCAAACGTAGCACGAACTAAAATAACAAGAGTTCCTACCTAATAAACAATAAAATTGTATTTAAAAGTTACTTATTAATATTAAAATATTACTGTATTGCCCTAATACCTTATTGTACAAATGCAATATTATGACCATTAGTTGTAGGTTATACTCCAATCTCGTGAATCAGTTATATCTTTCTTTTTTTTTGCATAGGAAATTGCTCGAGACAGCCTTATTATTACCCAACTCCCCAACCAGAGTGGCACACACACATGCAAAGAGATATGATTAGAAGCGATGTTCCAGCTCAAGCAATGTCACAAGAAGGAATTCCTCTGCCACCTCATAATCGCCTTCATAAACAATTGTCCTATCCTCCTTGTAGTGGACCGGATATGTCTGCATGTATGTCTTCGATGTGTCTGTCATGTTGCCATGAATTTCCTCCAGTCACGCCAGTAAAGTCAATACCATCTTCACCGATTGACCACGGACCATGTGGCAAGAGACCGTATTTCCCATGCAATCCTTACAGTGATAAAGACCACTTACACCGAGGTCTCAAACATGGGTGCAGTTGTGTTGAAAGACAAACACAAGAACACCTTTCTCACAAAAGACTCAAAATGTTTGAGAATGCTTCAAACACCAAATCACATATTGAACCTTGTAATTGCCAACGGCATCGAACACTGGCAAGATACGAATGGAATATAAACGGCATGCGAGGGAGGTTTCAAACTCTTTCGTAAATTAAAGATGAATATTTCACGTTATTGCATCTGTGTTCTCTATGAAGAGTTATAACTAGATCATGGGTATTAATATTGGGAGTAGTGAGCTTTACAAGCTCTTTCATATGGAATAAAAAATTTGCTGTATACATATAAATAATAAACTCCTTTACCACTGCATAAAGTTGTTCAGAAGATTAGGAATCTGAATTCCACATTGATGGGTGTGAATTTTCTTTTGGTTACGAAGCATCTATTTCCGTCAGACATTTTACCTCGTTACCCATAGACTGTTTGTACATTGCTTTTCATTTGCTTCTAGGGAAGAAATATGTTTATTTGAGTTTTGTATTTAATCAGATTTATTCAGACCACATAAATGATTTATGAAATTAAGCACTTCTTCATAAAGAAGTTAATATTAAAACTAACATTGCGGAAACAGAATTTTATTTGCATCTTTATTGTTTATTAGCTGCTAATACTAAGTTCCACAAATAAAGTTTCCTAATAATTCTGCAAAATTTAACGTCCTAACGAGACGTGAGATATTTGATAAAATATTTCTCACATATTTACAGTCACTAACACACCATTAGTATAGACCTGTCTGCTTCATACCATTTCTAGTATGGAACTAGACAGAGTTCACCCATTGTACAGTCATTTAGGTATCTTCCTTAACAGCATGTAACGCTATTGTACATAAAAAAAATTAAATTCGAAACAAGAAATCATGTGCTAAAAACGGACCTTTAACATAATGAACTTTCTGTCGTTTTCACTAATTCTACCTTTATTTGGGCAATCAACAATATACTAATGTGCCCAGCGGTAGACCTTTGAAAAACAAAATACAAGATTTATCATTTTTCCTGATGCTATGAATACAAATATCCTAAAAACTATGAAACGGAATGTCAAACAAAATACAACTTTTCTTACTTGGTTTTATGATTAGCTTATTTGTCCGCATTAATGTATTACAGCATATTTTTGTCCCACTTTGTTTGCGCCTTGCAAAATAGACAATGCTAAGCCAGGCCAAAACCAACTTAAATGCATAGCTTTAACTTAAGTTAGTTTCACCTTTAGTTTATCATTTTCAAAAATTGTTGCCTTCATTTAGCTCCTAACGCTATCTCCTAAATCTTAAAATTTAGTCTGCCTCTGTGAATGCTTATTATTTTCATTCAATTGTAACTGTTTGTAAATAAACTCCTAACTTAAACTAAAAGAGTATAGAACATTAAATATATTGTAATGTGGCTACACGACAATAGTTGATTGCCACCAAAGTAAAAAATTAAATTATAAGCAAATTTTGATGCATTCCCATTAAGCTGCTGAATATCACTGGAGAGAGCTGTAGAAGTAAAGGAAAAAGTATTCAATACAGGGTACTTGAATTAAAAATACCAACTTGCTTATTTTTTTATAGGGGAGTTCTTTGAATGTTGTCTATTAATACGGCAAATCCATCCAATAACGAAATCAACATGTCATCTCTCTTACACCTGTACAAATGCGATAGTGTTTTACACTTTTTCTTGTTGTGATATCTACATTAAATGTAAAACCCTTAAACCTGGACTATTGGTGTCAATGGTCGTTTCCCATGTGTGCGATGACGTCAGAGTGGTGTCACGAATAGTTTGCCATTGTTTATTGTTGCTGGATAGATAAATAAAACATAAAAATTCCGATGTTCAAAAAACAATAACGAAAAAATTAATAAACATAAAACAGATGTGCTGTTATACTGAGGCATAGGGTTCTTAAAGCCTTGATCTGTCCTCTTTAGGAATCTCAAAAACAAATGCTTAAATTTCAATGTAACCTGATTTCGCTAACCTTACAGATGTCATCATATGCGTTGTGGCCTCTTTATTAAAACTTATTCCTAGGAGTCAAAATACATTTACTTAAATGAGAATATTATTTTATTCATAAGAAAATGAGTCTTTTTTTGTTACTAACATAAAGACTTCAAATCTTGGGTCAGGCACTTTCTTTTCAAAATAACTCCAGAATAGTGGTTGTAGAGCTCATTTGAATGCAAACATCTGTATGAAAGCTAACGATCATGGTACTGCAAACAATTGCAAAATCCAATTTAATGAGGTTCAAGGTATGACTATTTAATATTTTTCCTAACCTCAAGAACGGCAACATTTTCTTGTTAATAAGCTGAAAAAACGTTTGGACTTAATTGAGCTTATTATGCATTTTTCAATGGTTAAGAATCTTAGCAGGCACAAAGCCATCAAATGTATGGAACTGTGAAGGAAAGAGAAATAATATACCGAAAATAATTAAAGCAAGGGATAAGAGTTCACCTTGGGCTTAAAAACATGCAATGGTAGAAAGTAAGTAGGGTTTCTTTATGCATAGTGAAGTCTTGTGGAGAACCTCTGTTGAATGTGAAAATAATGAGTAAACTCTTTCTTTCCAGTCAAGTGTAATTGAAGCAAAGTTTTTGAAGCATATTTTTAAATACATTTAGTGTGTCAAGTAATCAGCTTTAATAACTTTTTAGCACGGCTTTATTAGCATCCATGCACACAAAAATTCAAGAAGAAATATTAAGTTCACCGAACTGGGTGCTAACCAGTTCATATGGCCTTCATAACTTTCTGCTTTATCAAGTAAGCTATCCAAGCTAGTTTTCCAATTATTTTAGATCATTTTTGCATGTTGATATTCCACTTTACCTTTGACAGCTCAACATTTTGTAGAACAAATTGAAATTTTTTTCTGTGCTCCAGGATAATAATAATTTCAAACGCAATGGAGCAGCCAACTTTAGCTCTTTCAAGAAAAATATTTGTTTTGAATGACATATTAATAAATGTTGTGAATATGATATAATCATACTAAAAAACCTGAGTATCATTAAGTAGAAACACTGAAAGCAGGCTCAAAGAGTTTTACTGACAGAAATTAAACTCTTAGGTAATTATTAAACCCTACAAATTTATTTGTTGTTCAAGCTGGATGACATTACTACTCTAGAGCCGAGTTTTTCTTCTGGAGTACTTTGGATTGCAACATTTTGCCTCCTAGTACAGTTTCTAATTTCTTTTTGTATCTAGCAGTCACACACATTTATTAGCACACACATTTGGCTTTTGTAAATCTAAGTTGACAAGATACAACCTGCCCACATTTGCTATGTTTGCCCCTCTTTCCGTGAGTTCATAAATCTTGCTAAATATTTAAATCATGGAATTTGTACCTTAAGGTCCTACATAATCAATATTCCATGCTTGACTACAGTCATTATGGGTTATCTCAATTAATAACATATGTGCATTATTGGTGTCAAATGTTAGGCTTCTCAAAAACATTTATCATGGGTATCCTAACAAAACAACGCTAAATGTTTTATGGTGCTTAAACAAATGAATATTAAGGGCAAAGAATTCTGTACCATAAAAACTGCTTTACCGGTGAAAAGGTGTTCACCTTTTCTGTTGAGATTTAATAGTATCACAACAACTGATTTCATTTTGTCTTTTTTCGGGAGCAGAAAAAAGTTAGGTATCTCCAGGGATCCAACAAGTATATAAAATAATCATGAGTTGATGACAAAATACATCCAGAATTCGCTTCACTTTCCAACCTTGATAGAAATGAAGAAGTGACTGGATATTTCTCGTGAAAATTAACATAAAATCATCAATGTAAAAATGTTGGACTTTTTTACTGTAATTGGGCAGGCATTCGGATCAACTTCAAAACGCTTTTTGTTTGTTTGTATATCGGAATTTTGCTTCTTTTCGTGTAGTTTATCAAAAAAGTAATGTCCTCTAGTAGCAATTTTAACTTCAAGCAATATATTGGTGAAGCAGCTTTTTGACACAGGGACACTCATCTATTGTAAATTGAAAGATAAAGAGAACTTTAAAAAATGACAAGCTTTGCTACTCGGCGGGTGCATCCTTTTGAAAAAATGATACTCATCCTTGTTTCTAAATCCGTCGAGAAAGAGCTGTAAATTTATGTCAATTCTCGGAACTGGGATTCTTAAAAAGGGTTTTCTTCGCTCACAGGCAAAGAATTCTGAATAAAAATTTCCTTTATAGAAAACATATCCAAAGAAACTCATCTAGCTGACAGAATATAACTTACAGAAGATACTTGCACTTTAATTAAATGTTAAAGAAAGCCAGTGGAATACCAATGAAAGAGTGAATTTAAAAGTACAATGTCAGTAGAGAGATACTTTTATCAAACACTCTGAATTAGGATGAGAACCACTTTCCCTAGAGAAGTGGACCTACCGGGCTTTGTTAATTTCATTCATTAATAATGTTGGTTTCTCTATCAGGAATTCAAAATCGATTTGGAATTTTAAGTTCACACAGAAAGAATCAAATAAAAAATATCCAAAATTAAATATCAAGTTTTTGCTATTATTTCATCCTAAATCAACATATTTGAATCCTTATTTTGAAATGAAGGAAAATCGATGTGAACTAGAGAGGGATAGCCCTAACTTTATAGTATTCGTTGCCACAAAATATTTTTTAGTAGTTCATACTATAGTGAGGAAACACCAAGTGTCAAAAATTACATGTCTGTGTTGTGTTACAGAATTCATTAAAAACTATATATTAATAATAACTGAATCTTTGGTAATTTGGGGGAAGAAATATTCAAAGTGCAAGTTTATCCTCCCTTTTATTTATATTTGTAACAAAATATAACCAATGGCGATAATCGTGTAAAGTTAAGCCCAACTTATTTGATGGTAAATTGTTATGAAAGTTATAACCTAGTGTTATGAATACAAAATNTAGTAGTTCATACTATAGTGAGGAAACACCAAGTGTCAAAAATTACATGTCTGTGTTGTGTTACAGAATTCATTAAAAACTATATATTAATAATAACTGAATCTTTGGTAATTTGGGGGAAGAAATATTCAAAGTGCAAGTTTATCCTCCCTTTTATTTATATTTGTAACAAAATATAACCAATGGCGATAATCGTGTAAAGTTAAGCCCAACTTATTTGATGGTAAATTGTTATGAAAGTTATAACCTAGTGTTATGAATACAAAATTTGTTGGCATCGTAGTCTCAAGATTTAAAAAAATTGCCATTGCTAATGGAGAAGTATAGTCTAACAGCTCAAACTTGTTAAAATTTGTAGTCATCATCTGTACGGAATAAAAGAAAAGATCATTGCAGTAATGAAAGCCTTATAAGAAAACATTGAATTAGCAGCGATTGATGAGAGCAATACCACAGAGTGGTTTAAGATTAAGGCTGCAGTGCAACAGGGGTGCAGCATGTTTGGCTTCCTGTGTTTGTCTGTCATTGACTGGATCATGAGAAGGACAGTAGAAAATGAAGAGAACAGTAAAAGGTGGAAGTTCACAATCAAACTTGATGACCACGACTTCGCTGATGACATTGCACTACTGTCATCAGAAAACCAGCAGATCCAGCAGGAGACCAAAGGCTGATGAAGAATGCGGCATGCACAAATCTGAAGGCAAACACAAGGAAATAAAAAGTTCTCAGAATGAATGCTAGAACCAAGAAAGTATCACCAGAGTACCCTGAGCACGAACTCGGTTTCTACGTCTCCATAATATCTGAAAGTCACATAGCAGCAGCTGCAACACCGTGATAAGGCTGTTAAGAACTCTAGTAAAGACTGTCTTGACATATGGAAGCGAAACATGGAAGATGATCAAAAGAGATGACAAGGAGCAAGACGTCTTCAAGATAAATTGCTCGAGCTAATCCAGAAGGTATTCTAGCAGGAACACGCAGAAAACGAAAGGAGGTCGTATTGGAGAGAGCTAGGATGGAAGGCTTTACCTTTACCAGTAACGCACGAAGAAGGAGGTGGAAGTACAACAACCACATCTTAAGGAGAGGTGCTGACGACAACTTAGTTACAGACTTGATCTGGGCCCCTGAGGGAAAGAGAAAACATCGAAGACCAAAAACCAGCTGGAGAATAACTGTTGAGAAAGAAAGGCAGGTTGGTAGATAAATATATTTGGAAAGAGGCATGTCCCCCAGCCATCAAGAGGGGAGTGTGGAGGCAAAGTAGAAGCATTATGTGCCACTTTGCACAAAGTTTATAGGGAAGATGGTCGTAAGTTAAAATTTCGCCCCTGATTATACCTTTGTGCAGCTTCCAGTTGTAAGAACGGTTAACTAGCATATAAGACAATCAACACATACAACGATACAGGCAACAGATTAACAAAATTAACAATAAAAATACACCTTACCAGTCATCTTGCTTGTCAACCCTTGTCATGGCAGAGTCAAACCACTTTTCTGAGCTCAGTAAGTTTATCACCGATATATCAAATTCAAAGTGGCATTGGAAAGTTAATTCATCCTTTTATCAAAATGTCAGTTCAGTCAGTAAATTAGTACATTAATACACAAACCTGTTGGTAAACCAAAGATTACTGAACACGTTACACTTGCCCTTTGAAAGGAGCTTTTGAATATACAGAAAAAAATTATTCTGAACCCTTGTTACAATTTTTTTGGTTTGCACACTAAGATCAGCCATTAAAGCAACTTACACATGGCTTAGCTCTTCCCTTTCTTTTTGTTTTATGAATGTGTTAAGATTGCTCTTTTTTATTTTCATTTTTACTCTATTTCTACTTTAGTTGAATCTGTTCATCAGTATGGTATATGGCAAGCTAGAATGAATACTATTTTTGTAACGAATAAAAGCAACTTTTAGTGTGGTCTCAGGTCTGTAAGCTACTTTAATCTGTGTTTAAATAGCATAACCTTGATACCCTATGGAATTATAAAACTAAATAAACTGATTGAGACAATTTGTTAAGTTCTTTCGTCACCGTATAATAGGGGGTGCTCTCTCCTCGTTTAGCCTAGGTACTGAGAAACCTCCCCCTTTAGAAATTCTCTTTTGTATATATTTCACATATTCTGTATGATCTAGATCATTGTTGAATTTTAGTTAATTGACATTCGTTTAAGTTGTCTGTTTGTTTTCATTAAGTATATTTATTTAGATTATGTTGTTGTAAGTAGTGGAATTTTGAAATTTATATGAAGTGAACTGAAGTGTTTCCGTTATTGAACCTTTGCTAAAACTTATGACAGAGAAAAATAACATGGAAAATCATTTAGGTAAACGTTGCCAATTAAAAGAAATAGTACAAATGCAGTCCAGCAGCAAAGACGGTAAAAGAGTTTTCAACTTACGTAACGTCAAAACAGGGGTATTCCTTAGGCTCTACACAAAGGAGGAGAGGACTAGTAGGCAACTCACTATTAAGTTGCAGCTGAGTCCCTCAGTCGCGTAATTCTTCAATATTGCATTTGCATTTGCATATTCATTTTTTTTATCGATTTGACGTTTGTTGTTGTTATTCATAGGCAATAAATATTATGAAAAGAAGATGGGCTGATGATGGGAATGTTTTCTGAAATATATTTCTCCAATTTGATAGAACATAATGTCATACATTGAAATCTTGATTTGCTACTTGGCATTAATGATCCTTCCTCTAAATTTTCTGCACCCAACGTGCTGTTCCCTCAAAATCTAATGTCCTCCACAAAATGCTATTTATTTATTTACTTATAAATTTTTTTTATAATATTTTTTTTTTGATAATTTTTTCTTTTTTTTGTAATATTTTTCTTTTTTTATGTTTTTCTTTTTTTAATAATTTTTTTCTTTTTTTATAATTTTTTATTTTTACGTACAAATGTCTTTCCTTGCGTCTTTGCTTAAAGTTCACTGTTTCTGTTTGTCTTGTCTGTTCGTTATTTTATAAGCCAGGTGGAAATCTGAATTCAACGATGACGAATGTTGTCTGAAAATACCACTCCTAAAAATAAAAAGAGATTTGATCACCCTAACATTTGCCAGCATAGTATACTTTCTTCCAAAAATGGCCTAACTTTCTAGTAAGATGCAAAACTCTCCAAGAGATGTAAAGGCCATTATCACATTTGGCTTTATCAATCTTATTAAATTCATAGGACGAAGACAAAGTAGATAATCTGTGCCCTAAGAATAAATGCCATGCTATGAGTAACTCGTCTGGGTTATTATAACTTAATAAATGATCTAGAATTCAATTTTCAGTTTTGGTAAGTACAATACTGACTTCATCCTGAT
Organism: Morbakka virulenta; assembly: GCA_003991215.1. NCBI lineage: Eukaryota > Metazoa > Cnidaria > Cubozoa > Carybdeida > Carukiidae > Morbakka > Morbakka virulenta. Next base: position 187,027 of record RDPX01000548.1, read on the forward strand.
TAAGTCTAGCGTTTTCTAAAATTCCCCAAAGACTTCTCTTCCTACTACGAACCTTGTATTCTAACATGTTCTATCTAACATTGCAATGTTACAGAGTAAGCCTTTTTACTAAGGTCACCAAAACCATGGAAGTGACAATTCAGAATAATTCTATCCTTGATTGAACAATAAACACATCAGGGAATAATGATAGTTTTGTCTTAATCTGGATCACTTAAAAAGTATTTATCATCTGGGATAGGGTCATCCATATATCCAAAAGGCAAAAAAATTGAAAAAGAAATTTTAAATTAAATGTCATCGGGCCCACATCTCCGGCCTACAAACGACATTCATGAGTGTGCTCAAGATTCTTCCCTGTAGGAAATCGCAGTTAAAGTATTTTTTTCTCATTCTGTTAACGTTAACTTCAGAAGAATCATTTTGGTTGTCCCAGATAACTTCAAAAATTTTGGTTTTCGACCCATGTTTCTGGACACCGACTGAGTTGTCCTCTGCACAGGAGTCTTCTGCAGAAGCTGAGACTTCATCTGTCGCAGTCTAAGTCTGTTAATTTTTATCTCTGAGCCTGCAATTGTTTGTTTTCTACTTTTTTCAAATCAGATGCTTTCTAACATGTGCTCCAGGACTGGAGTAAGACAACAGCGTGTGCTTCCTCTGCCATTTGTGTTTTTGCATTATACTGAGTAGACATAAAAGACGAATTTCAATCGTCATTGTAATAAAATTACCTAAAGCCTCCTTATCCAGCATGTTTGGCTGTACTATTGTAAAAACCTAGAAGTTGTGATCCACAGTTGACTGAAAATGTAAACAAAAACACTTAAAATAGAATCAATCCAGGCTGAAAAACTCAAGGTAAAAACGAAAATCCTTAATACCAGCATCAACAGGTTGCTAAAAGAAACAGTTTTCTTTACCGTCTTTACGAAGAATTTCATTTCAAGAGAGTGTAAGCAGTAGTAATAATTGATCATTGCTGATTCTGCATCTCAAAGCATGATATCCTTGTCGCTTGAGATTTCATGGCTGTGATCCAATGGATTTTGTCTGACAATATGTCGCGATTAGTAACTTTGGCTGTTCGATTCTGTATGCGCTTCGTTTCGTAAATCAGTTTATTTCACCATTTTAGTCACTTCTTTCATAATGTGCAGGATCCATATATAACTAGCCTACCTTATTTGCTCATTTAGACCTGATAAATTTCGGTTAAAGAAGCAGTATTCATCAGTTGAAAAAAGATATTGCTTTAGCTTAACAATTACAGGAAGAACTAACAAACATCAAAGTATGAAAGCCCTTTTTCTTTCATCAAAGCTTAGTCTTATAGCAAAAGTCAACGTCTTGTGGGGAAAGTCGGAGATAATTATCATCACAGCCAGAGTAAAAATCGTTTTACCTTTTCCATGTTAAAACATTGGTTATCTTTTTTAGACACACCAAAGTGACAATAAACTCAGGTATACTAAAAAAAGTATTTTGGTAGAAGTACGGAGTGTTTCCCTGTGAAATTTAGTTCAACTACAACACTTATTACGAAATTAATAACCACTGTGTCACAAAAGGGCAGTGAAAACATATCATTAGAACAAAGATTTAAACTGATATGATTTTTAGGAGTGAGCTATTCGAAAAATGGACTTAAAATTTTTCTCTTTACAGAACTAAGATAGACAAAGCAGATTGAAATCACTCATAACTAATCATCCAAGCCTCGAAATTATAGTAGTCACCCATTTATTTAGGTAAGTATATACATGTGTGTATATACATATATAATTGTACATTTAAAATGTTAAAAAATGAAAAGGAAAAGGAAAATGAAAAACAAAACTAAACCATATATGTTTATTTTTCACTTATTTGATCGATAATGACTTGTACCAAACTAGTACTACTAGACTCTATTGCAGAGAAAATGAGGATACTCCTAAATCTGTTGAATTTCTTTTTTCTGTATATTATTCTTTGTTTAGGTATCATTTTTCAAGGGTTAAGATTTACAGGAATTCGTTTTTCACACTGGTACCTACATAAATGTATCGATGGTAATTTTAAGGTTAATTAAATGGTTCTTCACAGAATACTGGCAGCACAAATTAACCAGTGGCTGACCACATAGACAAGGAGAACAAAAGATCACCCAATAAAACCTATCACGGTTGACAAGAAGACTTGCCATGACCAACATTATTTGAAACATGACAGCCTATGAGTGAAAGATCCGGTGTGGTTGCTGTTTGTTCCTTTCTGAGCTAGATACTGGAGCAATGATGAAATATGTATCACTCTTAATTGTAAAACGCGGATAGTCTGACCGTTTCTTTAACATGTACTGGTATTACCATGTCTCCTTTGGGTTGTCAGTAACTATTTAACAAATAAATTTGAGCTACAAAATACTTGTGCTTCCGGACTCACCTCGCCTACAGGAATGTAAAGAGATGATAATATCTTCAATGTAAAATACAAGATTAGAATTAATTCTAAGGCCTTGAAGTCACTACTTAAGGCGTCTTTTGAAATATATAGTTTGAACTTCACATAAACTCAAAATAGAAAGTAGAACTTGTCATTGATAACATAAAATTATCAGGGGATTCAGGAAAGTCTAGTAAGTCTCCGAACGTTAATGTTTTGATCAGAAGGAGTTTTATCAGGACAATGCAATATAAAGCTGCCTCGATATGAATACGCTTAAGATAAAAGGGTTGGGCGCAAGGATGATTTGGGTATGGTCAAATAAATTTAGTCTTTTTTTTAAACAAAGCATAAAAGACACTGCTGTTGTTGGTTCTCTTCATCCAGCTACCATTTACTAATCCTTGCCATTTTTCTTTGAATTTTGCAAATCTTATTTTTTCATTTATGTATTATTTACAGTAAACAAGATGAAGGGAAGGGGGAGGGACCACCTCTGACAAAATAATATCCTGTATTTAGACAGTATTTCATTTTACTTTGACCTTCCAGAGACCAGTAAAGCAGTAAAGAGTCCCTTGAGAGGCATGACATGAAAATTGACATTTGTTTAAAGATCTTGGGAAAATACTAGACAAATATAAACGTTTAGAACTCCACTTTATGACCTTAAGGATTCAGCATCTGCATAAACATCTCCCGTATATTTTCACTTACTCATTTTGACAGAAAAAATTGTGCCTCGTGACTTCAGTATTAATTGTCCCATTGCCAGAATGAAGAGTGGCCCAGAGTATTCTGGCAATATTCAACAATAGAAAAAACAGGAATTAAATAAGGGCAATGCGCAATTAAAGAGTGTATTATTCTTTTCAAAAAAATTCCAGTAAATGAGTTAATTATGCATGCTTCGTTTTTTATCTACAGTCGTTCAGTAATGTCGCTGATTTAACACAAATATAATTGATTACATTTTTTCGCCGTATTTTTATCAATATGTGTGAGTTTCCAAATATACTATATGACCTCAAATTCTGTGAAATCCAACACAGCCATTATGTACATGGACCATTTGATGAGGGAGTCAAAGCACTTTTTAAAATGGTGTGACCATCATTGTTCAAAAGAGAATTTAAATGACATGCGACTTTTCTGATTAACAAAGTCAGCAATTAGTTAATAATCTGCTACTCTTAGTCGTATTTGCAAAAAACGTAAAAGCAGTATGATCTGTTTGCCCCTAATTTACCGTCTAATTTTCTTAACGTATTCATCACGTGGTAAAGAATAAAGTTGTACTAGTACACAAATTAAATATTAATCGTAAATTTCTTTTTTAATAAATGTTGTACCAAAAAACTTACACATCGTTAATAATTACTTGAATTAAAACTGATTTTATTTAATGTTCTTATTCTTTTGATATGGCTTTTATTCAATGAGATGTGTTCATGCATGCGATTACATTATCGGACTATGTTGGGTACACTTTTCCAATACTCCATTGCCAACAGTGACACATTAATCAAAAAGTCCTATCGAACTCAAAGTTGAATGCTACCGGTGTTAACTTGAACACAACATTAACCCAGATACATAACAAATTACTAACACCTGTTACATTTGCCAGTAAAACGGAAGTATTATTAGACAACTGTACTCAAACACCAAACGAGAACTTTGCCAGTAGGTTTGTGAAGCAAAACTCCCCTCTTAATTTTTTATTCAAACTATTGATCTCTATACAGAAAATAAGTCTCTGTAATTCTATTATTATATTCGTGTAAAATCAGCTACCAGGATTAAGTGGAAGTTCTTTAGGTCCAGACATCAAACGTAAATATCGTCTACACAAAGCTGCAGTCAATTTCGTCCGGATGCAGCTACAATCTATGCACAAGAATGGCTTTTGGGTGGTATAATCCCGCTCTTCCTTTGGAATTCAGGGATGGTGATGGTATAGGAAGGTGACCATCAAGAGACAGGTGTCAAAGCTTCCTTTACACATCTGATAAGCAAAATAATTTTCAAAAGTCAACAATTAGAAAACTCAGTCGCCATCAGTGGGAAACTGCTCCTTGTGTCGGCCCTAACCAGGGGGTCTCTTTGGGTACTGGAAGGCACGATGACTTTAGGTTAGAGCTTTGTGGTATATCTATCCAATCCAGCAGCCGTCCATCGTCTTCGATGCTGACGTATCATGAACCATATGTCCCCATTCCAATCTGTTTCTCGCAAAATATAGACAGCAGCCAACAGCAATCCTATCTTTCAGGTTTACCCGAGAGTATCCTTGAGGTCCAACCTAGGTAGTCCAATACCAAGCATCCCTTCCTTCCGCTGCGAGAACATATTTTTTAAGACGCCTGCTGTTTTCCATTCTATTCACATAATCATTTTCTCTCAGGGTACTTTGGATAATGATTTGGTACGTCCTTGCAGTAGCGTTGATAGGCCTATGGCCCTGTACACTCTGCATTTTGGCTTGAAGGCGAGTTCGTTATTGAACCACGCCCATTCTTTCAGCCGTCCATACGAAATTGAAACATTCGACTTCCCAATGTTTATACCCTCATTCATCTTATTGTTGTTAATGACAGTTGACCCAAGGTACTTAAACTATGTGACTTTACCCAGCTGGTGGTTATTGGTGTTAATTTCAAGATCGTCATCATGACGTCCTGGTACTGGCTGGTACATCATTTCTGTCTTTTTTATCTTTCTTTTCAGGCCAAAGGATTGAGCTGATCTACCAAAGCGACTGATTACACAGGCAAACAAAAAAATATTTTCTGCCCCTTTGTTACAAATAGACATTTCTATTCAATTTTGATATGCTGAATTCAAAAATGGCATTAGATTTCCACTATCACATCCAGCTACTGAAATATATTGCAAGGACATTTCTTTAAGGAATGTCAGTCTTGGTAAATATCAGAATAGAGTAATATAACTGAGAGATTTTTCCAATAATATTTAGGTAGTTGTTTGCCAGGAATCAGTATTACAATAAGTATTGTAAAGTAAACACAACAATGAATCACTTGTACAACAGTGATGTTGGTATGGATTCAGTGAGGTAAAAACTTTCTTTTGCTAGACTTTCTGCGTTAGCAAACAGCAATACAATCTCTTTCCAAACTCCAACAGTAATCTGCTATCATGTGGTGGTCCCATCTACGATACTGCTTCTCTATTGTTTTAATATCTTGATGAAATCTTTCTCCTCGTTCATCACTAACGTCTCCAAGGTTTTCAGGAAATCTGTCAAGATGACTATGCAAGAAATGTAATTTTATACTCATGTTACATCCAAGTGCATGAAAGCGTTTGATTAAATTGTCGACCACAGTAATGTCAGTAATCTTGCTTCCTATTACCTAAGAAATTTATGACAACACAAACAAATGCCTTTCATCCACGTGCTTCCACTTCAGACATAGATAAAATCAAATTAGTGTCCTTGTTCAGTTTTCTAATTTGAGGTCCATTAAATATCCCTGCTTTGATTTTTTTCTTCGCTTACACTTGGAAAGGCAGCTTTGATGTACTGGAAACAGTTTCCTTCCATATACAAGGCTTTGACAAATTGCTTGATAAGACCAAGTTTTATATGAAGTGGTGGGAATACCTCTATCAACCTATCAACTAATGGCACATTTGTGATATTTTTATCCCCAACATTTATTTTCTTTCTAATTGGCCACTCTTTCTGGATCCAATACTCTTGTCTGGCTCTGCTACCCCAGACATAGAAAGCATGGGTACTTTGTGTAGCCACTCAGTTAACCAAAAAGAAAACAAACCATTTTTAGGTCAACACAAATGACCCATTGATGTTTAGTGTTTGATACTCTCCTATGTCTCCTTTGCTCTGACGGAATGAGCAACTGCGATCGAACCATATTTACTTTCTTTATGTGAAAACATACACTTCAAGCTTTGCTTGGTACTATCAATGAACAGCCTCCAATTTTCTGGATTATACTGGACTATTCCCATTTCATTAAGATCTGGGATATTATTGCAGTACACAAAGTTTCCTTTATTGTCAAAGTATTGCAAGAGCTTGCTCTCTCTAGTCCGATAGAAGGAAATTCTTCTCCCTGGAGGTAGGGGGGAGGGGTTCTTTAAGCCCAGAAACTAGAAGCTCAGATGATTCTTTTGAAAGGGAAAGATCTCGTACCAAGTCATTTAATTCTGATTGCGAGAAGAGTTGTGGAGGCTCTGCTTCTATTACATAGTCATCATCTTGGCAATCATAATTTCCAGTTGATTCACGTATTGGTGCCTCATCATCGTCGTTGTCTACAATGCAAAGATCCGGGAGATCTGTGAAGACAGGTACAGGGATATTGGTACAATGCAGCACTGGTCTTATGACTGATTTAAAACTTAGGTACACAATGTTAGCTTTGTTTTTGGCAGTAAATCCATTTGTTTCAACAATGCAAAAATAGCAGTCATTTGTGTGGTTCTTAGGCTCACTCCATATCTTAGGCATTCCAAAAGCAAGTCCATTTCGTTTACCAAGTGGCCAGCTCCTAAGATTTGCTATACATGTTTCACAAACAATATGGGGTGCCCGACTTCTCTTGATCCTCTAATTTTATTTTGAAATAGGCAAAGTAGAGTTTCTCTACGAAGTCAGTGATCTTTCGTCTTTGATTCTGCAGTATACGATCCACAAATATAACAAAAGTGGTCAACATCCTTGATGCAATTTCTTCGTTCTGAAGCCATGAATTTTGAACGATGTCATACACCACAAACCTGAGAAACTTTAAGCATGTCAAATTCGCTCTGTTGCACAATATAACAAGTTCTTGTTTGACTCAGAATTAGAGAGCGTCTTGCTATTTTAACTTTCAATGTTAACTGATGAATTTCTACAATCATACAACAATTAAATGCAACTGTAATCATGGGATGCAGAAACATACATGACGATATCAGATGATAAACACCACCTGCAATGGACGTCATTACAGATTCACAGAGCTTAATTTCACACATACAATACAAGTTATAAACACGCAATCACACAATATATTACACAACAATGATGTCACCATTCATTAAATAACTTTTCAAACTGGCCAGGCAAGCACCTAAGGATTTTAAACAGACACTCCAATCATTCTAAAAGCAAGTGACCGGAATATGTTTCATCAAACCTGGGCAGTTTTAAAAATAGTGAGCAACAGTCAAAATATGAAATGCAATGTATTAAAAAATTTTGATGTGATGGACTAAAATAGATGCCATATTTGAATTTAGTATATCAAAATTAGCCAGAAATACTAGCTCCCTTCAAATGTGTGCCACAAATGCGGTATCATCCACAAACATGAATTTTTTCAGGAGGACTTTATTAGTCTTACGAGCTGGCTTGAACTGATTGATGTTGAAGCTGTCGGATTCGGGCCTAGTCTGAATCCAGATACCTTGGTCACAGTCTTTGAATGCCTGTTTAAACACTACGGATAGAAATACGAAGAAGGTATAGTGGCCAGCACACAGCCTAGTTTGACTCCACTGTTTATTTCAAAAGGATCAGAGGGTTCTACCTTCAGCTTTACCGAGGCATTCATGCCAATTTGCAAAGCATTGAAAAGACCGGTAAAGTGGTCAGAGTATCCAAGTTTTAGAAGAATCTTCCACAAAGCTGGTCTGTCAACAGTGTCAAATGTTTTGGTGTAGTCAACGAAAACAAGATAAAGCGGTATTTTCTGCTCCACACATTTCTCTTCCTCTTGTCTCAGACCAAAAACTGTATCTACTGTCCCACCTCAACTTTGGGTCCACACTGCCTCGGATACGAAGGTCTCAGCGTATGATGATAGTCTGTTCAGCAGGGCTTTCGCGACCACTTTGCCTGGCACAGATAAAGAAATACAACTGCAGTTCCCTCAGAGTCTTCTCTTGCCTTTTTTGTGGATCATTACTAATTTAGAGGCGTTCCAGTCTTGAGTTACCACAGCAATAGTCCAAGCCTCTATGATGTCATTAAAAGCAGTAATTAGCAAGGTATTAGCTCGTTTAATCAGCTCTCGGTAAATACCATCTGATTCAGGTGATTTCCCAACGCAAAGGTTATTGGCTTTTACAACTTCATCCACAAGGGAGCATTCGTCAATGAATGAGACATTGCTCTAGGGACTTCATTCAGAGGTCTGAAGTGTTTTGTCCATCGAGTGAGGAGTTGATGTTTCTCTGTGAATAGAGAGGCGTTGTCAGCGGCTACCAGTTGGTCAGGGTGGTAAAAGCCCCGGCCACAGATTGCTATTTAAGCTCTGATAGAAGCCTCTAATGTTGTTAGTTTTAGCTAACACTTGAAGCTCAGCTGCTTTACTGGACTGCTATTTATTCTTCAGTTCTCTGCATCGGTTGTCCAAGTTTATGCTTTCTCTCAGCATGACCAAAGTACTCATTGGCTGTAATGGACATTATTTTTTTTTAAATGACCGCCACTTGTCTCCTGCATCACTGGATAGATGTTCAAGTTTGTTGTTCAGGTTGGTTTCAATTTCTTCTTTCTGTTTTTGATTCGTCCGATGTCAAACATTTGTCGATGGAGTCTTCCCTGCTTTTTTTGTTCTTTTTCTGACAGTGGTAGTCCTGATCATGTGACGAGTGTTGCAGTTGGCTCCTCTCAGTCCTCTGTTATCGAGGATGTCAGTGAGGTGAAGTTTTAGTGTGCATCCAGCTGTCTTTGTAAACAGGTTTATGGTCAGGGGAAGTGTTTCAGATTGTAAACTGATGTTCTGTGTACAGAGAAAACAATAGTTCATCAATAGCATTTAGCTTTCCATTGCCATATTTACCTAGTACTTTAGGCTCTGTCGTGATCTTGTCGTATTCTAGCGCAATTCACCCAAAAGGATAACTTTATCACCTGTTGGTAACGATCTGTCTCGTATAAAGTTGTCTGTAAAATTTTTCATTGTTTTTATTGCTGTTGGTAAGAGTTCGAGTTTAGATTGCTATGGTGGTGCACTGTGGTTCTTGAGCTAAAAAGCAGTCGCAGGTCGATCAATGTCATTTACTGTGGTTCAGGTTTTTCTGTCAGTTAGTGTCTCGTTTCCGATTGCAAATCCCAAACCTCACCACATTCAGTTCTTTTTCCACTCCAGAAAAAGTTATGACGAGTTTCTTCCCTGATGTAACCTCTCTCCAGAAACCGCACTCACTTAGAGTGCTATGCCTATGTTGTACTTCCACAATTACAGAGCGATTACTGCACTATCACGATGGTGATCAGGGACAGACAACTGTCAGGCTACAGGTATGTACTTACGCCAACAAATGTTGTACAAAGGTTCCTAAAATCCTACTGAAAATAAACGCATTATCTGCTTCGTTGTCTGCTTCTACTTCAGCTCGCCTCGTGTTGTGTACTTGTTATGTTGGACAGGTGTAGATTTGTGGAAATTAAAAGGTGCACCCTTCCCCACCATGTGGTGGTCATTACAGCGAATAAAAAATCAATTAGTCTTTCTACTGTTAGTTAGTAGAAGCAAAACTAGTTTGGTAGGTGTGGAACAGAAGAGAAAAAAAGAAAAAACCAAAATTTAGATGTTACCTAAATATTTCATGACATTAAGGGCGCTTTGTGATACCCTCAGCAAAATACGACTGACATCATCTCGACATTTACTTTAAATTAATTCAGAGCACTTGTACAAATGTGAATTTTCACGGCTGCCTAAAAAACATAACTGAGTACTTTGTTCGTCAATCTACAAGGCCTAGTAAACATATTGCCTATCTAATACATTCCGATAACGTAGACTCCTGACGATGTCAAAGACCATGTACCAAGGTAAAAAACCCAATAATTTCTTACACTTAAATGTGCCCCATTCCGAGAAAATACTACCAACAAATTAGTCATCTCCCTCGATTAGAAAACCTGTAATGACATATTTCGTGTGGGTGCAAAATGGAAATTAATTCCAACTTCGCAGGTATTTAGGTTGGGCTATTCTGTAAAAGATTTTTGTTTGGTTTTTTATCTTTTCTGGCCTCCAATATATTGGAAAAAACCCCAAAGATGACAGTGCTAAACTACTTAATAAAAGCATTACCATCTCATTGTATACAATATTGCCAATTATGCGAGCATTCGACAGAGGATAATCTACTGGGCGCCAACACTCAGTCGGGTCCTTCAGAGAGCTGTACAGTTTTATATGAGCCAGTTTTAGCTGCTCTGTATAGGGAAAGGGGTGGGGTGTGGAGGAGGGGGCAACAATCGAACTCAGAAATGTTGTTTTCTGTTCAATGTAACCAGAGGTAAGAATAAAATACTATAGTTATTAGTTCCATAATCGTGTGCTTTGAGCTTCGCTTTTGCAAAACACATAGGGTTTAACCATTTACTAAAAGGATCAGTTTTTCCACACAAACGAGGTCTCAGTTCTAAAATAAAAAGGGAAGAATGGCAACGAACCCGGGTGATTATCATGGCATACTCGCAGTATGAAACAAAGGACCATTTTGAAACTGGGGCAGCAGTCAAGAGTGTATTCAGCTCATACAGCTCAAACGCTAGTTCTGTTGTGTAAAATGAACTTGTCAATATGGCCAGAAATGCAGCAAAGGAGCTTAACAGGACCGGAATTATTCTCTACAACATGAAACCCGTTCTGCTATCAACTGGTATTTGGTATCTCGATGGTATTCTGATATCAATGATGGACCGATAAAAGCTTAGGAAACTTAGGTCGGAGGCAGTGTTAGCGCAATTACAAAAATCTTGTAAACAAATCAATTTTTGTGAAGTAAAATCTCCAGCAAAAGGCCACACAATACGACAAAAAAGACGCTGCTGTACTAGCATGGGAAATACATCATCTTCACAAAAATTCACTTTATATGAATACCGTTCAAAGACTTCTCGTTCAGAGAACAACAATTGACAGACATCTTTTCAAATTGTTCTCTCAGCTTTTCTCGAAGTTCTTGCCGCTGACTTACAATTTTCTTGTTTGCCTTAAATGCTTTAATTTCTTGCTCCGAAATAAAAGCTTCCTCTTCAGATAAACAAGGATCCTGCGAGAAAAAAATACTATGTTATAACTACAAGTTATCTGTAGGGTATAAAGCAACATGGCTGGCAGGTGAACTCTACTTGAGTAAGTTCTGGTTCCGCCACCCCGACTGATTTGGTATGCCAAATCTACAAATAATGTGGTTGCCAACGGTTCCACTCCTCCAGAGGTGGCCAAAAACTAGGCCAAATAATACACCACTATCTTACAATGTAAGATGGTGGTGTATTATTTGTTTAAAAAGGCAGACTACTCTGTTGATAGAAATAAAAAAAAAGGGTATTAGTGAATTACCACCAGTAATACAAGAAAATCGCAAATGTGAAAAAAAAATATCATCGAACCAGCCAGTTATTTACATTTAGTCTTTTGGTATAGATAAGGCCAACGTAGTAATGGAACACAAATTACAAAGGAATGTTGTTGGTGGGATCATATCAAAACATGCCAAAAAAGCCTGTTAAATCGAGTAGAACCTTTTTGTGAACTCCAAAAATGGTAATTAAAACACTTGCAAACAACAAATGTTATTCAAACGGTTACGACTGGGGACAGTGGCAACGACGTTGATAACGTTTTCACCAATTCCTTTCCAGTTACATTCCCTGTACATTTTATTCTACTTCAACTTCTTAATTCCTTAAACAATAGTAATCCTGGATGTATAGCAAGTTGCCTTGTACTGAGTTGAATCAATCATGTAATAGGTGTTCGCTGTTTTGAGGCTCCATATTGCACAACCTGTGGCCACTAAATTATCTGTGATGGCACATTCTGTGGATAATCCAGAAGATATACCTAAACTTCTTTCTACTACAACGTAAATTTCCAGTTAACAACATAATAATACCTCAAAACTCTGCATGCAGTTTTATTGCATGTCCTTTTGCTTTCTTTGTACAGTAAGTAAGCTATCTAAAAACCCCAGGCTGATTCTGTTACGGTTAATCCGTAAATCCTTAATCGTCAGTTGCTTTACTTAAAAAAACAAAATGAAAAGCATGAAAAATAAACTAATTTTTTATGGCTTAACTTTGGTTTTCTGTTTCCAACGATCTAGGGTTTTTAATCTTTTGGTTATTTATTCTTTGTCGTTTTTATCCCGCTGGTTCCAATGCTAATTGTGAAAGCCATTACGCTGGTCATAATTAGAACTAACGATACAAAATCAAAGCTGCTAGGCTTTCAAAGCGATCCTCTTAGAGCCACTTTCCGCAAAGTGGTACGGCCCAAATGCGATAATTAAAAACAAATGTATCTGGTAACACAGGGAAAACCTACCTGTGACATGCTGGATCCTGGGCACTGCCATCCCATGTCCATCAATAATTTTAATTCTTCATCGTCCGCCACATCATTGTTTATCTTTGGACTACGCCTTGTCAAATTTAACTCGCCTCCGCAGTAACGGGTTTCACTCTTTGTGTGGAGCGAAAAATAAAGACAAAGAGAAATATAAATAAATACATAAATTCTACTAAGGCATCAATATAAAAAGACGATAAGCAATTCTGTTTCTATAATCGCCCACATTTAAGAAGATCGACTGCCATTTCAATTTCTATATAAGTTTGGGAAAATCAGCGATGCTCTTGCTGATTTAAAACGTTGGCTCTTTTCCTATTGTTTACATTGAGGGATTTCTTAATAGCTAGGATACATACATACATACATACATACATACATACATACATACATACATACATGTTGATTGCTCCATCTTCACAGATGATCGTCGTCTTTTGCGTCAACGTCCGAGTTTCCGTACTCCTTGCTTTTTCTCGAGTGACAACGAAGATGACTCTTCAAACCAACAGTCGATTTACAGCGCTTGCAGTAAATATGGCAGATGAACTCGAGTGTCCTCACAGGGTTGAATGGATCTGGATGTGAATCTTTGTGCACAGTCATGTGTCTTTTCAGTCCAGCCACTGACTTGCACACCTTACTACAAACTAAGCAGGTGTTGCCATCCGGTCGTGGGGCTAGTGCAGCAATAGGCCACATCTTGTACGATTTCAAGTGGTTCACATAACCTGCTTTGGAAAGTGACACCTTATCACAGGTCACGCACTTCCAGCCGGCAATGTTGGAATCCAGCTGCCTTGCTACACCTTTCCTTAAGTCGCTTTTTAGAGCCGCGTGTGCCAAGTATCGTTCGTTTACTACGATACATCCTGACAAAATAGAGCTACGCCAATCGTTGCGGCTGAGAGCCTTCTCTTCCCAATTTTCACATCCATCTTCAGTTCCTTTAGGTTACTCTTCACACAGTCTTTAAACCGTTTCCTTGGCTTATGCCGCGGACGTTTACCTTGCATAATTCTCGTTGAAAAAGCTGTTTAGGCAATCTAAAGTCATCCAAACGGACTAAATGCCCGGCCCAGCGCGTTTGCTTCTTGATCAGGATGTTTTCTATGCTAGGGCAACCTGCTCTCTTTAAAACAACAGTGTTGGGTGCAAGTGACTGCCATTTTATGCCTCAAACAATTTTGATTAAAGTGTTCAAGCCACTTTAGGTGATAACGATAGATTGTCTATACATCTGATGAATACAGCAATGCGGAAAGCACGTAAGTCTGGTAAACTGTCAGTTTTGTACCTAAGGTTACACCTCAGTCTGACCATAGCCTCTTCTCTAGCTTACCAAAAGCAACAGAAGCTTTCTGGATGCACTTGTGTATTTCAGAGTCAAGTGAGCCATCCCGAGACAGCGTACTACCTAGATAAACAAAAGGATCGACAACACCTAACTAGAGTTGTTGACTAAAATGTTTGGCTCTGTGCAGAGTGCACCAGGAGGAGGAGTGAACATGACCTTCGTTTTCTTCAAGCTTATAGTGAGACCGAAGGCAGGGGACGCTGCCGAAAAGGGGTCCATTAACTCCTGCATGTCGTTTTTAGAGTGGGCGACAAAAACAGCACCGTCAGTATATAGTAATTCATGTATTAGGATCTGTCTAACTTGAACTGCCATTGAATCTTCTAAAGTTGAACAAATTGGTTCGGAAACGGAGGCCAATTCCAGAGTCACAGTCACTGCGTAAAGTACAACGACAGCAAAATAGATGGAGAACAGCGTTGGCGCCAGAATATCACCCTGTTTCAACCCGTTGTCTGTCGCAATTTCCTTTGACAGTTCCCCCTTAAAGCCGACACGGGCTTTCATACTACGGTGTAGTTCTTTGATCAGGTTAACGAAAGTAGGTGGCCATCCAAATTTTCCCAAGACCTTCCACAGGGCACCACGGTTGACAGTATCGAAGGCTTTGGTCAGGTCTACAAAGACTTTATACAAAGGCATATGTTGCTCTAGACACATTTCTTGTAGTTGTCTGACGAAGAAGATCGCGTCTGTTGTGCCTCTTCCAGGATGAAAACGACAGTGTGATTCAGGTATAATCAACGGACATATATGCAGCACAAGTCTGTTAAGTAGGATTCTTGTCAAGACCTTTCTCACAGATTCAAGCAACATTATTCCACGAAGGTTGTCGCATTCAGACTTTGCTCCAAAACAAGGAAACAAAAATACCATCAATCCAGTCTTGCGGAATTGGGATTCCCTTCCCGGCATTCATAGATGAAGCGGTGTACCATAGATCTAACTTTTTCACGTCCTTTTGGAATCAGCTCCACTGGTATGCCATCTTGGCCGGGTGCTTTACCGGCGTTAATTTGGTTAATGGCCTTATCACACTCTTCTTTACATGGCACAACATCTAATTCCATTATCAAATCATACTGAGGTATGCTTTCAATAGCAGAATGGTCCACGGTCGGTGGGTTAAAGAACAAATTGGTATGGTGATCTTCCCAATGTTTCATGATGCCTTGAGGGTCTTTGATCAAGGATGATACATCTTTTGATTTGAGTGGAGCAAAAGAGGTCGAGAACGAACCAAAGACAACTTTTAAAAGAGAGAACAGTTGCTTAATGATTTGTGTGTTAGAGGCTTCTTGGATATTAGCGAGACTTTCGACCACCACTAAGTTTTCATCTTTCTCAACGCTGGTTGGTACAGTTGCCTTATGTGCCTTCAAAGAGGCTTCAACCGTTGATCTGTTGACAAGTTTCGGATTAAGAAGTGACTGATACAACGTGTTCTGTTTCGAGTAACTGATAGCCGAGTCATTCTCATCGAACCAGTCCCTATGCTTTTTCTCTGATAACCCCAGGGTACTAGCACCAACAAAGTAGAAAGATTCCTTAAAATTTTCAGAGGAACCATCAAAAGTAACACAATCAAGACCGTCAGTAAGTTCTTGGCTGACAACATGAGACGAACTTTTCCACGCTGATGCGTTCAGGGACTTTGGTGCCATTCATACGTACTTTCGTCCTGACTTGGAGTTTAAACTTTCATCTGACAAGTTTGTGGTCGGTTCACAATCAGCGCTACGTACGACAGTGCAGAACAAACTGCTGAAGTCTTTTAAGTCTTGGCTTCTGGTAATGATGAAGTCTATAATATGGCCATGCTTGGATCTTGGATGAATCCAAGTTACTTTATGTTTCTCTTTCAAACGAAAGGAAGTGTTGCAGATGACCAGGTTGAGTTCACTTCATTAATTGAGAAGATTCAGCCCATTGTTATTAATCTTCCCCATGCCATAACGGCCCATGGCATTCCAGACCAGGTGCTGCTTTCCGACTCGTGCAATGAAGTCCCCAAGTAAAATTAACTTCTCTTCTTTTAGAACACCAATAATAGTTTCCCGAAGGGCTCCATAAAACGGTATAACAGATTCATCTGAAGCTTGCAGAATAGTGGCATATATCGATAGTATTGGCAGATAGCGCCCACGTGACAGTGGAGCACGCAGCTTCACGATCCGATCATTTATGCTAGAGGGGTAGTCAAGTTTCTTGGCCAGAGTGGTACGTAAGGCAAAATCAACACCTCCCTCCCGTTTTTCACCTTGGGGCTTTCCCACCCAGAAAATAGAGTATCCTGACTTCACATGAACTATGTGATCCTCATCCGGAAGAGTCTCCGAAATTGCTGCAATATCAACGCTGAGACGTTAAAGCTCTTTTGCAAGTAGTGCGGTCCTACGCTCTGGTCTCGTTGAAGTTTTAATATCAAGCAAGGTTCTGCCTTTCCAGCATCTGACACTCCAATATCCAATATTGAGAGACATGCGCCTCTTGAAGTTATAACAGTTAGTGTTTCTTCTTTTGTTTTCCTGCTAAGCAAACAGCCGTCAGCCACAGTAAACTGACCAACTTAAGTGATGGCAGGCAATGGTGCACCTTTTCTAGCACCATCCTAATAATTCTGGGGGAGCAGTGCTGTCCCTAAAAAAGGCTGTGCAGATATAGGAGCATCAACCGAGAGATGCCTCTGCCATTTGTTAGGCAAAATAGTGACGTTAAGAAAAAGCTCCTACCACCTTTGTGCATATTTGTGACTAGGCCTCTAACTCGTTAAGTCTACCCACGTCGCTACTCCTCCATCGCCAAAGGGAATTAGAAAAGAAGATGTGATAACAAGATGAATTGACGAGACATCTACACATCAGCGGATTATAGTGATGTAGGCTTGCACGACACATACACCACTCTCTAAACCTTGGTGACTAGCTTCCAGTGAGAAGCTAATGGAAGATGACTGGTATCCACTTCTGTCGCAGGTTTTAACGAGTGTCCTTCTCCCCAAAGCACTGCCTTGTCGAAAGATACTTTCAGCCACAGAGGTCACGCCACCACTAGCCGCCAGATACTGGATAGACACATGGATTTGCACAGAAATCTATTTTACCCATAGATGGGACCCTCACAGGTACTACCACTTCGGGGTCAGAGCAGACCTGGGAGTAATGACAACTAAGGGGTGACTCCACACTCCCCAAAGCTTCAATACTCCCGAACTGAAACCTTGTCATCGAATGTAGTTTAAAGTCATACCCAGGACACGTACATACATACATATACATACATACATTCATTCATACACACATACATAGATACATACATACATACATACATACATACATACATACATAGATACATACATACATACATACATACATACACATAAAACGCAAAGGTCCATGAGAATCGTGAGGTTTATGTGGGTCTGTACAAATACACAAGCTGTATATTCCGTAAATTAAAAGTTAAAATCCATTTCTACCTCCATTCCAAAAGTGTTAAGGTCGATCGCAAATATTTAAGAAACGTAAGGATAACTATATATTCAGCACAAAGTGTCACCAGCATGAAGATCTTAATTAAAGAAGCAGATAAAATAGCTCGTGGGCAAAAAAAGGTAAAAAATTACAACCTTATGGCACTCTTGCAAAAACAAAAACGTAGTAATATCAATTTACATCGTAGCCAAGCTTCGATTTTTTAACAACAAACAACCTGAAATGATGTTCTAATGCCTGGTCATCCACACTGATGATAGTAAGATTTGAATCTGGGAAGAAGGAGAAAGAACAGTGGAGAGTACAATGGATAGACAAAGGAGGCCAGGCAAAGCGGAAAGACTAAGGAGAAAAGACGAAGGAGAAAAGACGATGGCTGACTGACAGAGGACGCTGGGGCAGAGGAAGGGGGCAGAGGAAGGGGGCAGAGGAAGGGAGACAGGAAGCGTGGACAAAAACTGATAAACCTACATAGTACAAACTCCACACAACGGTTCTTTATTACTTTAAATGTCACCATCTAAAGCACTTTGATTGGGGTCACCCATAGCCAACAGCACAGCCCAAAATTTAGATTACTTTACCTCATCATAAAAGTAAAGAAAAATTGTTAGGGCATTATGGAGGTAAAACGAAAAATCAAAACATTTCCCAAAGGTGAAGGCAAAAGATCTTAGCTAAGAAGATAAAGAAAGCATACCTTGTTTTCATGATTTGATCCCTTCTTCTTGCCTCTTTTCACATTCACCGAGCCATTTAACACGTGGCCGTGATTTGAATAAACTTCCCGCCTGCCCCCATTTGGACTAGTATGCCGCTCGTGTTTCCCGCCTTTAAATTTGCCGGACGTAGGGGACATCGGAGGGCCACATTCCCTACATGTTTCTGCGATAAAACTATTTGTCGTCCCATGCCTATTATATCTGTTTGTATCATTCTTGCTGTGGTAAGAGTTTTCACCTTTTTCATAACCCTTGTTGTACCCATTCTTTCGCAATGTATTCTTCTTGTTCCGTGCAGCATCACCACACTTACAACTTTCCTTTTCAACAAGTTCTGGTTTATGTTCTCCATCAGAGCAATGATGTGTTTCATCAGGGTAGCTCTCATTATCCGAACTTGTGCTTCGACAACCATTAGAACGTGGACTTACTTCATTAGAATTGGAATCAACTGGTATTTCTAATATTGCCTCTCTTTCTTCACTGCTAGGACTTTCATCCTCCCTGCACTCAGAGTCTTGAGTAGGTTTTTCTTCACTTGGACACAAACCGCCATCGCTGATCCATTTACATTTATTTTCTTTTCGCTTTTTCTTTTTTAGTCTTTTTGCTTCTTTTCGGAGCTCCTTTGCACGTTCCGCTTCTGATATTTCCTCAACAACTTGTTCAAGTCTTGAAATGCCTTGTTTGTTTTCAACAGCAGTCTGAAAAAATCAATACGAAACGAGATTCTTATTACTGGTAACAGAGCGTTTTTCCTCTTCCCAATTATACCTGGGAGGGACTAAATCAACACAAATGGGCACCAATCTGTTTCCTTTATGGACTGATTTGGCTGATGATCCAGTCTTTACGTACAAACAATAAAACATGCACACATTCACATTTATGGTCTCAAATGTGTTTCTCTATATCACATTGACGCTCTGTAAAACAAAATACATTTTTCCCATTTTTTACAACCACGTTTTATGATCAATGTTTCTTATTTTCATTCAGTTAATACGACGTTCAGTTAAAAAGCCACACCTTTAATACCCATCTTTACCCGGCAAAAAAACTAAACGAAGGGCCTTCCTCAATTAAAAAAGACAGAAAGATTTTGTGGGGGTTTTGTCATTTCAAAAATGACAAAACTTTCAAAAATTCAATTTTTACAAAGGGTATTTGGCACAAGCCCAACACCTTCACTCTTCTTATCAAAACAAATGCCAAAGAATTAAAACTCCTCTGCAAAAAAAGTTTATGCGTAATTTAAGAACCAAAATGAAAAATACTGGGAATAACCAAAAATATTGGAACACCTAAAAGCTAAGTCTCTTTCTCTACATTCAGCTGGTCTATAAAAAATTGCTCCAAAGAAAGAAATTGTGCAAAAACAATATCACAGGATATATATTAAATAAATTTAACATTTTTCTGGGTCGTTGTTACATTTAATTTTTCTGTCAGCCTGTCATACGTATTTCTGGATATATATATATATATATAATGAGTTCTTTCATGAAGACACTTCATAACTACCACAAAGTCCTCGTCAGGAATACAGTGTTGCATTGCTTTAATTTGCAATTTGTCTGTTCTGTCCAAATGACAACAGACAAGACATTTCAATAAAAAGGAGTTATCATTACTTTCAGCAGGAATCTAGTATTTTCACTAGCTAGTCCGGAACTCTCTTGAATTATTGCACATATTTAAATTCAAAAAAAGTGAGACTGGCTCTCCACTGCACAGTGGACACCTTTAATTGTTTCGGTTAGCCTATTACTTAAAAAAATAACTAGTTTATGACGCATTATGGCTGTTATCTTCTCTTTAAAAACTCCCATTCATCTAAGTGAAACCAAGTGACGGCGTCTCTTAGAGGTATAAAGTGGTTATCAGGAAAGCCAAGGTTCTATTGAATGACAGAATAATATTTACTTTTATTCACAACAGTAATATCCACCTGACTTAATATGTTCATTACAAAACTAAGAATCTGGCATGACAAATCTACTATTAATTAACCAATAAACTGTGCAGCAGTTACAAAACTTTCAGCCACATTAAATCTAGTTAATAATACATACTGTTGTATAACACGTTTTGACTTGTACAGGTCTTGCATTGGTTAAACAATGTGGTGTACAATGTTACAATAATGAAAGCTAATCTATTCATACGAACTTGTACTTACTTCAAAGCTTTTACGAAGGGCTTCAACACCAAGGTAGAAAAGCATCTGCCACGTTTGTTCTTCTGCTCGTAGTTTCTGCCATAGTCTATGCAAACGCTCCCATAAATGAATACCCAGGCAAGTCAGCACCTGTAAATTGAGTTTAAAATACCATTTTTAGCATTTAAAAGCGGAATATATAGTCAATTTATACTGTAAAATGGGGGGGAAATACATGGTTTTCTTTGTGTCCACTAAAAATAGTTTTCCTTACATCAACCCGTAGGAAAATATGTGAACAACAGAAAACGCATCAACTCTTTTATTTTCTTGTGTCTTTAGCTACTCAGATGTGATAGGTCAAAGATATGCACAGTGTGCTCAGGCAAAGTAAAACAACAAATTGCTCCTGTGTCCCATTACCTCGCAACCATAGGAAAACCAGATTTGATAAAAAAAAAGTCATTACAACAGGTTCCATAGCACGTTGCAAAAAATAACAATCTTTTAGGAATACACAGCAAATAAATATTCATAATTTTTTTAATAATCAGGCTACCGACATGGTTTTTATTTCACTGTAAAGATAGAATAGGCTCCTTTTTGGGGGCGCAAAAACTGGCAAAGCTTAGACTATCGCAGTCAGAAACAATATGTTCGAGTGGTTTAAAATAAGCAGGAACTGGAACTGTCAGGAATAAGCGAAAGGGATGAAAAGTTTCAAGTGAAAAAGAATTGGTCAAGCTTTTTAGCACAAATACTAGACAAATCCATTAACATATAAACTTACTAATCCTTTAAAAATTTATTTATTCCCAATTTATTTAAAAACGGCATAGGGGAGGGTTTCTAAATTACTGTGAAGTAAAATGCTGCACATGACCGCAATAATAACATTGTATGCTTATCAATAACTGATTTCGACGGAAAAGTAATTAAAATTAATTAAATTTGCAAACTTAGGGTATGCGGGCGCATGGGCATCAGGGTATAGACAACCCTGCCCTGTATAGTCTCCGGGTCGTCCTTTGGCAAGGCGTAGTACCCGGTTTGCCACCCCTCCTGGGGTTACGGACCCTTCAATTCCTGTTGGCCCGTCCTGCCTGAGTGGGGGCGGCGCATTCCTGGACGTATGAACTTCCTCTGAGGTCACCGGTCAGAAATAGCCACTCCCTGCCTCGCGAGTAGGTCCATTTGGGTCAACGGCTAGGCACACCGCCGATAACTGTGGTTGGCGTCAGGAAGGGCATCCGGCCGAAGAAAACAAACCGCCAAATGAAATATGATGCGGATACATAGTCAAATCTTCATACCGGATCGGTCGAGGCCCGGGTTACCAACGACCGCCAACATCACTATTGCAGGGTGATGCTGGAAACTATGCTACTGCGGAAAAGCGGAAGAAGAACAGAGGAGGAAAGAAAAGGAGGAAAGAAAAGGAGGAAAGAAAAGGAGGAAAGAAAAGGAGGAAAAAGGAGAGAAGGAAGGTAAAAGAGAGATCGTTAAGGAT
>RDPX01000548.1:217716-325290 GCA_003991215.1 Morbakka virulenta
TTAACAGTGGATGGAGTAAGTTCAGGGAGCTGATGCCATTGTTAACCAGCAGAGCTCTGCCATTACCTACCAAAGGTAGAGTCTACCAGGCATGTGTACGTAGCACAATGATGTATGGCAGTGAAACTTGGCCAGTGAAAGCTGAAGATGTCAGCCGCATGGAGCGGAATGACATGAGAATGATAAGATGGATGTGCAGCGTAAGTCTAAAGGACAGGCTCAGTTCTAATGAACTTAGAATTAGGTGATTGAATCTGGACAGTATTGGCAGCTGTATGCAGAATAGGAGACTTCGTTGGTTTGGTCATGTGGAGAGAATGGACAAGAATGCTTGGACAAGTAGGGGCAGAACAATCAAGGTGACAGGAACCACTGGCAGAGGAAGACCAAAGAAAACATGGGAGGAAGTGATAAGGATGGATCTGAAAGAAAAAGGTGTCAGCAGAGACCTGGTGAAGGATAGGATAACTTGGAAGTCAATTTCAAGAAATCGTCCAACACATGCTAGCATGTAAAACGGACGTTAAACCGAATATGATATGATGATGATGATGATGATGATGATGATGATTATTATTATTATTGTTATTATTATTATTACTACTACTATTTTATTATCACCATTATTAATATTATTATTACAACTACAAAGTAAAAGTCATCATAATAATAGTAATTGCGAACAAATAAATAAATGTTGGGTTATAAAAACAATACCTCTTCCTGTGCAATATCAATTGTTCTTGCATGTCGTTCACGTCTACCTCCAGCAAGTTCTGGTTCTGCTCTTCCGATAAGATGAGCTATGAAGTCTGTTTCGCATAGTACATGGACGTGCTTCTCTTTGGGGCAGCTCCTAAGACCATCATATAATGCTTTACAATAACTGCAAGGCAAGAAATCCAAAACAAGGGTAAACGCTTTGACGTGAAACCTTCTATATTTACACATCTTGAGACGTTTTTAGCCCCTCACTGCCCACACTCCCTGTTCCCCTCGCTGCACAACCTCTAGCATGAATGAGAACTGTCTCAACCTTGACTAAAACCCAAACCTGTACCCATCGACAATTAGCTTTTAAAAGAATTAACACAAACAATAAAATTAAACAGCACGTTTTTCTCATCCTGCCGACGTTTCGAGTAAAATTTCACTCAATGTCAAGTAGAAAGTCAGTATTATCAACTTACATCGTACCAGAAATTAAAAAAGAAAATACAATTGGCTAAAAACAAGTCCAAGCAAGAAGTAAAGCATTGTTGAGATACAGAGTTTATGATATGCAATACCTAATCTAAAGCATCTAAAAATATATAATGTCAACGTAGGCAGGAATATTTCTACATATGTAAATATCCCAACACAGTAATTATAAACGTCGTCCCACAATGTAGCGTTTCAGAATTTGGGCCAGTTAAAAAGAAACGGGACATATTATATACATATGGCCACTCGCTCTCACTTTCGAGCCATTTTTTTGCCCGCAACACTGTCCATGGTAGCTTCAACACTGAAACCTACCAAAAATGACAAATTAGAGATCTTTGGTAATGGGTAACAGACGGATACCAAGGTCGATTTCGAAATGTTTATGTCAACAGAAAAATGCGGCCTATAAGAGACAGTTCTCAGCAACAGGTCTTCCACTTAAAACCTAGGTGAGATGGCGCTTGCAAAATCAAGAAAAGTACTTATCAATTTCTGCTAGAAAATATTAAATTAGAACTTTAAATTGTTGTGGAACACGAAGATTACTGTTTTAGAGATGTGGTTTGGGAGAAAGCCTATATTCGTTGGCAGCATTTTTTGTAGCCATGTGATGGCTCTGTTGCTGAAACAACAGACCACAACATTATGCAGCTAAAGTTAGGTCCAGCGGCGATAGCATGTATCAGCCAATCAAGAAAATGGGGAGTACCATCAACATGTGTTCCCAGTCTGTTGTACGAAAATCAAAATATTCTGCAAGTATCAGTGCTACACTTTTCGATCTATGTCTTGACAAAATGGGTTTTCAAAAAAATGTCTTCTCAGAATTCAAAAACACTGCAAGAACATTTTAAGGATGAAAATAAGTTTATAGAAATCGCATCTAGCGTACCACCAATTTCTTTGGATATGTCATCAACAAACTATGGAAACTATTTACTTGCAATGTGTTAATGGGTATGTTTGTTTAAATGAGTACGGCGTAGTATCTGAAATTTCTTGTTTATCGGCCATACAGGTATGGACCCTAATGCAAAATACAAAAGATTAGTCCAAGTTATGATATATCTTGATACGTTGGGTTTAGAAATTCTAAAAAGCCAAGAAAAAAATATTTCTTTAAATCCATTTCAGACCCAAGAAAATATAGCAACTACTGATCTCTGCCACATAGTTTAGGTTTTGGCCCAGTTTTTATATCTTGGGCATAACTAGAACGTAAATCGTTTTTTACATTTTCATGGTATTTTATATTTTTGCAATGACTACCATGGTTAAGGTATGTGTACAAAGCAATAAAATCATTAAGATGGAAGGAAGTTGAGGATCTGAATAGCTTAGTGTTCTTTGAGATATTTTCATGGTAAAAAGTCTGTTCAGATTTTATTTTTTATACTTCATTTTGTAAAGAGTTGATTGTTGCGCTTTTCTGTTGTAAACGTTTGTTCATTTGTTGAATTTGCTGCGATAATTTTGATAGCTATTCGTTAAGTTGATTGCACTCATAACAGGTTGAGGCGACGTGTTAATTTCGGAAATATGACAACCATTATTACTTGTAGTTTCCACATAATCTTCTTCTTGAATTTGAATTCTAGGACCAGAAGATTTTCTTTTTTTCTGATACTTTTTCTTTATGAAAAAATATGGAAGGGGCAGAACTACGTTTTAATTTTTTTTACCATGACCTTTAGATACCTAGATTTGTTCTGATAAAAAATCTTGATACTCTGGATCATTATCGAATAATGAATAGAATACGTTTAAGCTAAAATACCTGTATGCTTACTGTGGAAATCATGTTAAATTTATAGGGAATTGGAACAGAACTGTCAAAACATGTAAATATGGCAACAAATGTTGGGTCTCTGCAGGCGGATATGGCAAAATTTTCGGCCTGCGCTACAACTTTCTGTGTAAATGTCACACTTAAAAACAGAAATACATGGTATCAAGAAAAATGCTAAATATTCCGGTTCTGAGAAAAACAAAAAATGTCATACCTGTGATAGCGAACCCGTTTATAAGCTGGTTGGCAATCATCCAACTATACACTTTTTAGGGAATAATAACCTACAACCAAGTCCAACTGGTTATACACTGTTATCATAATGTACAATCTTTTAAGTATGAAGAATGATCCAGCAAATACGTCTGCAGGGGGGCAAATTTAAGCTTATCTCCATGTTAAGTGGAGCTTTTTAGGATAAAAATGCTACCAAGCAGACCCGGCAAATACAGTTTATGTGAGGTAATACAAATGGGACCTACTCATATTTCACTGCCGACCTGCAACAACGGATACTGTTTCTCTTGGGGATCTAAACAGAACTAACTAGCGAGAAACAACAGATTCTGTCTACCAAATGAAAATCTTGAAATGCAAAAAATGCTGGTATAACAGGAATAGCACTTTTCTTCATAATTCAGTAAATAGTCTTTTCGTCGCATCAAAAGCTCCGTTAAAAATAACATTTGTCTACACCCTTAAATCAAAATCTGCTATTCAAGACCTTCACTCCAACTGTTTTCTAATGAGTGCCAGACGTCAGTTCAACAATATGGTGATTAAAAACGTTTTTATTAGACAATGGAAGAAATGTAACTTACCCTTTTTCTGTTTCACCATCTATATCTCCACAAAGGATGCTATATGCCTTCAGAACTTTAGATTTGCACTCAGAACAAAATCTAAAAGGCAATTTTGAAGGGAAAGGTTTAATCATTACTGAAGCCAAAGGTCACAGAAATTCTCCATGACAGTGGCATCAACAATGACGCGTATTTTGTATTCCACAACAAAATACCAAAAAAGGTGCGGTTTCTTGATCAAAACATACAGACCAAAACATTGCATGTTGTGAATGAAGGAGTAGGAATCTGACTTCAGATTTGTTAGTGATGTTTCCAATGAACTTGATGGCGCCATAATTACCAAGGAGATCTTTTAACACCAAAGGTTATCAATCCATATGTGAAAGTATTGTAATGATTCTCATCATGCAACTCAGGTAAAGTGTGCAAACACTGTAATGATTCTCTAATGAGAATAAAGTTTTCGGCAACAAGCTAAGATACGAAAGAAGGCGGAAGTTGAAACCTAGTCAGTATCTTTAAGGTTTTCTGACTGGATGTAGGATCATACCAATGGGCCTTGCCATACTTGGAAAAAACCTATCAAAATCCGGAAGCACATGTCTACCGAAATCCCTTTCTAAGATGGTACTGGTTAGGTACACAATTCAAGAACTGGAAAAACCTGTTATTATTATTATTTTTATAATCGCTCTTAAGCCCTATTTAGCAGCTATCGCCACCAATAAATAACGAGTTACATTTTCAATAAAATGGTGTTAAAAGTAAAAGCGAGATAAAAATATATAAATTAGATACGCACCTAATGTGAAAACAACTCATGCTCATTAGGTTTATTGAAAATGACTTTAAATTAGAAGACAGTGACAACCTTAAAATGTTCCACAAAAAAGCAGTTTTTGGCAAAAAGCTAAAGGTCGTGCAAACCGTGGGAAAATCGACACTAAAAAATTCTGCACAAAAGTGCTTAATCTTTTAAACTTTCGTCAAACAACTGGAACCAAGTTCAGCTAATTCAAAAACGAATCTTCCGTGCGAGTGTCTCACAATCTCAAACAGCTGAGATCTTATTGAGAAGTAGGTAAATAGGAGAATGTCAGCTCAGACCACACAGCAGGGCATGAACATCTTTAAATAAACTCAAACACACTGAGATAGCTTGCAGGATGACCTGTCCAAAGGCTATACATTCCCTTTAGCCAACTACGGTCCTCACTCAGATTTGGTGGTAAACGAAACACCATGAGGCTCAATTAAAATTCTTCCTCTTTACACAGGCTAATCATAATGAATGAAAGGCTCAGAGGCTTGTGAGACATTCTAAGAAATCAGGCTCGTATAACCAATATTTAAGGGAACAAGCCATTTGGAATCTAGCATAACAACATAACAACATGCCCTATATTATAAGCTGGTCTAACTGCAGCTCTGTAACACAGGAAAAGAAGGTAATCTATACTAAACATTAACCAAAATATATGCTTTTAAAAGACATGGAACGAGTTTAATACTAGCTTTTTGAATGACCGACAGCAGCAAGTAAAAAACTACTTTGAAATACATAGTTCTGCAATGCATTAAGTTCCTACCTGTGCTTCCTTAGATAGTTTTCCAGTGTATCCAATAGTGACTCTGAATCAATGAGGACGACCTGATATCAAAGTAAGAAAATTTTAGTCAACAAAAAACTATAATCAACAATTCACTTCCCAATTCAAACTTACTTACTAACTGCAACTTACCTTACCTTACCTGCAGCTTATATACCTTGTTAGTGTGTAGGGTAACAAAAACAATCTTCTGTATGTTCTGATTTTGTCTCTTAGTTCACGTGACATAACCCCCAAAACCCACTCTACTAAGCCAGACCTTGCAAGACACTATTCATTCACTTACAAATAAAGAAACCCTTTCAGGTAGAAATAAAGAAACCGATGCTGATTGAAAAGTTTGCTCAATTAAAGAAGCAGCCCTGACGACTGATCCCATGACAAAAAACAAAGGCCAAGCCACTGCTCCGCCACTTAGAATCTATTACAAACAATGTAAAAGATGTTTCAAGGTACGCTATAAATAATACTGGAATGTTACATTAAGCCAGTTCCTTTATATAGTTGTGAAGCATGGGCAGTCAGAAAACAGGAAGGAAGGAACGAAAAAATAGGATTTAGCCATAAATGGAGTATTAACGGTCATCAGGAAATCTCCTGTAAAGAATCAGGAAGATAGCTTTTGGGAAAAAGTAAAACGATTGGACATAAATTAGCATCTTATGGTACTCCCGAAATAATAAAAATTAAATCAGAGCACTTCACAGTCTAGGCAGCCTTCTATTTTGAAATTACTAGACTACCACCTTTCAATTAAAAAAAACTACAAAAGTTGAATGTCTTCTCCAAGAAACACCTTTAAAAATTACAAAAAGACGGCCAACAGTCTGACAGTTCTCGGAGAAAGATCTTTCCCCAACCAATGTTGATAAAGACTGAACCTATAGATAATATTTCACAAATAGCTGTAAAACATATTGCTAAGCTTGCTGAAAGCCTGGGGCATGACTTTTTAACATCACCACATGAATTATATCGGAAGCAAAGGCCTTGGAACATTAGCAATTAACCTGGAAGAAACAGGTACTCACATAAAACTCTAGTTAGCCCAGGGTTATTGGAGGTTCTATTCCAGAACAATCCACAGGAAAATTCTAAGCAAAGCCTTTCCAAACCATTTAGGTCTTAAAGAGGTTAATTTTTGATTTATCAATTTGGACCTATTTATGTTGAATCTTGCTTTTATCATTTATCATAAAGTCATGTTCAGCACGTGAAAATGATAAAGGACGCAGAGGGCCATGTTCTGAATTCAGAAGAAGACATTCTGAAGAGATGGAAGGAGTATACGAGAAGCTAATGAACGAAGAAAACCCAAGGGAAAGGAGGGATGAAATAGAAGAGATACGTGAAGGACCTGTGGAGCAGATCAGCGAGGAAGAGGTGAAGACAGCTCTAAGTCGAATGAAGAATGGAAAAGCAGCCGGCCCGGATGGTATCCCAGCAGAGGTGTGGAAATGCTTAGGAAGTAGTGCCCTAGTGTTCTTGACGTCATTGTTCAACGACATCTTGGCAACCGAGCACATACCTGAAGACTGGCGCAAGAGCACCCTTATACCCATCTTTAAGAACAAGGGAGATGTACAAAGCTGTTCCAACTACNCGAGAAGCTAATGAACGAAGAAAACCCAAGGGAAAGGAGGGATGAAATAGAAGAGATACGTGAAGGACCTGTGGAGCAGATCAGCGAGGAAGAGGTGAAGACAGCTCTAAGTCGAATGAAGAATGGAAAAGCAGCCGGCCCGGATGGTATCCCAGCAGAGGTGTGGAAATGCTTAGGAACTAGTGCCCTAGTGTTCTTGACGTCATTGTTCAACGACATCTTGGCAACCGAGCACATACCTGAAGACTGGCGCAAGAGCACCCTTATACCCATCTTTAAGAACAAGGGAGATGTACAAAGCTGTTCCAACTACAGGGGCATCTAACTCATGAGTCACTCAATGAAGCTATGGGAGAGAGTGATCGATAGTAGGATCAGCAGGAAAGCAGAGATCAGCGAGGAACAGTTCGGCTTCATGCCGAAAAGGAGTACGATTGATGCCATCTTCGCTTTGCGTTTGATGGCAGAAAAACATCGAGAAGGGCAGGAAGAGCTTCATTGTGTGTTCATTGACCTAGAAAAGGCATATGATCGGGTACCGAGAGAGGAAGTATGGTACACGTTGAGAAAAAGAGGCGTTACAGAAAAGTATGTGAAGTGTGTACAAGACATGTACAGTAGATGTGAGACAGTGGTGAAGTGCGCGGCTGGACAGAGTGAACCATTCAAAGTGGTGGTTGTGTTACATCAAGGTTCAGCTTTGAGCCCTCTCTTGTTCGCAGTGGTCATGGACGTGCTCACCGGTCCCATCAGGAATCCAAGCCCTGGCAACATGTTTGCAGATGACGTAGTACTGATCAACGGAGAGAAGGCAGAAACTGAAGAAGAACTGGAAAATTGGAGGGGAGCCTTGGAGAAAAGAGGGATGAAGGTCAGCCGGTCAAAAACAGAGTACATGTGTATCAACAAAGATGAGAACCTACCACCGATCTCGATCAACTGTGAGGAGGTCCCGGAAGTGACGGAATTCAGGTATCTGAGGTCAACTTTACAATATGACGGAGGCAGTGACAAAGAGGTGAAGAAAAGAATCCAAGCTGGATGGGGCAGTTGGCAAAAGACAACGGCGGTGATGTGGAACAAAAGAGTGCCAGAGAAAGTGAAGGGTAAGCTCTGCAAGACAATAATAAGACCGGCAATGATGTACGGCATGGAAACTGTTCCTTTGACGGCAAGACTCGAGAAACGGATGAACGTAGCAGAAATGAGAATGCTTCGATGGGCTCTGGGTGTTACTCGAAGAGACAAGTTGTGCAATGAGATAGTGAGAAACAGGCTGGATGTTGGAGAACTCTCTCGGAAGATAAGGGAGTCCAGGTTGAAATGGTTCGAGCACGTGGAGAGGAGAGAAGAGGGCTATGTCGGGAGAAGAGTGCTGAGGATGGATATACCAGGAANGGTTGAAATGGTTCGAGCACGTGGAGAGGAGAGAAGAGGGCTATGTCGGGAGAAGAGTGCTGAGGATGGATATACCAGGAAGGAGAAGAAGAGGGCGACCAAAGCAAAGATGGATGGATAACATCAAAGCTGATATGATGGAGAAGGGGCTAAGACGCGAGGACGCCCAAGATCGTGCCATATGGAGGACGAAAATTCGCTGTGGCGACCCCTGAATCAGGGAGCAGCCGAAAGAAAAAGAAGAAGAAGAAGATAAAGTCATAATGGTCGAACTTATCTGGTTGTTATTCATATGCCAAAAAATGATTTGTTCGCTCTCTGTAAACACTGGAGTGTTCATAGGATATATGGTCTGAAGCGTCTCAAAACATAGTGAAATATATTCCCCGTCGTTCCTGAAAGGCCATCGAAGACTACAACTTGTTTTCATACCATTAAGATTTGATAAATCCGAATTTTAAAATTTCTCTTTGTAAAAACCTTATTTTCTTTAAAAATCAATTATTTCCTTCAAAATATCCAAAGATACAGTTAAAACACAGTAACGGTATCTGATCATACAAGAACTGAATAAATATACATAACGTGTATCACAGTATAAATAAGAACCAAAATCAACGTTACGAAAACAAGTGTGACGAAGACAAACTTGATGAAAATGGCATGCAAGTATGCCAAAACACAAATGAGTGGTGACAGAGCTAATAAATGTCAACATATGAATTGTGTCAGTAGGGGCGATAACAGTAACGAACACAAAGATTCGTGACAAAAAGGGGCTCCAAATGGACTTTTTCATTACCCTTTTTTCCTTATGGGTACTGTATAAACCAGCGTTTTGCATCCTGTCATTCTGCAGTTTCTTATGGGTTCAGGTAAAAACTGAGAACTCAAGAAGTCAAATGGATCCGCAGGCAGACAAGGAAAAGCAGTTTGGTCCAAAGTTTGGGTGTCTACTTAGAATGTGAATATTACAATTTCAAAATACCGATTTCTTGGTACACGTAAAGTTCCTTGTGTTCACGAACATGAACAAGTTGGCAAATAGTGGTATCTGCTTGAGCCAGGAAGTTAAAATGGGATCAAGAAAAGTTAAAAGACATTTTCAAAAAATTGCTTGATTATAGCATGATTGGTTACCAGGTGGGCATTGACTGGTATGCCTCAAAAGGCTATTTCTCTGTCTGGATGTTTAACATGTTAACATATACATATACAACGTCACTGGCATAAAAGACTCTGTTTTCCCTGCACCTCAATGTACACGGGAACTTTACTAAAGCTTCTTGCCAAGTTAATGGCCTTATGAATGTCATTGTTTTAGTGTAAATCATAATGGTATGGGCTACTCAGCCAATGTTGACCCTTCTCGATGTAGCGGTGTCAGAAAGACAACAACAGCAAGCTGACAAAGGAGGCTTGTCGAAACAAAATACATCTCTATCTGAAGCTTCACAAGATTCACAAGGTGTCACAAGAATCACTGATTTTATCGCCACAACATTTCCAAGTGATTGCCAACAAAACCTTAGTTGATCAAGTGCCCAATAGTCAAAACTATCCACTATCCGATTAGATACGTGGGTCAAAGATTTGGGAGCTTCAAATATTTCAAATGTCCCAGACCTAATACACCTACAAAAACTCTCTCATGTTCTTCTACGTAACATCCACAGGCGAGCACAACTAATCTTTATTTCGATATCAATGCTAACAGCAGTGGTTATAGTAAAAAAAACCATCCAATTCAGAGCATGGATGTAGCGTACGGATAAGTATTAATTTCTTAGAAGTTCTTAAATTTATTTTTAAAGGTATTATGCATTATTATTATTCAGTTTATTAATTACTTTAAAGGCTGTGATAGCAACTTTTTCTATTACTACACTTATTTTTTCAGTTATATTACAGTTTTAAAAGTTACAAGAGTCATGCTATTTTCTCTTAAGAAATTCCAAAAAAATACGATCATCAAGGGCATCTTAGATTTCATAAAAGGAATTTGTTGCCAACTGCAGTTTGCATTTCAGTTTCAGACAAAGGTAAATACCTGTGCTCCCAAAGCAAAACAATGTAGGATACAACACGGGACAATAATTTATCTGCTCTTTACCTCATCTCTACATTCTTGTGATAAAAGATCCCAAACATCCATCCAGCTGCTAGAACAAAACAACAGTACTTAGTGCACACATTTCACGAGGGTGGATGAGAGGGGTGGGTCGGAAGAACCGATACTTAACTGTTGAACTGAGAATAAAACAACAATAAAGAAAACATGTTGAAAATGAAAAAAATCCCACCTCAACGAGTAGATCATTAGGGGTGGGGGGAGGCAGACCTTTGCACACTGATAAAACTGCCTTTGGCTGATTAGCAACGATAATGAGGGAAGTATTTCACCCTATCCAGAAGCCTTTGAGAACCCAACCTTCATACCCAGTAAAATAAACTGGAACGAACTGCTGGTATCTCGAAAACTTTGCCTTCCTAACTGAATAGGAAACTAGCACAGTAAAGGTTTAAGAAAACCGTGATGGAGTACAGGGGCAATTATAAAGGGAATAAACTCTGCTTATGAATTTTTAAGCCAAGTTACCATGCGGTACTCAGCTATTTACTGCTTGGTTGTTATTTTCATAATAAATAATAAAACCAAATCTACCGCAAAGGAAAAGAAAATTTCTAATATTTGCTCCAGTTTTTTTAAAGTCATGGCAAACATCCTTACTACAATGTCAACAACAAAAACACGACTTTGGAGTAAGAGGCAATAAAAAATAATACATCAAACAATTAACGTACTTTATCTCAAATCATTTTATCTAATCAGCTTCTATTTCCTACTATTCATTCTTACTATTCTTACTTAAATATTCAAAATGGCATAAAAACATCACTACCTCATACTGTGAGACAGTACATAGAAGTATCCATCATCCAGTCATAAAACGCCATTTCAAAATAAAACAGATACTTTACCCCAATAAGTATCCCAATTCCAGTTAACTTCACTAAAATATGGGCATCAAAACAGTAAAATAGAACACATCTAATATCAAAGGCATATAACAAAAACAATAATATTCTTGCTGCTTTAATTAGAGACACGGACGCGATAAATTGTCACTTGTAGCATAATCTAATCTACAAGATTGCCACCGGAGAGTTTTTTAACAACGCAAAATATAATGTTGGCAAGCTTAGTATAAACCAATTTACATACTGATTTCAAACAATATAAGTTTTTAACCATTTCCAAAATTTCCAATACTTGATGTAGATTATATTTGTTTTGGAAAAAAGGGCAGCTGTAAACTGTAACACGACATTGTGTCTTTGTCTTCATACCCATATCATATTTCATGTTTCTTCCATCAAGGAATTTCAAGCATACAAAGCACCACCCTTTGTTTTTACGACACCAAATTCTAGCAAAAAACTAGCAAAAATGTATGCATTTTTTAACGAGCTTTAACCTTAACAAGACCAAAAGGCAATTTAATAAGTTACAGGTTACACGAAAATGGGGTCGTAATTGTTATCATGTTTGTCCTATTGATTCTGCTCTATTAAAACTTGTGCAAACAACATGTACAAACTTAAAGTGGAAGTGACAAAAATTTTTGTACCTCATTTTAAAGATCATTCCGAAACTTCGGCTAAAAGCAAATGTGTCAACTTAAAAGTTTTCTGATTTCGAACGTTTTCGTGTAACTACAATAAGTTTAAAAACACTGCAGTTTTAGCACTTCAACTGTTCAATTTTTGGAAAAGACGAGCATCGCGGAAACAAGGTCCTGACGAAACTGAGAGCATCAGTTGACCGGGATCACGGAAAAAAAACAAGCTTGTTGATCAAAACTCGAGTCGTTTCGTCTTTTCCTATCCTTAGTATGCTTAAAAGTTTTAGTAAATTTCTTTTCTCGTATTGATACTTGATTGTTTTTTGATTACGCAAAATATACATTCTTGATTAACAATGCCGAGATGTGTAGCTGTGAGTTGTGACCATAAAGGCGACCAACTCTTCCAGTGGCCATCTGATCCCTCGTTTGTAAGACAATGGCATACATTTGTCAGAAAGAAAAGGGACCTATGAAAGGAAACACAACATTCTGTTTAATGCAACAAGCATTTCGAGGAAGAATTTTTCGCCTATCTTGGCCAGTTCAACTTTGGCTGGCAAAAAGGTAGGGGCGAACTGTATACTCAGGCCTCTAAGGTTTATTTTGTAATCTCAAGTGGTGAGGATCATAGGTCCCTTAAGAGTAGGGGTTTTAATAGTCACTTCTGCAAGAACCTGTCGACCGATGACTCAATTTGTCAAAATATTACAGGTTGTATTAACTATACACCCAGGCTGCCCGTGGCTAAGCCTTGATCTATGGATAAATCCTAGGTTTATCATTCTTGACCAAGGTCAAGGATTGATTGGATCCTTGTTATAGACTTATAGTGCCATATTCCATTACATGTTTAAAATTTTTTATGTTTGGCTTTGTTGGTTACTTCAACTCTTCAAAAGAAAAGGCCTAATCTCTTCAGATTTTTTAATTGTCAATTTGCATTGCCTTTTTTTTTGGAATTGTTGAGATTTCCTTTATTGTCATCGGACTTATCCGTTTTATGGATCTCAAATGAAAATTTACAAAGGTTCTTAGAATATTGCTTCAAATTCTCAGAAATACCATTATCCTCACTCATAGTTTGCGACCTCAAAATTACCAAAAATGCAATGAATGGGTAAAAAAATGTAAATGTAATGAAATGAGTAATAGCTGCACCTCTCTTAATTGTGTAATCATGTAGACAATGTAGCTTTTTTTCTTCTTTGCCTGTTTTTATCAAAAATCCGACTTAAAAATCTTTTTATTGGCACAACAAAGATAATAAAATTTAAACTGCTTCCTTATAACTTGAAATGACCTTAACTGAGCACCTTTTTTTGTTTGTTTTAACGTCGTTTCCCCCAGTAACTGGGGTTCAAACAGTGCCCTTCATAGGGAGCTGGATTTGGCAGTGAGGCATTTCTTGGCCGGATGCTCTTCTTGACGGCAACCAATGGCTTTTTTTTGTGAAGTTCCAAAGTCGCCCGCTCATAGAATCGAATCCGGAACCTCTTGGTTACAGTGCAGTTGCACTAACCATTAAGCCACGACAATGACCTGACTGGTACCAGTAATTTACTTTAGTTCATCAATATCTATGCTGATGACAATGCCCTGTACTCTGGCAGTGGACACAATACAACTCAGCAGGAAGAAGTCAAATTTGCGGAAGACGTGGGCCCTTAGGCTTCAGAGAATGGGAAAGAGGTGGTGGTGCCGTTCAATTAAGACCTGAGTCCTTACATTGAACTTAAAAACAAACCAATATAACCCTCTTCAAGAAAAATAAATCCACTCTATTTTAAACATATAAGGGCCGGCTTTGACGTTGTAGTTATGTACACATGTTATCACAGAAAGGCAAACTCACCCTAATGATCTCGCTTTGTGTGTCTCTAGAGAATGGAGTAGGCATCGCCTGCAATAAAGGCATAACAGGTGGGTAACAACATTGGTAAAAAACAATCACTTCTGTCAGTTTTAGTTCTGCTTTTCCTCGTTCAAACTTACGATTTCCTCTGGATACCAGGAAAAAACCCACTGTGTTGTCCATTCAGTAATAAAACCAAACTTTAATTTTCCAGTGAGAAAACTCAAGTTCGATATTCACAATTTGGTCAGTACAAGGAGAAAAAAATACTTTCTGAGCAAAGTTACCAAAAATGCTCTGGGTCACGCAGTAATATGACAAGTGAAATCGAAACAGGAAAACAAAATATTTCAATTCGGAGCCTTATACTCACAAAGCTTATCATTCTATTTAGTTAAAAAGACTGTTTAGAATGTTTCTTTACATTATGATATACCTGCGATCCACTACACTTTTAAGTTGTGCTATAATGGTCCCCCCCCCCCTGTTCCATGGCACAACTCACAACTTAGCTGGTACTTGCAACTGATATTCTGTAATGGGAAGAACTCATAAAAGCTTAGGGTGATAGTAAGTTGTCAAAAGGTGTGTTTATATGACATACCCGGGTAATTACAAAGACATTTCAACCAGCTACTTTACAATCTTGTGATATCAGTATATTTTATGGAGGTGCTCACTCAACTTGAATACCAGTCACGTATATTTAAGAATTATTCAACTAGAAAAGAAACTTTTTACATTTACATTATCATGATAAACCTACAGAAAATTTATGTACTACACACTGGCAACACAAACAGGGATGCTCTAATTTCCAAAGTCCATATAGTTATCTTTGCAACCTTCAGCAAATGTACAATATGCAAAAAATATTTTATTTTACCTTAAAGGATTTCGCTTCAAACGAGTTTTGAAACATTCTAAACCTTACCTATTTCTCCGACTTTTCGGTATTGTATCGACCATGTCATTCAAATGTGACCTAAAATGAAGATTAAAAAATTAATTATCAGAACCCCAACAAAAAACTTGAAGGTATCACTTTTATTAGGTCAAGAGCTACTTGTCGACATAAAGTATGGAAATTAAAAAGCAGGGTCATCCCCTCTAAACTCCAGGATGTAAAAAGATAATAACAGATTTCTGTTTTCACAGGTGATTACACAGATGTTGACTAGCTAACATGAAAAATTGAAAAATTGAAAAATTAAAATACTGCCCTGGTAAACCAGATGCTCAAGCAATATCTGTTGTAAGCCATAAAATTTGAGTTGCTCTATTTTTATGGAACTAAAAGACTATTGTAGAATAGCCTAACAGTAATTAATTAATAACTCTTTAAATGATTAATCTAACTTTTTCTTTACTTTTACCCTCAAAAATGTACGACCCATATTACAAAAAAAGTGCATCTGTGGTAAACTTTACACCACCAATGCTAACCAGTTGTTTTTTAATTTATCTATGGTTTACTGGTTGGATTTTTTTTCTTCACTTTATAATTGACTTAATTTTCGGGACCAATATTACAAAAAGACTGCATTGTAATTGTTTACTTTCAAGCTAAGTTCAGTCAAATTAGCTTATAAAATTGGGGCTTTTGATGACTTTTAAGACTACAGTACAGAACTGACTTGGGAAAAAAACAACTGCACTTTGTACTGGGTGTCTGTGCATAAAGGAGTGTAACTGTGCAAGTAACAAATGTTCATACCCATGAATGTAGAAAAGTGCATATATCAGTCTTGGATCAAATAAAAAGTTCCCAGCAATTGACAACACTAAAAGATAAAAGATAAACAGATGATTATAGGTTCATATGCTCAAACACACAATACACATAAAGTTCTTTCCAAAACTATAAAAGTAATAAAAATAAAAATAATAATAAGTAATAATAAATAATAGGTAATAATAAGTAATGGTAATAGGTAATAATAAGTAATAAGTCCATGAAAAACACTAATTGATAAATAAATTAGTTAACATTGTTTGTCATAGAATAAAAGAAAGACAAACCGATTTCCAACCAACAAATTATTCAGAAGTGTATTTCCCACATTTTTCTTCAGTAAAATTTACCTCTCTTGTTTATAAACATATGTATAGCTGAAAGTCGAAACATTCACACGAGCCCATGGCAGGGCTCCTAAGACTTTGGTGTGTTTATGAAGAAGCAAATGTTATGTTATTACCTTACAAACAATGAAATATATTTGGAAAAGACTAAAAAGTAAACAAAAAGTCTCTTTTTACCATGTATGAAGATTACCAGATGTTGCTGGAACTTACTCATGAGGTCCATATTTAGAAAGCTAAAAGACACTTCAGTGCCATGAATTTATTGTCCATGGATTTCCTTATACCATCGTTAAAACGAAGTGGCATCATCCATCTCTAACTCTATCCCCCAAAATGTTAAAACAACCTGAATGCATAACTTCAAGGATCATGGTAAGATCCAACCCAACACACTCTCACACTGATTTCCCAAATGTTCTCATCCATGTAACATGTAACTACAACAGCTTAGCTTTATTTTAAGTATTATGTCTCAATACTAAAAGCGGGGTCTCACACACTCAAATAATTCTATTTACAAGAAAAAATGAAAACAATGTCATCATACAAATGTTTGGATAGGAGTTTTGTTAAAATGTCAACTGATGAATTAGTGGCACTGTGGTACAGATTAAGCCAATACACAAAAGAGAGAACTGTCACTCCCGCTAGAATGCAAATGAAGTCCATTTGATCAAAGTGTCATACAAATGAAACAGTCATTTAAAATGCTTACTATTTCAAGAAATAGAATTTTACTAATATCTAAAATCTACTGGAAAATATACTTATCAGGAAGACTGAGTAGTGTAAGGAGGTAATTACATTTATTATATGCATGAAGTGGTGTTCATTAATTTTGGCACTATAAAACATACTTTGGGTTGTCAAGACTTGATTTTTGCTACCTGTGTTACAAATTTTGTCAGCCAATGAAGCTAGTTGATATATGGTTACTGACTCAGCTATAGAGGCAAGAAATAACTGTGAAATGGGAGTAGATGTTGCACAAAAAAATATCTGGATCAATGAATTCCAAGCAGTTATTACTAAGTAATGACAGATTTGCTAAAAAAGCTGGAATTTATTATCTCCACTACTTTACAAGTCAAAAGTTGACACAGCCATTCTGGATTAAAGGCCAAGATATACTTCATGAGCTCAGTTTTAAGGTAGTCTTAAGGTTGAGTGAGCAGATGGGGCATCAGAGTAAACCTCACAACCAACTTGAGTATATTCAGGTTACAAGAAGCTTTAAAACACAAACATTGTTTCTTGGAAAGTTATCCCATGGATATGAAACTATGTTTCTACATGTACCATTCAAATTAGTAGACCAAGGACTAGATAGGTGACACCATGTGACTTAGTGTAGCGACCAATAAAATACAATATATCCAGTAGCATGTTAAGACACAGAAGGGGATCTAGCTGCTGATTTCTGTTGATGGCAAAAACTGTTTTTAGTCATGTAACAAAATGGCAAGGAGAAAACAACAATTAAACATGAAAACAAAGCTCATATCAGCTCATATGCATTTTGGTATCACTCTACTTCTCTCTACAAATCATCCAGATCAACCAGCAAAGTATAGGTAGTACTGAGCCTGAAGTGCAGCTGAAATGTTCTGAAGGCCTTGAAAAATCTTCACCATACACACTGTATACTTCTCGTCACTGCAGACACAGCATTCAGGATACAAATGCCACTATGATTCCAATGTAAAAGAATTTATCTACCAGAATACAAAAGCTGTTGGGCACTGACTCGTGAAGTTTTAAAGGTGAAGCTTGTGATACCTGATTCTAAAGTAGTTTGCTATGCAAACAACCCAAATCGTTTTATCCTATCAGGTCAAGTTTTTGAGATAGAGGTTGTATAAGAAATGTTATTAATACCCTTTAGTGTTATTTATCACCTTTAATTTTGGATTCAGTGCTTCACAAAAAGTATGCATTGTATGTAACAAACTACAGAAAATAAAGATCATACATTACACAAAAGCTAATCATGGATGAAGGGGGTTTTTAGTGGCTTTCTCCTGTGCCCAGTAGCCACCATATCTTGTTTCAAACACCAAAGAAAGTTCACACCACAAAGCTCTTGGTACCATTCTTCAATGGCATGAATGTCCTGGTGGAAACACCTGCCACCCCCACCCCCATTCCTCACTAAAGTTTCCACGGTTTTGAGGAAAATAGTCTAAGTGGGACCTTAGAAAGTGAAGTTTGATTGACATGTGAGGTCCTAACTTTTGGAAGTTCCTCGGGAATTTGTTGACTTCCTTCTTGTATTCTGCACTCCAATTGTTTCCAAGAAAGATTGTGATTATAGACTTAGAAGCTCATATACACTCAAGAGCATCGTCAAACAACGAATCCTTCACAAGTTCCCATATCTGAGGCCCATCAAACATGCCAGCCTAAAGCTTTTAAAGGTAACCAGTGGAAACTTCAGCTGAAGGAAAGTAAACCCTCTGCCTTCCTTGTCCTTTGCCTTTACAAAATTCTTCACAAGTCTCAGTTTGATATGCAAAGGAGGAAGTAAAATTCTTTTTAATTCAACAAAAGGGTGAGACTGAACATCATGCAAACCAGGTTCCAAACCTTCTCTTGGCAGCCATTCTTCTCTGATATAATATTGATCATCCGTCAGACTGTCTCTCAAACATAGAAAGCATGAATATTCTGTGTGCACACCCTGTCGTCCCAAAAGCAATCCAACAACCTTAGGACGAGTCTCTCTAGGTTGTAAAGAATTATCAACATTCTCCTTCACACTCGCAATACCAGTAGAATGTTGTTTCAGGTGCCAGCAAATTGTTCTCACAAAGATATGAACCCAAAAGCTGTGCCAATTCCTTTGAGAGGTTTAGGTCTCATGTCAGGTCATTGAGGAGTGCTTGTGTTATAGGAACTGGCCAGTCTCTTTTCACATGTATTCTTCATCCGCTGTTTTGTCATATGTGTTACTGGATTCCTATTCAGAGCTAGATTCAATTGCAACATCTGGCTTGGGAACAGGTAGGTCTTGACCACGAGGGGCTGGTCTTATGGCAGATGGAACATCGAGCTACTGAACATGATGCTTGCTGTTGCGATTGATTCCTTGAAGATTAATAATGCAAAAATAGCAGCCTGCCACATGACCTTTACCCTCTCTCCACATCAAAGTAACAGTCTCCAAGCTTAACTCCAACGTAAGCATGATATATCTTCTTCACAAAACAGGTTATCCTTTGCAAGGCAACCAGGAAGAATCACATTACCACATATATAACAGAATCTGTCAGTATGATTTGTACATCCGTGATCCATTTTTTCTTGATCTAAAATAGTAAATAGGAACACTTTGTTCACAAACACATCTGTTTGTTGCAATTTCAAGTCACACTGACTGGAGTTTTGATCTGCTAAACAATAAATGACCATCCCGGTGTAAACAGCAAAATTTTCAGTTTCAGTTTCCTAAAGTTAAAGACAGATGCAGTTTCAGTTTCAGATTGAGGTAGTTTCAGTTTTATTTTATATATAAAACAAAGATTGAGTCAAAACGTGCATCAACCATACCTCAAAAACCTGACCTGACCAAAGAAAATGGATGGAATTTTTGGATTCAGTGTACCAAAAATCCCCACAAATTGGTTGAAAAACTGTTGGCCTTTGAAAAAGAGCTTTTAAACCCAGGCAAGTATAATTTCATGACAGAAGTTGGTGTAAATCCTTCAAAATTCTGTCTAGACGCTTCTGGACAACAACACATTACACCTTGTGTTGTATGATTGCAGCTACTAGACTATTTGGTAAAAAGATCAATAATAGAAGCAAAAATGTTCAAAAAGAATTTTGCACCTGGAAAGGGTTTGACAAAGAAAGGTCATACATACATGAACAAAACTGGCCTTTCACAATATCTCTGTAACCCAGTATTGCAGAAACAGGTCAAACTTGTGGAAGCTTTAGAATCTGACCTTCATTTTGTCATAAAATGGGAAAGAAGGTGAATGGTTTCTTTCAATGTAGCTTAAATACAAGATGTAATTCAACAGAAGGCAAGTCCTTATCTCCCTCCAATATTCATGGAATATCATTCTGATGTAAACCCTGGTGAGGTTGCTTCTCCACATGAGGAATGTTTTTTAATGGAGATGTTTGAATTGTCATGTGCTCAAGATTTTCCAGGGTTCTTATATTCAATCTATTGGTAAGTTTGCTTCTGAAAAGGGTGGCTTTCTGCATTGTATGAGAGAATATTTTATGCCTGAGACCATCTTGTATCTCCATACATCTATCACCTGCCCTTGCATGGAGTATTGTTACCATATCTGGACAGGTACTCAGTCATGTCAACTTGATGTTCTTGATCCAGAAGTGTGTTTGTAACTTGATAGACCCAAATCTTCCTGCTACTCTTTGACCTTTACTTTGACCAGTAAACTTTAATAGCAAGAATTATAACCACAACAACAAACAACAATAAAAATAGTAGAATAGTGTCATAACAGAGACAAAGGTTAACTCCCATCTCTTGGCTTAACTTTCCTGTACTTTTTGTTGTTATGGGGTTTTTTTTTATTGTGTTGTTGGTGGTGACGGGTTTTTTCACTAACATTTGCCTACAGTTCCATACCAGTAGTGGCAATCTCCCTTTTATGGTTCTTAGCCATTAAAAAAGTTACTCTGTATCATTTTTTCATTAAATTCCTTGGTAATTCAGAATACCTGATAGTAAAAGCATTGCAAGCTATGTACAACTGTAAAATTGGTCCACAAATTCAGTCGTAGTTAAAGGACTGGATTCAAGTTTCAGTTCAACTGACAGAGAAACAGTGAAAGTATAATTAATAGTAGACAGTAAAATTGCAACCTATTATCACAACATCTCTGTGGCAGAGTGATTACAGTACTGACAGAACAGAACATAAGTTAAGGTTTAACTCCTACCTGGAGCAATTTCTTTGCCTGAGTCCTATTTTCATTTTATAAGACCATATAAAATGATAAATTTAATGTGATTTTAAAAACTCACCCCCAGTCTGCTGAATAAGTAACGGCTCAAGTGCTGGCTGTTTTGACTCCCATAACTGATTGTAGAGTCTCTCAACACTGAAAAAAAATCATTTATAAAACAGCAGTGTATAAAAATTAATAACTAACAGAGAAAAATGTTCTGTTACGTATCAATTCTCTAAACTCTTTAACTGAGTCAGTAAAAACAGCTTGATTTTGTATGAACCAGTGTGGAATGTACATGGTGCTAAAATATTGTATTTTTATTAGGGTTTTCTCAGTCAAAGATCATCAATCACAAGGGCCAGAACCATGGCTGATTTAAACTAGTTAGAAACCCTGGTAGGAAAACAGATGTCAATAAAGTGGAGTTACACCAATGGTTAACCCAATTATATAGGAGAACACAAGACCAAATAGGAGAGCACAATAAATAAATAGTGGCCTAAAACAGCAAACAAAGAGAAAAGCAATAAAATGGAGTCAACAAAGTACTTGGGGCTAGTTATTATTAAAAAAGCAATTCTGTATGAAAAAAGTGCTTGAAAAATGTATGTGTAAAAAATGGAGAATTATGATAAAAAGTGCTAAATGAAGAGTGGAAAAAATCATAAGTAACACTAAACAGTTGCAGAAACTGACTGCAAATGGGTCTATATACAGGAACAAGATGTTTAAACCATACCAAAACTTTTGGACCTAACTGGTTCCATGATCCATAAGGACTCCCAGAGTTGCTTAGGCACCGTTGTTTCTAATACATACATTTATTTTGTTTTTTATCTTTTTAATTTGACAGCTAACTTACCCAAACAATACACTCTAAAACCCTTACTTTGTTGATAAAGATACCAATGAAAAAGGGATTTCTATGAGCTATATTGAGGAAGATGAAGTGAATCAATAACAATAATCTGGCCTAATCACTTATCAGCACTGCCTGCGGCAAACAAATATATTTAGTTATGTCACTGGTTCAATTTAGTTTGTGTGGCTGCTGTACCACCTGGAAATATAGAGAGAACTAATTACAATCTCCTCTCCCTATAAACAATTTTTGGATACTGCATGACACTACAGGCAGAAGTATATGGGGTACTTTTCAGTCACAATAAAAGGAAATAATACAAATAAAAACGCTTCTTTTACGTTCTATTGATGTCAAAATTCTAACGGTGAGTCTCAGTTTCAGTCTCCTATGTAATCATGTTCAGCAAACTTAGAAATCCTTTGAGCACAAGATACCTAAATAAGCAACAACAAAATATACTAAGTTTGGTTATACATACCTTCGCCTGCAGCCAACACATGGAACTGATACTGACAGAAGTGCAAAGAGTTCTTTTTGGGTGACAACAAGAGCACAGTTGAG
Source organism: Morbakka virulenta (assembly GCA_003991215.1). Classification (NCBI taxonomy): domain Eukaryota; kingdom Metazoa; phylum Cnidaria; class Cubozoa; order Carybdeida; family Carukiidae; genus Morbakka; species Morbakka virulenta. The sequence goes on from RDPX01000548.1 coordinate 240,059, forward strand.
TTCATCCAGAGTAAGTAAATTGTATCTCTAAATGGAGACAGTTAATGAAATCAAAATCAGTACCCATCCAACACAAAACACCTGCATATTACATGAGTAACAAGGTTTGTCACAAGAAAAATCTGCCACTATTTCACTAGAAGTGTTGGGCAAAATAAATGTTTAGGGTGTTATGTACAGTAGTGAACATAATAGTAGAATTTGATAGTTCAATTATATTTACATTTCTTTCATTAGTTTAACACTGAAACTCTTAGCTAAAAATAAAATTACCTGTTTGTTCATATATTTGGCTCCAAATTTGATAGCCTGTTGAACCAACCTTCCTTTCCATGTAGGGAAAAACCTTGCTAACCATATAGACAAAGTAAAGTTTTATATTCTTAAATGTAAATATATATACCCTGAAATTTTAGTATGTTATCTGACAGTAAGTTATCTAAAGTTGAATTAAATTTGCATTTAGTCAATATCAGTTTTCCACAAAAATGTATGTTGTTATGTTAAAAAAGCAGTGTTGTAGGGCTGTTTTTGGAACAAATGTTAAATAAATAAGCTCTGGGTTCAATTCTTCAAATGGAAAAAACACCCTTCAGAAAAAAATAGTAAACAAGACATTGTTTGATGTCAGATCTGGTATTTAACCCAAAACACTTTATGTTTCATAAAAGCATCATTCAAGGTCACTGCATGTGACCACAAAAATGGATTCAAATTACCCAAAGCACAAATAAAACTCCAATTTATTTTACTGCTTCATAAACAAACAATTGTTGACTCACAACTACCTCTTGAAACCAAAATACAACATTTTCCCAAACTTGAAAAAGAAAACCAAAAGTAGGATGGTGTTCAAAGAAAAGTGTCTGTATTCACAGCTTTCTTGAAGTAAGTCATTCCATCATCTCTTATCCAAATGGTGATGTTGGTAAACCAAAAAAGTTTCTGTACTACAAAAATTCAACTTACAGTATCACCAAAAATACTATACTAGCATAAGTAAATAGTGGGAAAATGATGACAAATACTTGTTAAATGAAGTCACTAAGCAATGAAAAAACTAATGCATGACAAACAATGCAAAGTGGGGAAAAAGGTACAAATCAAATTATTGTTTTGTCATACAACCATTTTGAATCTTGCTTCTATTCATGACAACACTTATCTATGGCCAAGTAGAATTGGGCAGTCTAAATGACTACTTGGGAGGAAGAGGAAGACAATGACAACATCCAGATAGTCAGAGGGGTTGTGAAAGAGGTGAAGGATACTCAGGGAGGAGTTGAATGAGCTGGGGGGATGAGAGTCTCTGCTGCATGGCAGAAGTGGAGAGAGATTGCCAGCCTTTTAGTGAATAGGAGCCCACCAGTGAAAAACAGAGGACAAATTTTTGATGCATGCATCAGGTCAGTGTTATTATATGGCTTGAAGGGCTGGCCAATAAAAGATAGATTGGAGTACAACCATTGCAAACAATGCTGAGAAGAAGAAGTCTGTGATGGTATGGTCACATCAGGAGAAGAGATCTGGAGGACCCCCTCAGAAGAATTTTTAACTTAAAATGTATTAGGAAGGTGACCACCTGGGCAGCCAAAGAAAAGCTGGAAGAAAACAGTCGAGGAGGATATGAGACAAGTGGGTACGAGAGAGGAAGATGTAATGGACAGAGACAGGTGGAAGAGTCTCATACACTGTCAAACCCCATAGCTGTGGGAAAAGAAGATGTTAAACAGAGAATGTAAGTAAGTAAGTAAAGTAAAGTACTTGGGAGATGCTCCCTGGACTATACTCTTTTCTGAGAAAATCTCAACTTTGATGTCACAATTCCTAACTGGATTCAGCCAGGCATGAATATTATTGTTCCTCAAAGGCTCTTTTGATTAGTGATAGGCTAATGTCTGTTGTTCACCGCATATTGCTTAGCTGATAAAGCTCAAAATATCATTTTTTCCATTGGTACTTTAAACAACAATTTAAGGGCCTTGGTATCACACAGGCAAGCCAGTTGTTATTGCAGGAGGATAAGAAACAAAATGAAATCATGCAAAGAGAATGGAGTAGCAGCCATGCAGAAAGCTTCATTACTATTTTTAGCAAAATTAAAATAAAATTTTGAAAATAGGAACCTATGCAATTAGTTCTTCTCAAAACAGGACCTAAGAGCCTTTCTTAGAATAAGACATCTATCATCATTCTTATTTAACCAGGGTTAATTCTTCTATATTCCCATTCAGTACTGGTAACACAAAAGTGGCACAAGGTTTTATACATTTCCACTGTGTTCATAAACAATCTTCCTACTTAGTATTACTTACTCCTTCCCACACAAATTTGCATATTGGGCAGACAACAGTCTCCAATGGCTTCTACCTTCAGCTTCCTTCTTGATGGTACCCCAACTTTTGCTGAGCCTCTTTAGGTTTAGATCGGAAAGATTGATGGGAAACGAGGCAGGGGAAGACCAAGAACCACATTCATATGAAGCATAGCAGCATGGTCTACAAAGAGCAAGCTTCAGCTCCTGAGGGAAGCGAAGGACAGGAATCTGTGGAGAGACATGATCGCCAACGTTTGGCTGGGACATGGCACCTGAGGAGGAGGAGGAGGAGGAGGAGGTTCCAATTTATCTTGTCAGGAGAAGTGGCACTAGGTACCCATTATTTTATTGCAGACTTACCAATGTAAAAAAGTAAAGCCATTTCATTATGGGGGGTATTAACATCTAATGTGATTTTAATGAGCTTCTTTGACTTGCTGCCAATCAACCTCATTTCACCTTTGATGGTAAAATATATAAAGCAAGTAGACAGTGTTGCAATAGGTTTACCACTAGGCAGTACCTAGGTGATCCTTTTCTCTTGAATCATTAAAAGAAATGGCTAGAAATCACATACACAAAATATATTGATGTCATTTTTGTTATATTTTCATCACCAGAACATGTGTCGCTATTTTAATTGTAAATGAATGATGAATAATCAACATCCTAACATTTTTTTTATTTCTGAGCCTGAGGCTAATGGCAGTCTCCCATTCTCAGACATACTAGCTGATCTAGAAGGGGAAAAAATACTACTAATGTCTACAGGAAACCAATATTTAGTAATGTTTACAATAATTCTTGTAATTTTCTTCTTGTAAAATACAAATTTGGGGTAGTACACAAGTTATTGTGTTGCACGTTTTGCACTGTTTCAGATTTTAGTAAATTTCACTTATAAGTAGTATGAGATGGATAAACATTTTTAAAAAAATGGTTATCCATCTCATATGATTGATAAATATGTCATTTTTGAATAAAATATATGTTACAAAGGATGTCATTAGTACTGTCCCTAACCATAAAGTAATAATTATATTACCTTATTTGGAAAGGTTTTCCACAAATTAAGAACTTGTTTGCTTAAAACTTTTAGTAATTGTGTTGATTGTTGCAGAAACCTTATTATTTTCTGATACCAGGTTCAACTGCATAATTTACATACAATAATTTCTTTAGGTTTCAACACTATTCCCAAAGCTTTGCATTCAAACATTGTATATAACTTTACATGTGACAACTGTAATGGTAAAATCACACATCACTTCAACATCAGAGAATGGTAACACTTCCATTCCAGTTTCCCCTTTGACAGAAAGCCATGTCTTTTTGCAGAATCACAAACCTTAAAACATGTAAACTTGTGAATCCATCGTTGGAGCATTTCTCCATTATGGCCTCAGCCACCTCAAATTTTGAGCTTCAATGAAAGAAGAGTTTACTGATCTATCAAGACAATCCTAATTTTAAAAATTTAAACTACATTTTTATTTGTTAATGGCTAACTAGCAAGAATAAGGTGTATTTTCTTTCCTTTATCTAGTTGGTACATCACTGCTTTGTAATTTGTTTAGATTCTTCCATAAATATGTGTTGGCCATTAAGAAATCTCAGTTCTACTTAATGGTTGAAGTTACAAATAAAATGTTGCAAATATAATTATATGTCACATTAATTGTCTCTTTTTCTTAGTACTAACAAGTTCATAACTCAATCTTAACAATGTTTACTTTTTTTTGAATTTGTCAACCAACTACTTCATAAGCTACATAATTGTTCAAATTTATAAAGTGGAATCATAAAACTGGAACTGTTTGCTTACATTTGTTAACTTTTTGTCCATTAAAAAATGCCAATTTGGATTCACATATATATGACTGCACTTACCTGAAAGGAAATCTATTATGGAAAATTATTATATCTATCCTGCTGAAATTTTCAGGTGAAGATAAGGAAATTCTACATGAATTTCCTTATCTTCACCTGATATTCATGACCTGGCTTGGATAATGGTACATTGTGCACATGTCAAAGGTGTTTGAATGAATGGTTAAGTAAGAAGTATTAGCAATAACTGTACCTACTAAAGATCCTGCACCATTGTGAAACCTTGTAAGATTAGTAATCATTGTCACTGCTAGACAGCCTATGACCTTAGTAAATGGTTATGCATGTGACAAAATCAAATCAAAATATAACAATGTGTAGCATTTAAGCAATGGTGGTAGTGATGATCTTAAAACTGACAAGAAACAAATTTCAAAATTGCTAAAAAATATGACTATATTTTCTACCAAAGACCAACAACAAAGAAACACTTTAACACCTGAAAAGGTGGTAGAATTTAAAGTCATACTAATCTCAGTAGTTTGTTTCTTGTACAATATTTGCATTAGTATTAAGAAAGCAAATAATATTACAAGTAATGGGATTAGTTGTACTTTGGATTGACTGAGGAAAATAGTATTCTTGAAGATACAGTCGACGCTCATTATCTCAAACTATCAAGGGACCAACAAAGTTCAAGGTACCAAATGTTTGAGATAACACATGCAAGTTGTGTGAAAGTTCGAGATAGTGAAAGTTGAGTGAAAAAAATCAAGATCAATTTATAAGATCAAGTCATTTATAAAACCCAAAGAGATTTTTCTGGACATCAAAGAAGAAAAGGGAAATTGAGTCAAAGCATTCACATTTATTGACGTCGTAGTAAAATAGACACATGGTAGTTATTTACCTTAGGAGTAGAAACTTTCTCAGGTACTAATTTTCACACCTGCAAATTTTGGCTGATTTCGCTAAAATTTGTATTCACCAAATACAAAACTTCAAAGAAGCTTTAAAAATTCCCTATAAATTAAAAAAATACCACAATTTAGGGTTAAATTCCCAAAAATTAATACCCGCCATCCATCTGAAGCTTCGAAGTCTGTCTCGCCTAACTCCTTTGCATACTTCATCACTTTTTCTTTAATGTACGTCCCATCGATTGGTATAATCTTACTTTGCTGAGACAAAAACTACTTATAGACAACATCATTTACATCGGAGTAACTGCTTTGCCATAGTTTTTTTCCGCTTGTTCAAAGATTTTTCCAGTGCAGAGAGAAGCTTTTCCTTGCTTTTAACCCAAGTAGAAACAGTGTTCTTTGGCACCCCATACTTTTCTCCAACACCTTTATTTAGAACGCTTTTTTCCAAGTCCTTTAAAGCCTGACATTTTCAGCTAAGGTTTTCGCAGCTAGCTTTCTCTTGGCTGCCATTTTGAAAGAATGAAGAATACCAAAACCTTGTCATAAAAGAATTCTACATTTTGAAAATCAGAAATGGAACGTTTTTTATTCAATTTTCAAATGAAATTCAAACGAAAGTTTGAGATAATGAGCGAAAAACAGTTCAAGGGACCAAATAATTGGTTCAAGATAGTGAAAGTTCAAGATGTCGGAGTTAACAAGCGTTTTTTTAGCCTGGAGTTGCTTGAAGAGTTCAAATGACCAGGAAAAATAGTTCAACATAGTGAAAGTTCGAGAAAGTGAATGTTTGAGATAACGTCGGCTGTACTCATTATCAATCTTGATTGTAGTTAACAAGATGAAATTTGGGTTGAAAAATATCCTTTAAAGGTTCTTTTGTTATTACTGTCAATAACTGCTGAAGATATTGTAACCTGCCCTGGGCCTGATATCTGTATATGATAAAAAAACCTGAAGAAACCTAAAGGCTTGCTTATGTTGTATCTGCAAAGCTTCTTGTCACATGAAATGTCTTCTGGATGAGTTAGTTAATGGAAAGGAATTTTATTTTATTCACAGTCTCATATAACTGATTGTGAATGGAAAACGATCAGTTTTCTACACAAAACATTTAAACTATTTCTCAACAACAGGGGAATGGAAGTTTTATTCCAAAATTTAAATGGCTTATCTGAGAAATTTGAAAAAGCTTAACTTTTGCTAAAGGATAACATTTTTCTCTGTGTCACAGATAAAATCTTCAAGAACTCTGTTAAAAATTGCAAATGGAAAATCCTGGGGTACATGACAGTACAAAAAGACAGAGAAAATGGACCACATAGAGGTGTTCTGTTCTACATCTGAAACAATTTTGCTTACCAGAGATGTTTCTGAAATAATTAAATGTAGCTGACTCAAAATTATAATTCCAAACACAAAATTGATTCTAATCTCAAAATATACAAATGCCCTGAAAATACAAAGTACATAAATCAACATTTTGGTAACAAACTTAAAAACATCTTGTCAACAGTAACAATAAAAAACAAAGACTGTACTATGACTTCTCTCAATGCAGTTTCACAAATGTTCACAAAAAATATGACAAAGAACCATTTAAAACTAAGGAACCTAATGTTTCATCAGAAAATTGCTTTATTCAGACCAACCTTAACAATGCATGTAACTTATTCAAACACTTGCTGACAAATGCTATCAATAAACATGACCCAATTATTGAACAAACTGCATGGGGTAAAACAGCATATGGTTTACCAAAGAAATCAAATCAAAAATGACTACAAGATGCTAGTATCAATGGTTAGCAAAGGCAATAAACATGGAGTCTGATTGATCAACCTACAAATGATTATCCAATTGTGTTTCCTGTATGATCCAGCAGGCAAAAGTTAACTATACCTCATTAGTATTCTCTGACAAGTGGACTGAGCCAAAGTAGTTCTTGAACCAAGTCACCATATTGTCTCCAACAACAAATTCAGCTTTCCAACAAAAAAATACAGGTTTGTTCAGCCTTAACACATTTAAATATCTGTACAGTACTAATCTGATTAACTATATTTTCAAATTCCACATGGCCGACATTCCAGAAACAATGAAAATTCTTAAAAACATTTGAGAATCAAAATCTACAGGTCCTTTCTTCAAGCAAGAATGATCAGAGAAGCTGCCAAAGATTTTGCAGCCTCATATTCTCGATAAATAACTGTTTCATGACCAATGTTTTTCCAACCACAAAAAATTTGCAAAGTCACTCCAATTCTCTAATCTGGAAGCAAAGCATTATTCAACAACCAATTTCTGTATTTAAAATAATTTCAAATTCAATTAAAATGTCAGAGCAGATAAGACACAGGATTCCCCAAGGATTCATACTGATCCCCTTTTTTGATTAACAACATCCAGCTACAACTAAAAAACTGTTCTGTGTTTATGTACACTAATTTTTCAGTTACACAATTGGCAAATAATACCAATGACATTGTGAAAATAAATAACAAAGAAGCTGATCTTATCCCTTAATGGGCCAATGACAATGGTCTCATTGTAAATCTGAGTAAAGGCAAAACTGAATTTGTTTTACATGATTCAAGTAAAGTAAAATTGAAATGTAACATTACAATGAAACAAACACAGGTTAACCAACACTCTTTGTTTTAATATCTGAATGTAAACCTTGATCAATGTCCCAACCTGGGAGACCATTGCAACAAAATGACCAAAAAGATCACCTCCAGAATAAAACTCTTGAGAAACATCAAGTCCCATCAGCAGTAGCAGAAACTACATACATCAACATCAGTAAACCCATGTTTACATACTGTTCAAATAATTATATAGCAAAACTTGGGTCAAAAATATAAAAAAGCTACAATATTTACCAAAGACAACTTCTGGCTGCTCTGCAAGCAGTTGGCAAATAATTAAAACTGACTGAAAACATAAAATGCCATGAGACAGGTTCAAATGAATCCACCAAATTGACAGGATGCCCTTGTCAATAAATGGAATTATTTCACACAAAATGAACGCTTGTGGAAACAAGTCAACAATCTGCCTTCCAAAGATATGAATTGAAGATGGGAAAAGAATTTTCTTTTACTAGGTTGCTACTATTTTGAACATTTTGCTATGAAAAGCAAGAAACAATTTATTTTACAAATTTCAAACAACCTATGATTTTAAGACATATTTACAAGACACTGATTTCTATGAAGTTTTTTCTGAGGCTTAAATTTGATTTTAGATTCTTCTGTTAACCTTCCCATTCCTAATGTCTGATCTCCTTTTGTATCACTTTGTATCTCTCATTTCTTAACAGTTTTTATCACTCAACTCTGGTTTTAATGGTTTTAAAGTCTTCAACTTTTTATCTACTTATTTATTTTACTCAGGTCCTATATTGAAAACATATTGTATTTTTCTGACATGGTCCTGATTAGACTTGATTAAAAATAAATAAATAAATAAATAAATAAATAAATAAATAATATTAATAATAATGGAAACCATTTTTACGAACTTCACTAATTAAGGTAGTTTGCATTGGCTTGCCCATTTCACTAACAAAATTATTAAAACGACAATATTTCAGACATTGTCCATAGTTGGTTTCTACGACAGCAAATAAATAATAATAATAGTAATAATAATAATAATAATATAATAATAATAATAATAATAATAAAAATAAAAAATACAGTTGGATGGTGAGTGGTGGACAAAACCAGCCTTGAAAAAAATCAAATAAACCACCCAATCTTATACTAATGAAAGCTATATCAATACCATTTCAGTTTATCTATTTCCAATATACTTACTGGCTTCAAAAACCGTAAAACTATTTATCAAAATGATTGTACAAGATTTTATTTGCAAATGTGAAATGAATGTATGTTCATCCACATATTCTTGTAATTTAATACTGTATCAGTTTAATTCCCCCAATGAGAGGAGAATTTTGTTCTTGAACTTAGCTCATGGTAAGCCATCAAAATCTAATTTGTCGACACAGTAAGTGCAGTAAAATTTCACTCTTATGTATGGCCATCTGTTTTGCTTGAACTCTGATCTGAACCTGCCCATTTTAAATAGTACTTTAGCATTATTTACGTTGCACACACCTCAGTTACTTAGGGTAAATACCACTCTGTTTCCGAAAGTATAAGAAAAGCATCCAGTCCTGTGTACAGGGTAATAAAAGCAAATCCATGGAAAATGGCCTAAAATTCAACTGGAAAAACATGGCTCTAAATGACTCTTCTCTATACAATAAATACATGAATAATGGGATTATCGGGTATTATGGCTTACTTCTCACCTTTGTAAATTGATAAACATCAGCTTCATTAACTCGCTCGGTCCACTCTGTGGAAATTACAGTTTCAGGAATCTCCATGACCATCTAAAATCAAGGGGTAATAACACGAATTAGTCCGCACGCGCAAAATAATTAAGAATGGCACTGCAATGATAAGGTTACAAGCTCCAACTGAATTGCATCTGTGCATCGTTGCGTTTTTCTTTTGTGCCAATAAAAATTTGTTGCAGTAACATGTTCTTTTACCTTGTTTGTATGGTAGGCATGGCACTCTATTTAAAGGTCAGATTATCACTAAACGTTTTACTTCAACCATGTCACTTAATAAGTAAACAGATTACACAAATACGCATTATAAAGTGCCTGTAAATGTTATCAGAATACTTCGAATTATCACTTAAAATAATGCACAATCCAGGAATAATCACAAGTGGTTGCCCCAAATCGTAACGTAACGAGTCAAAGGCGACACCTCAAGCTGGCAAGTTGCTCCAGTTTCTGCAAATTTTTCTTCATTAACGTACAAATAACATGAAAAATAACATCCTTAGATGACTGCCGCTTCTCTTTCAAGAACACTCCTGGTATACTAACTTACCGTTAATGTTTCTTCAATGGTAAGAGGTATTTGTCGGCGCTCAAACGGGAATTCCTCGTCTCGACATACAGCGACTAATTTCGCCATTTATAGATGGCCTGCTCCACTAATGAATGTAACCCAGTACCAGCAGGTGCAAAAGCTACTTAAAATATAAAATTAATACTTCCTCTACAAATAAAATTTGAAGAATCCAAATTCCACTGATGTAAACAACACTATTACAACATTCACTCTTAATAATCTTCTACAGCAATAGACGTCTTGAAAACAAATTTAGCCCTGGAGTATACATCCCGAACAGGATCCTGGGAAATTGACGGGGACGATTATGCGCATGACAACAACAACAATTTTTCATTCCGACCTGTCCGGAAGGCAAGATAAAACGAAACTGCTGTCGGGGTGGACTCAAAATTGGTCAGACAAAAATTATAACAAGTTTATTTCACTGTCAGGATGGAATCTTGATATAGAATTTGGCAACATTCGCTTTTCAACTTTTCCGATGTGCTTGTCCACTGTAATCTACACTACTTAAAGTTTTCATACGTAAATACCTTTAATTTCAAATGATGATATTTGATGGCAATGGTTCCCAACCGTTTGGGGGATAAGTAGATCAGGAAAATCATTTAGTTTGTTAGCAAACTAAATTTCATTTTTCCAACACCGCTCATCATCAGCACAATTTCAATAGAATTTAACATTGAAAGCTTACAAGAATAACATTTTAAAGTAACCAATTCTAAGTAAACATTTGAAATTCATTTACAACATAACTATTTATTATAACGGAAATAAAATTACAATTTGGTATCCTATTGAATCCTCGAGAATAATAATTATGATACTTTAGCACATTTTTTAATTACTTACCACGACATACCAAGGACTCCATTAAAGAACAACTTTATAGGTAGTCTTCTGTGCATTTCATGATCCTTTTTGTTTTGATTTGATCGTGAAGTAGTGAATTTAGAAAATCCAAACTTATACAGTTACGAAATGGAAATTTGCAACACCACAAGCAAGGTATTCTGGCAGTGACCTACGATTGCATACTATGAGATGTGCAAACCAGGAATGGAAAGCTAACACATTTTCCTTTGCCTTTCGTGGTATAGAAAACCCTCGACATTGCCATTCCTGGTATGTGAGAGACCATTCAACTTACAACAGCAGTCCTTAAGGTCAACGTCATTGTTATGCATGGCCCAATACGTACATAGGCTTTTATCGATAAATTTCTGGCTATTAAAGAGGGGGAAATCACCGCTTTTGCGAATATCTATTAATTGCGAATAGCGAATCTACCACAGCAGTAAGTTAAACATCATGGTCAGATTAGTGGAGACAGCAACTGGCCGTCACTTTAAGGAGTTCTTACACCAGTTTCTGTAACAGTACAACAACAATGAGTAATGGGATTATCTTTTCTATTCGTTTCAGTACAGATAAATTGTTTAGAGTCTTTGCAGCAGGTTAGGGTATATAGTGGGATGAGTAACCCTTTTGTGCACAGTTGGTCTGAAAGGAGGCACTCTGTTGCGGCTGAGAAATTTTTTAAAATTTGATAATGGCCCAATTTCGACCAAGCTAAATAGGTGTACTTTTCGTTTTCTCTCGGATAGAAACTGCAGCATGTACTTTTTGTGATCCAGCAATTATTAGCCCAAATTGAAACTCATACACTGCTGTCACGACAATATTTTGCCAGCTGTCTTTACTTTTCCATGTCTGAAACATGTTATATATAATTCACTGGCATAAAAGCTGTGAAAAGGGGGCATACTACGCCCTCGACAAAGTAACGCTATCAAAGAAACAAGCTTTAATTCCAATTGTCTTGAGGTTATGGTTTTCCTATTAAACCACTATATATCTGCTGCTAGAGTGAAAAATGTTCCCTGTGGACGTTGGATTAAAAGGAAATCTTCCCTTCCTTGAAAGGTCTTATTCTTACAGCTACAATTTAAACAGAGGTTTTTCCTCTCCAGTCTAGTCAGGGAAAACGCATTACTCATCACCTAACTGTTTGGTAAATGGTAGCGGATGACAAAGTACCATTACCATTTAGAATACCTGAGCTGAGTTTGGATACCTTTTTAATTTATGCATAGAGTACTTGATTCTGTGAACGTGGTGCAGCTGGTGGTAATACGTCATTACAGTGACATAAACAGGGAGACAGTTAACACAGAAAGCTAATAGAGCAAACAGGTATGGCAGCATACAATCTCCCGAATAACGACCAACTATTTTCTGGGTTTGTGGAACAGGGATTGGTGGATTGCACGAGCGTCTTGTGCCCTGACCCAAGAACCAAAGTTGAAACCATTCCACTGTCAAAAAACACTTTAGTTGGCACATACTCTTAATTACTCAAGAGTTAACAGAACAGCTAAATACTATGGAGAAAAATGTTGGTTGGTTTTCGTTGCCAATGAATGAGAGCATTAATAACCAAAATGCTTCAGTTACTTATATTTGCCAGTGTATTGATGGAAATTTTGTCATTAAAGAGAAACTAGTTGGTTTACATGTAAAATCTATGAAATACACAGCCACAGGTCAAGACTTGTTTAAATATTTAGTGGAATATGTGGAGAAAAGTGCCTTGTCACGGAATAGTCCGTAGGTTTTGTCAGTACGTATAAGGTCGGAACTTTATATTTGTGACTGATTTCAAGGCATTAATGGAGACTTATGGAGTTAAAAAAATTAAATAGCTCCTTAACTGTGGCTGACGATTATGAAAATGAAAATTGGAAAACTGTTTATTATACCTATGCTGATACATTGAGTTGTCTTACATTGCAAAAAGACCAGGAATTTAATGGGGAGGAAAATAAGGAAGATTGTGATAGTGTCTACTTAAAAAAAGCGTTAAGAATGCAAACTCAACCAACTGATGTTACAGTATTTGAGAAAAAATCAGGCAAAGACCCAGTTACTGCACCTGTGATGCGGTCCACACAAGAGAATTGGCCATCTACAAACAAGAACGATAAAAGCAATGGAATGGAAAAGTTTCCTGCACTAGAAACCATATCTAGTTATAATGAATGTCTTCTTACTCATAGATCATGGGCAGAAGTCATAACCAATCTTCAGCCAAGGCTTATGACAATGCTACATCTACACTCTTTTGAAATCCAAAGAATGAATTACTATTCCCAAACAGCTATGCACTGACCTAATATTGACGATTCCATTGAAGTTTTGTCTCCCAAAAACTGAACACCTTGTGGTTAACATTAAGACAAACCTTTTAAACTAGCAATAGATCCATAGAAATTGGCAGAATAACTATGCAGCAAAATTTATTTGGATAATGCAATACATTTTATAGGGCATAATTGACTGGTAGGAATAGATTCTTAATCAAAACCCCTTGCACTTCATAAGAAGGATTTAATGTCCCAGGATTTACAACCTTACCCTATTACTGAACATCCTGTGGAAGTTATACCCAGGTTTCTTGAAAGTAATTCGAAATTATGTCGTGGGAGTGAAGAAGAATAAAGTCACAAACTTTCAGAATAATTATATGGCTACTGAAACTCGAGAAGATTTTAACGTACTCAAGGATCTTCATAGTATAGGCCTTTAACAATCTGATGCTCAAGTGCAATGCTTCAAGCTAGAAGGGGAGATGTTATGCCAATACCTTAAGTGTATTTAAATTCGTTCAGTACTATTTTTCGCGCGAATTTAAGTACTGCGCGAAAATTTGTCCGCGCGAAAATACCAAATAATACAACCGCAGAATTGTTGTCGTTAGCTGCTAATTTAGCCCTTATAACAACTGTCATACATTTTTCATTGAACTTTATCGTCAAAGTACACATTTCTGCAATAAAAACCCTGATCAAAATTCAAATAAGACAATTAAATCACTTTTATCAAAGACATATATTCTTTTTGCAAATCACACAGTTCGTATTACAAATAATGGATTTATATGTCATCTTCTTCGTCTTCGCTGACATTTTCTGTTGCAGAAATCTTGTCTGGCTCTAAATAATAATCAGCAACAAATTCCTTCATCTTCTTTAAAACCTTGTCAGACGCATCTTCTTTGTGGACTGTTATAATATGATCGGAGTTTCTAAGCCGCTCTGTGAAATCGGAGATCGACGATATTTTGGCTCTCTAACAACCGCTCTAAGCTCTCCGCCATAATCGCAAAAGAATTTACAAAATCTCGAAATTTCTCTGGGTAAATGACCAACAAGTTCGATTCCTGTAACGGTAGTTCTAGTTCTTCGAGCCAAGGCCATAGCATAAGGGTCAAAAACATTAGATTTTTCGAAGAAAACTGGAAGTTTATGTCCAAGTTTCGGCGCCCAAACCTTTCTGTACTCATGGAATCCCCGTGAAGCGCAATCAAAGTCAAAAGAATCTACTTGTTGTAGACATCTATTTGGTTGATCTACGCCAACAGTGATATTGTCCTCTTCGATGTTAGTCGTGTCATTTTCTTTCCAATTTTCGAGCTTGTCACAATCTACGCACAATGCTATACGAGCGCAAACTTGCCAACCAGGGAAATCTTCAGAAACAAATATCGAACAATCTAGACTTGAATTACAGGCAACCATGCTGCATTTTAAGCAACGATATTTCGTTAAAAGGTCACACGATTTACAGTTTCCTGTCAATGTTGCTGCGACCGAAGCTGGTTTAAATCGAAGGCAGGTGCGTGCCCTACTCGGGTTTTTTTGTATTACTTTGCTCGATATGCCCAGAACTAAGAATTATTATTTTAGAGCGGCACCACTGAATAATGTTGAGTTTAAGCAGACATGCGTTTGAATAGGTGGCGGTGGTAGCCTTATCGCGTGCATCTGCTAACCACGTCGTATTTTACGTGTATTAAGCAAAGCAAAAATTAATTATTCCAGACAACCGCGTTTCAGTAAATAATTTCTAAAATGTCTCCATTAAGAGAAGCTCGTGATGTTCTTTTGATTGCTCATAATGAAAATTTTATTGACGATTATGAATTTTGCTATTTATTTGACATAAGCTATTCCAGAAATGATTACCCATATTAAAAATACGACAAGTTTGATCTGGACAATTTAGATGAGGCGGAAGCTTGGGCAAAATTTCGGATTTTAAAACACGACATTTACCGGTTGAAGGAAGCACTTAATATTCCCGACCATTAAAAAATAATTTATGTCTGAAAACTGAAAGTCAGACAGAGGACTTGGCAGAATTTCGATTTTCTACGTCGCATTTTGAACCAGACGTCGTAAGTTGGGGTTTCCTTGGAGCAAAATCAATTATTCTTTTGTTTTTCTACCACGTCGCCTACATAACTCGCATTTCCTTAAACTCGCTAATGCTCAACTTAGTACGTCATAAATAAACTTATTTGATTTTTTGCGGCTATTTTTATTTTGCTTTGGTATCACTTCATTAGCTTCTTATAAGAAATATATAAAATAAGGCATAGTTTCCTAAAACATGTTCCGAATTTATAAGGAAAGTATGAATTGAGTATTCCTTCTTTTTTGTAGGCTGACTGTATTTCGATGGCGCTTCAAGCGAGTAAAGACGCTAAGGCAAAGAAACGCAAATCTTATAGCGATTATGATGGGCTGAAACGAGCAGAAATCGCAAAGTGGACAATTGTTCATGGCAACCGACTACCTGCAGCAAAGTTCGGTGTTCCAGAATCTACCTTGAGAAGCGTGGTAAAATCGTACAATAAAGAGAAGAGTGATTTAAATGAAGAACCCGAAGAACTGCCGAAAAGACCTCGAGGCGCCAAACCGCTAATACCAAGTTAAGTCGATTCAAAAGTAATGAGCATGATTAAAAGCATGCGAGCATCTGGCCATTCGATAACGTATGATATAACCATTTCGATTGCAACTGGTTTGATAAAAGCACATGACCGGACACTGCTTAAAGAATATGGTGGATCAATCGAATTGCATCAGACATGGGCTCAGTCGATACATCGTAGACTGGGATTTGTAAAGCCTATAGCAACAACATCAAAACAATCAGTTTCACCTGGTTTCATTCAAGAAGTTGGTTTCACTTTCTATTCTGCTATAGAAAGGATTGTAAACGCGTGCTCAATCCCCCCTTAGCTTATCATAAATATCGATCAAACTTCACTACGGTTTTACTTAACGCCGACCCACATGCTTTCAAAGAAGGGAGAAAAATGTGTCCCCATAACGAATAGTTCCGATTACCGTCAAATTACCGGTACATTTAGAGTCAGTATGTCTGGGGAGTTCTTGCCATTGCAGCTGGTATAACAGGGAAAAACTAAAAGGTGTCATCCAGACTATAACTTCCCTGAGGGCTTTGATATCACCAACACGCCTAATCATTGGTCAAGTCAAGCTATGTGCTTAGAGATAATTGAGAAAATCATCATGCCGTACGTCAAACAACAAATCATTGGCCTAGGATTGCGGAAAAATCAGGAATAGCTCCTGATAGCTGATGTATTTAAGAGTCAGTGGACTCCGGCAGTAAAGAAAAAGGTTGCAGAGCTGAACGAGAAAATGGTGCCTGTACCTAACAATATGACGCAACATTTTCAAACCCTAGACTTAATTGTGAACCGAAGCTGTAAAGCCCACATGAGAAAGAGCACACATCAATGGGTTACAAGCGAAATTCAAAAGCAGCTTGAAAGTGGCAAAGAAGCAGAGTATATCAAAATAGACACCAAACTCAGCACCATCAAGCCTCAGAACAACAAATCGATCGTAAAGAACGGTTGGGAGAGATCTGGAATTGTGAAGTTCTTAGAAATGGATGCAGCTTTCAAGAGCGAAGATTCATTCATGGAAATTGAAATTCAAGTGGAATAAAAAGGTTGACGCTTGATTGATTTGAAAGATGGACAGATTCGATAGTGATTTGCGATTCAATCATAATTGATAGACACAACTGGATTTTCATTGTTACTAATTTTTTTTGACAGAACACAACTTGTAGCCATCGATTTTCATTCAACTTGATTGTGTTCACCTGCATTTAAGGTGCGCGAATTTAAGTCCGCGCGAATATATCGGTTTTATTTGCGTGAATTTAAAACGCGCGAATTCAAGTCCGCGCGAAATATAATACCGCGCGAATTTAAGTACACTTAGGTAATCTGTTACAAAAACATCGTCCAACATTATTAAATTCCATGAAGGTGTATGCAATTTTTATCTCTAAACGATTGTTTTGTGTATTCATGATACATCCGAACTTGACGGAGCCAGTAGTTACAAGGGAAATTTTCAATTATTTTTTAAAAATTTGGAATATAGTAGTACTCTTTAGAATATTCTTTGTAAGTATAAATTAGGCTTTAATATGCTTACAATATCTTGTCAAAATAACTTCGAGTTTTGAAAATACTGAATGATAATTCGTGATCAAAGTAATAATCTTAATATTTCTAGACTTTTCTTGGAGATAAAAGTGAGATTTGGCAAGTAGAAAACATTCGAGGACTACTGTATTGATAATACGGATTTAAGGTTACCTGCGTAATAGGGGTAGGGCAATTAAGTTCAAATCTATTGAGATTATCTTCTGAAAAAAACCCGATCAGAACAAAGTAATTTCCGAACTATATCAGCTTTTTAGAAAAAGCTACTGTCCCATTCACACATGTGAGAGCTTTTGGGAATATTTAAAGAAAAATCATGCAGAGCATTGGCGTACGTTGTGGGTGTCTGCTAAGCAACTGCAAAGATAACAAACTCCGCCAGTTCAAAGCTGCATTTTTAAAAATACAAAAAAGAAAATAAACCCAAAGAGGCAAAATGTTGCCTTTGGGGCAGTGATCACAGAAAGTATGATAGCTCAAAGTTCACTGCATGACAAAATATTCGTAGTTGTCCAAAACCTTAAACAAAGTAATAGAGCTCTAATCTTCTTGAAGACAGATTTAACTACATTAGTAAACTAAGGCTTTTACAGTTATAGTTGAGTGTTAAAATAGGCTGTAACGCCAGAAAACAGGATAAAGATTCTTCTTTCAGTTCATATCCGTTCTTGTCAATTAGAATAAACATCCAATTAATAATCTATTTAACAAAACCAAACAAGTCTTGCCTATACCAAAGGTAACAAGCTTTTTCTCAATTTGTTTAAAATTTGTTTAAATCGCGTCCCAGTTCAGGAGTGAGGTCGCTTGTTGAGGTCCTCAACAACTGCCTGCAAATAAATATCAGTCAAAAAAGATCTATATTTACTTTTCTGATTTTTATGCAAAAAACCTTTTGTTTATAGATATTTGTACATCCAAAGATAGAAAGCATTTCTAAGCAAATTTCTTTATGCAAGGAAACATTCCAGAAGGTAGAGATTGATAAGCTATATATAAATCAACTTTATGAACATCGTGCCAAATGTAAACTAACAAGACAGAGCAGAAAGGAACGATAGACTTTTGCAAATGGATAGTTGACCTGGGCCGTATGCATTTAAACCAGAAAATACAAAGAATATACCAGAATATACCATTTATACCATATACCATATATTAGCAAAAAAAAGAACCATTTTTTAGGGAAAAGACTAAAAAGTGCAGGTGCTAGCGCAAATTGATCAGATGTTTTCTGGGAAAATAAAGTCTTCTATAAAACGAGTTGTGACAAAGGAGATAGAATGGATATATGTTTACTTGGAAGACAAAGACCAATTGACGCTATTTCCTTATTTTTGTAAGAAATCGCTTTTTTGTGATACAAGAAAATTGTATATCGGAAATAAACTAGAAATAATAAAATTAATAGAATTAACGAACATTTCATTTTCCTTGAGTTCCGTACGAGATAAGGAACAATACAACAAAGTGTAGAGCAAGGAGCCATTGTTGCAAGTAGGTTAAAGTAAAGAATGACAAAATCAAGCACCCGTCACGGCACAAATTTGATAAATACGAATTCAAAATTTCCAACACCATTGAATACAAAACTAAACAAGGTACAAAGCAGCAATCTGGAACCAAAAATAGTGAAAAAACAGTCTTTCTGTTGCAGAGACAATGTAGCAACAAAACAAGTTTAAATCCAAGGCAGTGCATGAACAAACAGAGAAATGATACCTGATTACCTTAGACTTTATGTGGTGCTAGTGCTTTTGAAAAAACATCGTTCTTACAATTTCTGGGATCAGTGTCCTGCTAGACTCTTGTACTCCAGAAACGTGCAGAATCCAAAGCCTTCTCTGAGGGAGCACTAGCTCAGCTGGTTGGCAGCCTGGTGTAGTGGGGCAGTTAAAAAGGTGGGGTATTGTTTGCACCAATCTACGGCTGCAGGTATCTGTTCTAGTGAAGCTCCACTTCTTACTGGTTGCCATGCATCTTCCATTTTCGGTTCGGAGGCGATTCAGGGTCTTCTATTCTATCCGATTTTACCCACTTCCACTAGACAGTTCTTCATTAGGCAAAATGCTCCTCTCAATCCATTGCTGTCCAGCCTATCAATGCTTGTTCCACTGTTCCAGCAATTTCTGCTGCTTTTACTCTTTTGGTTTGTGGTTTAGAGGTTGAGTGCCCTCCAGGAAACTTTCCCTGCATCGCAGGTGCTTTCAGGGAGGTTGTTGCTGGTGAAGAGGGTGTCGCTCTTCTGTATCGATTTTTCTTCTTTCAGCCTTGCTGATCGTTTCCCTTTGAATGTCGGGTGGAACAATGCCAGCAATGACGTAGAGGCATGGCATAGGGGTTGATTTAATGCACCCTATAATAATACGACATGATTTCTTGAGGGCTGCGTCCACTTTCTTGGCATGGGTAGATCTTGCCCCTGTAGAGCATGCATACTCCGCAATGGAAAATCTTAATGCTAGTGCTGTGGTGTTAATGGTGTACGGTTCAGCATCCTTCGGCTATTGGTCACCTTTCGCAGAAGATTATTTCGGGTGTTCACTTTTGCCTTGACGTTGGAGATATGCTTCTTGAAGGGCAGAGGTTGATGGAGGGCAACACCAAGATAGACTGGATTTGGCTAAAATTCTAGAAGCTCTCCATTCCAGTGTACCCGGAATTGCTGTTTGGCAGCTTTGTTGTTGAGATGGAAGCTGCATATTTTGGTTTTACTTGGGTTTGGTTTCATGTGATTTAGTTGGTAATACACGGTCATCTCCTGGAGTACAGACTCGAGAGAATGTTCAATCTGCTCGAAGCTTTTCTACTGCGTTGTTATGCACAGATTATCTGCGTAAATGAAACGTTCACAGTTGGCTGGTTTTGGCTGATCATTGGTGTATATATTAAAAGTGATAGAGTAAAGACACTTCCCGGTGGGAACCCATTCTTTTTACTGAACCACCGACTTTTGTTGTCATTCATAATCATATGGAACCTTATATTTGTTAGTAGGCTGTATGATCCTGCAAAGTTTCAGGTCTTGCGTCATGTCGTACATTTTATTGATCATCAATCGATGTTGGATTGCATCGTATGCTCCTGTCAAATCAACAAAAGCAGCACCAGTATTGAGTCTGAGTTGGGATGCATACAGAAAGTCTCCACGTTGACGCATCCTGGGAAACGCGGATCGTCGCTGCTCATCCCACGACATCAGTAGGCCAATCTCTGTAATCACCTGTGATACTCTTTAACTCTTTTATCTGAAATCACCGTGTGAGCAGTGGGCACCATGATTCTACTCTGCTGTTTGCCAGACTCCAGAAAATGGAGAACTATTTTATAAATGCAAGGTACAATTTTAAAAAACAAATGGTACTATTTTGTAGATCCAATGTACAATTTTAAAAAACAAATGGTACTATTTTGTAGATCCAATGTACAATTTTAGAAAACAAATGGTACCAATTTGTAAATGCAAGGTATAACTTTACAAAACAAATACTTCCAAAATTTTGGCGGTAACGACACTCCGTAAGCTTGGTTAAGAAAAAATGATTTCCTTTTATCTCTCAAACATATCGTGTTTACAGATTTCTAATGTGCGATTAGTCCACACCAACAAAGAGCGGTAACTTACATGGCAACCAAAACTGCTTTGTTTTTTTCCGAGTAGATTTCTTAAACAGCGAAACATTCCAAGACACGTTAAGATAAATTAGACTTATTCTATTCTGTCAAAAATATGTAAACTCCTACAGGAATACAAAATATTATCAAATTGGCCTATCAAAATAAAAAAACAATCGGAATAAGTATCCATGTACACAACGTAGAATGAAAGTTAACATGAGCAATTAAGCTAGTTTGATCGTGAGTCTTGAGGATATAAATAATCTATTCAATGTGTTTTTTCTAACTTGAAATCTAAAGTCGAAAGTTAAATGAAGGTTTAATCCCAATGTCTGTAATTTAAATGTTTTTTCCATACGACCTCATCTCTGTTGAATTAAACTGTTTTGATACCTATCCGTAGCCGATGATATTTAACTATTTGGCCATTCTCCCCATGTCCTTGGCGTATTATTCAGGTGAAGAATACACCAAGAAATACGCTGCGAAGCAACCCCAGGTCTGGGATTGCTTCGTACCTTTGCAGCATACTTTATGCTTGTTGACTCAAGTGATATAGCAGCAGTCCACTCCCTGTCATTTTCTCGAATGGTGCTAGTAAAAGAGTATTTTTGACCGAAGATCTTATTCAGATTGTTGTATTGTTTTAAGCAGTATATCGAAAGGATTGGCGCTACCAATGAATTCCAATTCATTGTCCTATAACCTAAACAAGACCTTCTGGATAGCTTTATTGTTAACTGAACAGAGAAAACGTTGAAGTAATGCTTCGCTCCCAGGGTCTTTCAGGTAGCAATCAGCACTCTGACGGTTTCGAGCAACGAACTCTTGAACACTTCTCCAGGTTTCTTTTCCAAATAGCTTCAAAATTTGAACATTTCCGTATGATCCAAAACCTTACGCCAAAGTTGTCCATCTTAAAATGAGCAATATCATCCAGGGTAAGTTTGCTAATACAACAGATACCTTAAGGGGTATCTGTTGAGCAGCCAGGCTAGCCGATAGCTTGTATTTGGTAGAAAACAGATTTTTCAGGAGTATTTAAGCTTCACTGCGTTTGGGTACAAAATAAAAGTACAAAATCTGGCTCAATGATTAGTAAAAATTCAAAGGTGAAGTCGAACTGTAAAGAAACATGCTGTGGCCATTGTTGTCAATTTTGTTGACAGTCTGAACTTGCTTTTTCCAAGTAGGTCTTACTTGGTATCCAATTGCTTTTTGTGCTGCTGTACAATACAACCCATCTATTAAACAAAACTGTAACTTTTGTCCTGTTGTTTTATGAACTGTTATTAAGTTTTGATCTCCTCCAGGGTACACAAATCTAAAACTCACTTAAATAAAACGTCCATTAATTAGATTATAAGTTTTGTTAGACGATATTTGCTTGACGGCCTATTTTCATAACACTACTATCAATAAGCTTCTGTAAATTATAATTCTTTTTTAGGTAATTAAATAGTCAACAAAGCAGATAGGTGGATAGATAGATAGATAGATAGATAGATCGATAGGTGGATAGGTTACCTTTTCTTGTAATTGAAAACTTTTTACGAAAGTCTATTCTTAGTTATTATGTGCAGCTTTCAATAAAAGAAGATGCGAATAGCTTTAAACGACTGTAATACTCTAGTGTTAAGATTATCCCCGAAATCTTACCCCCTGTTAGCTCAGACAACTGTTCCATAAAATTATTGATCATATCCTTACGTTTTCAAATAGGAAATTTCCAAGCAATACATTTTTAGAAAGATTTAATGCAACGATGAGCAACAATTGATTCAAGAAGTTGAGAGAAAAAAAGGTCACACAGGATGCAACAAACTGAACTGATACCAGGGAGGAATGCATATTAGAACACTTTCCATAATAATACCTAAAGAAAGGTGTCGATGGGGGTAAAGGTTGAATAGTAGGGGCAAGATTTGAACCTATAAAGTGATAAATACGTCCCTGACCTCAATCAAGAACATTAAGATGAAAGGAGGAATTAAAAAAGTTATAACCAATCTTTTTAATCTTTTATTTGTTATTCTGGTTGAAGTAACATGTACACATGGAGAGATCAATGGCGTTTATCGCAGCTGGAGTTTCTTTTCAGCACTCTGTGACTCTCAGCCAAAGCTCAGATCAAATTATAGGGAAAAACGCATCAAAGTGGTTACTTACTTAGTCGGCGGGTTTAAAGTGCCCGTAAAGAATTTTCAAGACTAATACATGTCACAGCGTGTCTGTGCGTACTTAATATTTTGGACCAATTTTATAAGTAGATACACAAGAATGCATCTACATCTCCAGTTCAGCCAGACCTCAAGGGAAATTAGTGAGTGATCACACACCCTTGATAGGGTCATGGTTTCTTGCCAGATATGGGTAGATTTGAAATGTGTAGTACTGGAATTTTTTAATTGAGAGAGTTAACCTGGAAAATCACCAGTACTTAAAACTTCGGGAAGTAGGCCAGTGTTTCTAAGTTCGTCATACTGCCTAAGTCATAAAGGCCTCTGCTGTGATGTAGTTTTTACACTGAATTTTCTTTTGCATATAGTAATCTCAAAGTGCTTTCCAGCCCAAATTAGGTACCATAGCCCTTGGAAGTACTCCAGCAATACTTGTCAGAAATTTTGTTCCTCGTTCTTTTTTCAATATTTTTGAACCATATGATTAAGTTTAGTTTTACGCTAGTCCCAGTCTTTTGAGGGAAAATTATCCTGATGTCTGTCTCAATATTATACTGTTTCACGTTGAGACATTGAATACTGGAACAGTGCAATTTAGAAATATGAGAAATGTATGATAAACCTCAAAGTGCAACGTGATCAGCCAACTACAAGTAGTAGTTTCACAAGCCATGTTTAATGTAAAATACAAATTGCGGGGTTTTTTTTCAGAAACCAGTTAGAGAATTAGATGTACCTTTTTATTCTAGTCGGAAGGATAGGTTAGATCAAAGTTTCAGGTAATGGTTGTGGTGGTCGTCTGGTACCAAATTTTTAACTTGAAAAATGAATTTACAGCTTATATTAAGTGTGTGTAAGGCTAATAATTGTGGAAATGAATAGATGTGAATTCCGATTATGATTCTTTAAATATCTGCATCATCTGAACACCTATATATACACGCACCTCCCTCCCCAACTTAAGCACTTATCATAAAAATTCGTTTTGTCACAGTCAGTAGCATATTTTTGACCTCAGCCAAACTGGTTACTTCGGGATGAGATTTTTGGTGACCCGCGTAAGGAAAGATGAGGGATCATGTTCATTCTTTTCAGTCGACACCCTAAATACTTTGTAAAGAAAATTTAAAGGGGTCCTCCTCTATAGGACACCATTATAAAAGTTTGATCCAGGGTCCACTGGTTATTCAATGTTGACTCTTTACTGTACGTCGGTCAAGTTAGCCAATAGATAACTGTGTCTTACCAAAAGGGGCCCCTTTGATTTTTTTCTTTGGCTCTTTATTGGCAGCTAAGCTGTATATCCAGAACCCATTTCTCTACCCACAACATGGAAGGGCCATGATAGGAGTTACCATTACCATACCACTAAAAACGACGTCATTTAATTGTCTGGCTGAGATTCTTCGTCATAATAGGGTTTGCCCTCCCAAGGATATCAGGAAATCTCTCTGTCGTGTAAAAGGTCTGGATAAATCGTACAGGGAAAAGGATTTGACATTAGCCCATAGTTGCCGTAATTAGTTCTCTCAATATCAACACGCCTAGTAAATTCTTTCACGGCAGTATACCGCTATTTTGGGGGCTCACGCAGGTGTCACAGTTAATCCGAACATAACTGACGTCTGTACCAATTGTTCGTTTGCCTCTCTTTCCCAATATCACCATTATTGTAAACAATAATGATGATGCTTATGGGTTCTTCAAGGTCCCTTTTATAAAATACGTTCCCTTAAACCAAGGTACCCGGCCGGGTGATGTTAATCAATATCACCATATACTCACAGTGAAGACCTTTGTATTGAATACACGTATTATACACCTCGGCAAATTCTACACCAAGCATAGTTATAACTAAACGACAAATTTTGACAACCAATTCATTTCAATAACAGTTAACATCAAACTAGCTATAATCTGAAATTGGTGATTGTGATACTTCCAACAGGCTTTCAGAGTGAGTCCAAATGTGCTTGTAAAGTCTATCCAGTGGCGGTGGAAACGTATTTGGGCTCAAGTACAACAGCATTTTCTTTAAAATTTTTTGGTCGGAGGTGCATTTACCGGTAGTCAAGGGCATAGAAGAAGAGACTCTCCCTATGATGACAAAGGTTCTTATTCGGAGCCGAGAAACAATACATTTCCTTAAGGCTAAGTTGAAACCTACTGGTCAAACATATTGGTTTGAAGAACGTGTGAGTTGTTACTTTCAACCTCATGTTCAAGGATATCTCCATCAGCTTTGTGACAGTCTTTCACCTACTCCAACTTCTAAATCTGTATCATTTTATCAACATTGAGACAAGCGGAAAAATAATTCCAAATTTTTATGCAAAAATTTGCAGCATTCAAGACATACTGAATAAATCTTCAGCTCGAACGGGCAGGAAAGGAGCTCTTTATTTATTGTTACTACACTGTCAAGGAAGAAATTAAGACTCGCATTATTCCATCAGCCTTTCAATGTCTCCTTTAGTCAACATCCGTTTGAAGAGCAGAATGCCTGTCTGCTCGAATGCACATCATATAAAATCAAATCAACGAAAACATGTCTCCTGACCTATGGACGAAATTCAGATGGAATAGACGTTAGAGTAATCCCAAGTGCATGTTCCGGGAATATATTCCGACACCTTCGGAAAAACCTGCAGGCTTTGACCTAAATCGAATCCACTGGGTCCTTCTAAACCGAATTCGCTCTGACTATGGCCGATATGCCAGTTGCATGCATAAAGTTGGTCTGATTGGTAACCCAACCTGTGTATGCAATGACGTGTAAACACCTCAACATGTACTGAATTGCCGTACGATAGGCATCAGAGGTGATATCAGACTGTTGATAACGAATTTAGAATTTAGTTGAATCATAGCAAGCTACTAGATATTTAATTTTTCATACTTTTTACATAATTTCTTATTAGTTCATAGGAATATATGTATACATACATATATATATATATACCTTCATTGAATAATGCTAAAGACCGTGCTCGATACAAAAATTCGTAGAGCGAAGTTATATATAAATTTGGAATTAAAATATGTTTAAAAGTACATAACTGTCAGTTTCACGCTAACGCGACTGTCAAAATCAATCGTCAGCTAAACCAAATGAACATATTTACGTTCATTTTGTTTAGCTGACGATTGTGAAAACATGAAACTGACAATTCTAAACAAAGTTTTGCTATTTTTTTTGTCGTTCACCATATGATAGTTCTAATATTCATATATATATATATATATATATATATATAGTATTAGGAGTAAACTCCAAACAGCCAGATGTTAAGGCTTCTATTTTGACAAAATAATAATAAAAAAAACCCAAGAAACTCTTACATCACAAACAAATTTTACATAAACAAATACATAAACAAATACATAAACAAAGCCATAGAAGAAGTGCTTCAGAAATTTAGATTAGAGACAGACATAAGAAAGACCATTTTGGTAACAGAGGTCCCGGGCTTGTGACCGGCAGTGGCTGCTTTCCACATGTATTTCGGGTACCCAACAGTCAGCATTCCCTCTGTTACAAAGATGTGAAAAAAACATGGTGAAAGATAGAGGGAGAGAGAGAGAGAGAGAGAGAGAGAGAGAGAGAGAGAGAGATTACGGAAGGAAAAGATGGAAAGTGATCATTTGCCATCAGCTCCATACAGTTAAGTAAAGGCTACCAGCGATCGATCAGGAAGAGAATAGAAGGTAAAAAGTCAAGGACAGAAGATAAGACAATAAGTTCACAGAGCAGTCAAATCGGAGGTAATGTGGAAACATGTTTTGTCAAAATAAGAGAAAGCATCAAAATGTTTGCCACAGACTTTACGCACAACATTCATTATATTTTGGGAAGCTCCTTGTGTCACCATCCTACCGANGAGAGAGAGAGAGAGAGAGAGATAGAGATTACGGAAGGAAAAGATGGAAAGTGATCATTTGCCATCAGCTCCATACAGTTAAGTAAAGGCTACCAGCGATCGATCAGGAAGAGAATAGAAGGTAAAAAGTCAAGGACAGAAGATAAGACAATAAGTTCACAGAGCAGTCAAATCGGAGGTAATGTGGAAACATGTTTTGTCAAAATAAGAGAAAGCATCAAAATGTTTGCCACAGACTTTACGCACAACATTCATTATATTTTGGGAAGCTCCTTGTGTCACCATCCTACCGAAAAATTCTTTGGTCTTGCCGATGAAATCATCGTAGTGTTTCGGATGGTATTGACCCATAGAACACATGACGAGGTAAATTTCCAAATAGATCCGGCATTCGGACGATATAGAAAGGAAAAGTATCGCGCTTGTCATATTGGTTGTAAACGAATAATCCATCTTTGACTGTTATGTCCAAGTCTAAAATGGTAGCATGCTGGCCTGTGTGTTCCCATTTCAGTACCAGCTCACTTGGATAGATTTCGTGATGACTTTTTTGAAATTCCTCTGAGTCGTTAACACAACAGGCATCATCAATAAAACGAAAACAATTCTTAAAGTTAAATCCAGGGTATCGATCAGTGCGAATTAGGTTGGTGATGAACTTATTTTTAAAATGGTAGAGATAAAGATTTGCCCAGAATGGAGCAGGGTCTATACCCATGGGTATGCCTATTACCTGTTGAAAAGCAAGGTTTCCAAAACAAAAGAAAGTTTGCGAAATAAGTTGGTCAACCATCATCTGAACTTGCGTCTTGCTGTAACTTTTACCACCATGCCTTTTCCTGGTGAAAAAGCAAGAAGTATCTTTTACAGTTAGGCATTTTCTTTTTCCATCTGCAGTCTTCCGACCTCCATTAAAAACAAATTCAACCAGATTATTAAAGACTCCAATAAGGTTAGCATGTGGCAGTTTCGTGTAGAGAGTACTAAAGTCAGAAGTTGAGATAGATTTAGCTTTTAACTTTTTATTTAGCAACTCCAATTGTTTCAAGACAGTAGTAGAATTTTGGACGACCCAAAAACTGTTGTAATTCTTATAAAAAGTCTTTTATGGTGGAAGTTTTCTAGTTGGTGAAAGATCTTTCTTAAAATAATACAAACTAGCTCACTTAATGGTTTAGTTGAACAAGACGCAGAAGCCACAATAAAACGAGCCTAGAAGGATTGTAATGCATCTTTGGAATCCAGTACATAAACAGGAGTGATTTTTGTTTTTCAGAAACGTCAAGGTTTAAAGATTTGCACAGCTCCACATTTACTGTTATGATGTCTTGGGCAGATGAGCTTGATAATTGGTACATATTGGAAACGTTTCCAGTAAGACCTAGTACGATGAAACGTTTATCAATATAGAACTTTTTGCAGACTATCGCAATATTTTTTTATGCTTTGTCAATTAGGACAAAAACATATTTTGAATGGAGATATTTCAAATAGTTACAAACTTCGGTATCTTTGAGGATAGATTTTGCAGAACGTGGGGTGACCTTTGTTTTCAGGATGTTGATCTTTGATGTTACTAATCGAATTATTTCATCCTTTTCAATTATGTAATCCAAGAAACTTTTTTTAACATTTAACATGACAGCAGTCCGTAGTTGTCATAATTGGACCAATTAAAAAATGAAAGAAAGTTTACATCATTTTTTTGACAAGCTTTACTAATTACCCTTTCGTAAATAATTTCCAGTGTATTTTGCCCTACCTCCTTTTAGAAAAACCAGCAATACTAGGCTCTTTATGATAAAGTGGCTTTGGTCACCAAGTAGTGTGAGGGTATAGCTGGGAAGGTGACGACCAGTTGAGGATGATATACTTGACTTTCATAACATACCATAGCTACTTTTGCTTTTAGAATCATTATTACTGGCTCTACCGTTCTCACTCTGGTCGTCGGTCACTGTAATATCACAGTCAACATCGGTATCAACATATGTTTCCAAAAAATATTCATGATCAGTGTCACCTTCTCCCTGAACAATGACGATATATTTATTTACAGTGTATTTCCTGCAACTGGATACTGTTTGATGATCACTGGACTATCTGCTATCAACAACAGCCAACAGAAGAGATTCTGTCAACTCAGTGGCGACGGAAGTAGGGCAGGTGGGGCCGCACATCATCGAGAAATTACAAGTTGGCTCTTTTGCATAACGGCTTTAAATTGCTTATTACATTTTCAGTCTCAATTTATTGAATCACCTGATAAAACAACTGTTGACACTGTTATACTAATTTCCTGACAGACAGCAAACTGAAACCACTCTGATCCACACACTCTTATGAATGTTTTCATAACTGAATTCCTGAAGAAAATTCAAAGAAAACCGCTATTGATGCAACAATGTTGATTCATTGTGGGGAAAGCCTAACATTATAAGACATACAATTTATCACTCTTCCTCATTCATGCCTCTCCATTTCTCATTGACTGATTGCAGCTAATTTCGTCATCATTCAGGCCAGTTTTATCAAATTCATATACACATTTATATATCAATATTGATAACGTTGTCCATCTTTTGGAGCAGCCTGTCTATCGTCGACCATAGAGAAAGGCTTGAAATAAAAAGACTTGAGTCATCATCAGGTGAAGGATATTCCCATCAAAGAGTCTCCGAGAGCAAAAAACTGTGTATCTAATGCAACTTTTTAGTTTTAGAAGAAGAATTGGCTAAAAATCAGAATTAGTGAAAACTCTAATTTTGTTTTCTTTGTTTTTTAATTGGAGGAGAATAGAGTTGGACCAAAAATTGAATGACCGATTTAAAACATCTATCTCTAAGCACGATGCTTCGTCAGCTCATATAAATAACCAACTGCAGCTTCAGACATTTTGACAACCTGGCATAGCTTTCTCTCTGAATAAAGACCATCATTTACCAGTCCAGCAGAACAATAAAGAAGTTGATAAAATTGCCATATTTTAACTGAAATAATAAAATTGCGTCAGGTTCTTTGGGCCTCCCGAACTCCCTCTTCGAGGGCATGACGAAAGTGATAACTTGCCTGAACAAATTGTCCCTTTGGGGTTTATTGGGTTGATTTCAAAATAATATAGCTAGCTTATAGATCATCTTAAGAATTTTTGCAGCTTTTAAATACACAAGTTATGAAATTCAAAAAAAAATTATTTGACTGTTTGTTTGATATATATAAAGAAAAGCTGCACAAAGATATACAATGTATGTAAATAACTTCTCAAAAGTCATTTCGTTTAAAAACAGATTTCATNTTAATCTATTCTACCCTCACCTTTTTTGTCTTCTTGTATTTACACCTTCTCTCTCTCTCTCTCTCTCTCTCTCTCTCTCTCTCTCTCTCTCTCTCTCTCTCTCTCCCTCTCTCTCTCTCTCTCTCTCTCCCCCTCTCTCTCTCCCTCCCTCCCTCCTTGCCCCCTCTCAATCAATCAATCAATCAATCAATCAATTAATTTATCTATCCATCCATCTATCTATTTATCAATGTACCCATCCATCTATCCATCTAATTTCTCCTACAGAATACAAAACACAATATAGCTATCTGATACACTGGCCTATGTTTAAAAACTTATTTTCAAAAGGTCAAATATTTTTTAACTGAGTTGTGAACTTTTTGTTACGCTGAATCTAAAAATACCACCCATTTTCTTTGGTCAGTTCAAGCTTTTGAGATATGATTAGTGCACGTTTTGACCCTTGAATAGTACTCAGTCCAAGAAAAAATAGGGCTGTAGCTGGCCCAATCTTTGCTTTTATGTAGAAAAAGTGAAAGAGAATTTAGACAGTTCTTCAAAACCCGGAGAGACTATTCATTGGTTTAGTGCAACAACATTGCTGATTTGATGAAGTCAGTGGGGATGGACTATGTTACTATGGAATGGAGGCTTTTCATCGACTCATCCAGCAGAAGTCTCAAGGCAATTTTCCTTCATAACAGAAATAAATAGTTTCAATCCCAAGTAGTTTAATTCAAGCTCCTGGATTTGTTTTCAAGAGAAAAGATAGAGAGAATGCAGGAGGAGGTGTTAAAATTTATGTAAATCATGAGATTGAGTACTTAAGGAGACATGACATCGAAAATTCTGAAATCGAATTTATATGTTTGTAAATTTTATGCATATTTTTGTGTGTTTTGTATAAGCCATCAAACAGTTCAAACCATCTTTGTAAAAATTTCACCGAAACTTTGAGAACTCTTTGAAACTCTTTTGAAAATGGCTCATGAGAACAAAGAGACTATAATTATCGGAGATGTCAACTGTAATTATCTTGATGACAAGTGTGACAAACCATTTAAAGATCTTTTATTATTACTCAGTGGTTTTATTCATTTGATCAATAGTCCAACTCGTATAACAACACACTCACAAACTTTAATAGATGTTATATTGTCTAACAAACCTGAGCCACTAACAAACATTAAAGTTGTTCCAGATACGTTGAGTGATCATGACGCTATTACTTGTGATAGAAAGATTAACAATCAAAAGGAGATTTTTGAGACAATTCAATGTAGAAACTTTGCAAATTACGTACCTGAAAACTTATGTAGTGACTTGAAAGAAAATTCATTCGATTCCGTCTACATTGAGAAAAATCCTTCTCTTCACGGGAGACAATCAAATCAATTCTACTGTCACCATTTGATCAGCACGATCCGTGGATAGCAAAGAAAGTGAAGAGTAAAAAATCGCCCTGGTTAAATCGTCAAATCAAATCTGAAATGAACTCCCGTGATGTACTGTACCGTAATTTTCGAAATACAAATCGACAGCTGATTACGAAAATTACAAAAAACAACGTAACAAAGTTAACACCAACGTTAGAAAAGCAAAAAATAAACATTCGCAAACCATGTTACGAGAATCCACATCGAATCCAAAAAAATTTGGAAAACTCTCAAAAAGATTTTCCCAACAAAAGAGAAACTTTCCATGACAAAAACGTTTCTTATCGGCGGTACTTCTACATCAAATATGTCGAAAATTGCTGCGAAATTTTGCTTGTATTTTGCAACTATCGTCAAGATCGTAAAGGAGAAAGCTATGCCATTGAAAACCTTTATCTGGTCGAAACCAGCACAGTGTTTTCCTTAAGCTTATAGAACTTTCAAGTTCAAAGAAATCCGTGTTAATGACGTTTTTAAACATCTGAAAAAATTCTCAAGGAACAAACCGTGCGGGCATGACGGCCTGCCTCCTGGTATGCTCAAGGATGTAGCAATCATCATCGCTAAACCGCTCACTCATGTGACAAAGTCTATTCTTCAAACCGGAATTGTACCAGAAGACTTTAAGCATGCTATTGTCACGCCTATCTTCAAGTCTGGAGCGAAACACGAACTCGAAAATTATCGACCGGTTAGTGTTCTGCCCATTTTCTCCAAAATCTTCGAAAGATTAGTTCATCAGCAAGTGTCTCCATATCTCGAAGAAAAAGGATTATTGTTGTCCACACAATTCGGTTTTCGAAAGAAAAGAAACACTGAGCTAGCAGCCACCTTCATTCTTGATGAAATTGGAGAAAATACGGATAAGGGTCAAATGACAAGAGTCATTTTTATCGACCTCAGCAAAGCGTTTGATATACTGAGTCATGGTTGAATATTAGAATCTTTATCTTCCTACTGTATTTATGGAGCCAAAAGAGATCTTTTTACGAACTATCTTTTCAATCGCACTCAATCGGTACGAGTTGGTACAGAAATTTCGGAGCCGCAAAAGGTTACATGTGGAGTGCCTCAAGGTTCGATTCTGGGGCCCTTTCTATTTTTGATAACCTTTAATGAGATTGAATTAGTCCTGCAACATGCAAGAATTATCACTTACGCAGACGATACCGTGATATACTTTTCTGGAAAGTGGAAAGAAATAATCCAAGGCAGGTTGCAGTCAGATTTCAACAGAATTGCAGGTTGGTTGGAATCCATGGACCTTGTGATGAACACGAAAAAGGGAAAGACCGAAGTCATGCTTTTTGGGTCTTCCCAAAAAGTCAAGGATCAATCGTTAGATATCAGATACCGTTTTAACAAGATTGCAAATACAGTAAGATACAAGTACCTCGGTGTGAAACTAATCTAACCCTTTCGTTGAGTGACCAAATTGACTCTGTATATAAAAAGGCATCATCGAGACTCTATTTGATGAAGATAGTTCGTTCACGACCAACAGCAGAAACAGCTCTCACATTATACAAGACCATGTTTATCCCGATTTTCACTTACTGCTCGATGATCACAAGTTATTATACTGATGCTGTCAAGAAGAAGATTTCCAGCTTTGAAAGGAGCTTTTCAAATAAACTTCAAAAAGAACTCTTACGAAGAAATAGATGCTATATCAATAAGAACTTTACAAAAACGTCGTACGTGTGTTAAAGTTTTCAACAGTATCAATCATAATGTGTGCAAAAATTTCAAAGGGTATTTCGAAGTTATGGAAAACAGAACAAGAAATAAAAGGAAAATGTTAAGACTACCTTGTCTGAAACTGGAGTCTACGAAGAAAAGTTTTAGATTTTTTGGGGCAAAATTATATTATAAACTGCCAATTGAAGTTCGAAGTGCGACCTCGACAAAAGATTTAAATGCCTTTTTTGACCAAGTTTTTAAAGTTTCTATCTAAATAAAGAATGGTTTTATATTATTGTATTTATCTAATTTTAGCTTCTAGATTGAAATTAAACAGACCACAGTCCAAACTCTCAGGTGAGTTTAACAAATCGCATTCAATCTTCCAAGTTAAACTTCAGTGGATCGATGGAGGTTTTTAATTTTTCAGATTTCGAATCTGTGAGTGACTCAGATTTCTCAAATACTCTTTTTGTTATTTCCTTTTAAGTTTAAAACAGGACCCATTTGACAACAGATGTTTTTGTAAATATGGATATATTTCTAAAATTTTTGAATTGGTTATGCTGTATAAATTTCGTAAATAAATAAATGAAATAAATACTATTTATGAAGTACTAAATCCAAAATTAAAGGTAATAAGTAGCACTAAAGGGAGTTAAAAACACTTGTTTTACAGCCTCGTATCTCAAAAACTTGACCTGTTTAAACAAAACGAAGATGATTTTTGGATTTTGCATAGCCAAGTATCCTAGAATCGTCAATCACAAGCTTTACTTTTAAAACATCGCAGGTCAGTGATGTATTTACTACTACCGGTACAATTACGTGTCAGGTTGTTCACTAGCAAATTGATTGATATGGGACTTGTAAGTATATAACGTTTGTGGAATTTCTAAGGGCTAGTGTCTTGACCTTCTTAACAATCACAGATGGTGAGTGTGCTCTTGTATGTCGACGGATCACAGATGCTCAAGATTGTAAGTAGTTGTCTTTGCTGTTTTTGTGGAAGAAAAATGGCATGTATGGGTCAAATAATCTCTTGGCAGTAAGCAGAGAATGTTTAGTATTTGATGCTGAACAGCCTGATATATACATCTATGTTCATCTTGTTCATTAAACAAATTCAATGCTCTCAGTTTTTGTACTTTATTTAGCTCAATTGCATAATGCCATCTGAAACGTCTTACATATTTTCAAGCCAATAGACATTGGTCCAGTCTACTTCTTCAGCAAGTAATGGGGTTCTTCCTCGTCGTTTCTAATGTGATTTTTCTATGGGTAAGTTTGTCTCCTATAGATTTTACATACTTAATTGATGGTAACCAAGGCCAACCTGTCCAAGCATCTTTGGTTGTATAAGGTGATATCTTCTTCATTCTCAAAGTACAGTAGTTGTTCGATTCTAATGAGCACACTTGTCAGTTATGTGGTCAATTTGGAGTCATGGATGAATATTCTTGACCCATATCCATTTTACGTACATTTACCAGCAAGACTTGCAGCAAGCACATTTTCTAAATGGTCTTAATGTTTACATGACGCTGACAATCAATATGACTGCTGGTACTACTGGTTCTACTAGTTTCCCAGAAGCAGGTAACTCCCTACGTTAAGAGATCAATATGAGCAATCCTAAATGAATAAAAATAGGGGGTTGTATTTCTGGGGGTGAACAACACAGAGGACATTGTCCTGCTTCTAACGGTATGAAAATGTCACAATTTAGAGACAGGGATTTTAACTTTACCCAATGAGTCAAATACATCGGAAATCCATACGCACACATAGAGCCAGTCATATTATTCATTCCAAAGCACCTGAAAGAGAATCTTTACAGACAAGGAAGCTCACACGCATTTCAAATGGGCAATGTTTAGTCATGACACATGTATGGTCCAAACTATTCTTATTATTATCTCTACTTAAACTGGTTCCCTCATGTCTTTGAATTTTCAAGGGTTTGCTTTATGTAATACTAGAAGAGGCACCAGGTGCTGCAAGGAGTTAGGTGTGGTTAACTGATCAAAGTGACATTCAATCATTGGTCTCATGATATTACATACAATCGCAATCGAATTCTGACTTGATCGTCCCACAGACGTTTGGCGTCCTTTAGCAGCTTTTAATAAATTAAATTCAAGATTGTTGATCTCCGTCTTTAATTAGATGACACAATAGACACTTTTTAGGTATAATGGTCACCAAAGTAGTCATGTCGAAAAAACCTAGCCTATGTTGAGTGCAAGGCTACAAATCAACATGACACAGAATTTATGTTCTCTGCGTTGCCTGGCGAAATTTATATTTGAAATGGAGGCCTTCACCTTATAAAATGGATCTACACAGCCATAGTATTAGTCTAATTGACGATTTTATGAAAAAATAAGCTAGTGTATAGTATATTTACCACCAGGTTGTATAGTACCATGTCATTAAAATTTTGAGGTCTTTAGATTGCCTGGGTAAACTCAGTTTTCGACTATGAAACTTTGTTTTTGGCAATGAAAATATATGGTCCTCCTTTAGGCTTTAACAGCCGCTTCAGCTGTTATATCACAAAAGAAGATAGTCCATGTTCACTGCACGGTTTCAAGTTACACTGGCATTTAAATTTAGCTCTCTACCTTTACTGGTTTACTTCAATTTTGGAATGTAGGTGAAGAAGCCCATATGACCCCCTTTTAGACCCAAACTGTCGCCCT
Organism: Morbakka virulenta; assembly: GCA_003991215.1. Classification (NCBI taxonomy): domain Eukaryota; kingdom Metazoa; phylum Cnidaria; class Cubozoa; order Carybdeida; family Carukiidae; genus Morbakka; species Morbakka virulenta. The sequence goes on from RDPX01000548.1 coordinate 276,197, forward strand.
ATCAGTTATATTACAAACCAAATTGGCCTATATTGAACATAGAGCTCCGACAATTCCTGACACAAATTTGACCTTCCTATTAAAATTTGGTTTTCAAATCTAGTTCATTATTTTTACAGCATTGAGGGCCACAGGAGCCCAGATTCATTATTAAAAATTTAAATTATTTGTAAGCTCGTCACTCAGTGAACGTGGTATGTCAATTCTTTTAATAGCATATGGACAATATCGGTTCAAAACTGATACTGAAATAAATTGAAAGAAAGTAAAGATAGACATTAATTTGTGATAGATAGGCTACAATTCTAGGGACAAGCTGCAGCCACCCTGCTTGGGCAGGTGGTGGATAGATAAACACCCTTTAGATATAGAGCTCAGCTGCGAATACATAGAATAAGCAGGTGCAAACCGCAGCGGCAAGAGGAACAGAGAGCGGTTAGTGGCATAGTAGTGCCTGCTATCCTATGAAAATGCTGCAGATCTCAATGACCCTCTTGTGACATGGCGACGGTGAGACGCCATCAAATAAGCTTGACCATGTAAGAGAACTCATGATCCACCATGGACCAAACTTTCCTCGGCATACTTGCATGACAATCACTCAAACAAATTTCCTGCCACCGGCCTGACCCGGCTAGCCATCGGCGCGGCAGAGTGAGTGATCAGGCTCTGCCTGCGAAATATGCTACTGGTCAAGTAAGGAATCTGCAAAAGCAATTGAAAGTTGTTACCTGGAATGTAAGGGGTGTAAAAAAGACCGGCAGGCTGCACAATTTGGTGTGAGAAATGTTGACACTTAATATTTACATCTGCGGGCAGTCGGAAACTCATGTTGATCAATCTGGTGAAATGAACATCAACGAAACCCTCATTATCTTAAGTGGAAGAAAAGAAAGTAGGTATCAAGGAGTAGGAGTAACCCTAGGTAGGAAAATGGCCTACAACACCATCAGCGGCAGGGTTATGACGATCTGACTCCGATCTGAAAGCGGGAAAAAATCACGATCATTTAGATCTATCCACTTACACTAGACAAGATGGGTGAAATACACACTGACTTCTACGAACAACTGCAGCAAGCAGTTGATAGAGTGGTACGCTGTGACTACACCATCATAACAGGAGATTTCAATGCCAACTGGGGAATAGTCAAGAATCGAACATGACCCAAATATTCGGAACTGGAGTAACAAATGAAGCTGGACGGAAGCTCATTGATTTCTGTGCAACTAATCAGATGTTCGTCGCCAATACCAAATTTCAACATCCCCATCTGAGAAGCAAGGGAACATGGATGCCACCTGATGACATGGTAATAAATGAGATAAATTACATCCTGATAAAAGACAGATACAAAGCATCAATTCTGAACTGCCGAGCCTCCTCCGGTGCAGGGTGTGAGAGTAACCACAACTTCCCAGTTGATACGCTACGATTCCGTTTTAGAATGGAAAATATCCAACAAAAAAAGACGAAAAGGAAGATGAAACCTCCAAAATTTGACTTCCTCTAGTGAAAGAAAACTGTAACACTGAGTCCAGTCATCGACTCACAAAAGGAACACCAGAAGACGACCCCAAGTTTCTGAATTGTTATGCGAAGTTTTGGAATACCAAACTACCTTGTCGATTGCTTAGCTGCTCTGTACAAAGGGAAAAAAGGCTAGGGTTGTAACATCTGTTAGATATTCGGACGCGGAGAAAGATAGGGATGCCAGTTATCTTCCATCCTATTTAACATCTACAGTGAAGTGATAGCACGAAAAGCACTAGAAGGATGGGATGATGGAGAACACTTTAACAACCTACGATACACAGGTGACGTGGTTCTGATTGCTTGCACAAACAATAAGTTGCAGGTTAACAGGGTACGCTCAGCCTCTGCGGATCGTGGTCTGCGAACCAAGAAAACGGAAATCATGTCTCTTGAAAGGACGTCCAAGGTTATGAATATCACATTTCAGAGTTGTTGTTGTACTTGCTGAGGGTTGGTTTTGCATAATGCTTGATGCATATAGAGAAGCATAGGCTCAACAACTTAATCAAAATTGAGGATTAAACGACGCAGATTATCATAAATGTTTTACTTTGTGTTTGACATCACTTTGTATTTCTGGTATTTTTGGGATCTTGTGTAATACGTTGAATACACTTCCCTTCTCATGTTGACAAACTTTTCCGTGCTGAATTTAACTTGAGAAAGTCCCGAATAGTTCTATCCCTCCGGATGACAAGGCTGCCAACATCACCGTGGGAAGTTTACGAATTTCAATTTCATGAAAAACATCAAATGAAAAAGAAGACAACGCCTTTCCGACGGAAGGTCGAAATTGCAACAAATCAGAACGAACTATTAACGAGTAAACCGAGATACGAAGTAAGAGGAAGAAACAATGTGTCTTTTGGGGAAGTCGTCGGTACCTTTGACATAGCATGGAGAGCAACACTGTCCAGGTTTTCTCTTTACTTATGTTGTCATTTTTCATTTTTAGTTTTTACGAAAATTCTAAATGTCTTTTTATCTAAGCAATTTCTCTTTCAAGAAGGCAGTGAAATAAAAAGGAATGCCAAACTCAAGACTAAGAAAACAAGCAACATATCATAGAACAGGGAGGCCGCGAGGACATGTCAGGGGCCCGCGGAGAGCAAAGACTTAACATAGGAAATTTTGTTTTAAATAGGGTTTTCTTAGAAGTTTTTCTGTTGGAACTTAGAGAAGAATTGTTAATGTTTATGCGTGATAGTAATGCTGAACTGGCTTTGATACTGGCCGACAAAACATGGCTTTGTAATGTTGCTTATCTTGCAGACATATTTAACAAACTGAATAAACTGAATTTATCACTGCAAGGGCGAAATTCAAATATTTTGTCTAGTCATGACAAAATAAAGGCGTTCAGGAAAAAACTTAACTTATGGTCTACAAAAATTAGTAGTAAAACTTTAGATTTGTTCCCTGCACTAGTTGAGTATCTGAGTAACAACGGTTCTGTAAATAGTGACGTGATAATTGCAGAGGCAGAACGACATTTATTAGCATTGACTGCACATTTTTGCAAATATTTTTCGAAAGATGTTGCAGGTAATATTTAACATTTTGACTGGATTAGAAATCCGTTTAGTGTTGAAGTAGCTGATAGCAAGTGTACAGGAGATTAGCTGGAAGAATTGGTCTAAATATCTTGTGACAGAACTTTAAAAATCAGTTTTATGCAGCAACATTTTTCGAAATATTATCATTGTTATCTCGAAAGGCAGTTATGATTTTGCTACCATTTGCAACAACATATTTCTGCGAAGCCGGATTTTTGGCACGGACGAATTTGAAAAACAAATACAGATCTAGACTTTCTCCACAATATGATCTTCGTGTATGCTTGTCGGCAATATCACCAAGAATTGACAGCTTGTGTAGTTCTAAACAAGCACATCCTGCTCACTGAATATGTATAACAAACCTTGTGTGTATAAATGACAATATAGTACTTGTTAAATACGTGTTTATATTTTGAAACAAATGCAACGTGAATAAACTTTAAAACAAACTTTTGTTGCGATGGTGTTAAGTTATATGTTACTTTCAGCAAAGGTTTATGTATAAATTTTATGAACATTTAAGGTGAGCCTCAGCGTAACGCCTTAAGTGTAAAGGGGGCCGCAGGCCAAAAATCGCTACACAGTGGTGCCTTGACGAACGGGTTTTTGTCATCAAGTTCTTTCCCCAACATTTTTATTTGTGACTCTAGGAGATCTTTACCATCAAAGCATAGCTATTTGGTTTGAAACAATGAATCTGGTTATCTGTTCCGTCAGTAGATTAAGGTACACGACTTGAAATATTTTTAATAAGATCTTTCGGCAATGAATTCCACGCCTTCAAAGCCAACTCAACAATTCTTTTCTGGGAGGAGCTCTCATATTAAATTTTTCCGTTTCCTTTCCTATGCCTTCTGCAGCTAACAACTATTCTTAGTATTCAATATACGAGCCTTGAACAGCTTATTCCATGACACGTCAGGAGCCAGGATATATAGTACTTAGTGTATTCGTCTGGAGTCATGGTCAATCTTTGCCGATTTAAATATGGCCAACACGCTGCTTTCCCTAAAGCACTGAACGGAGTCCCAAGCTAGTAATCTTCTAACGAAGGAAATAGTTCCAAAAAATGTTTTTGAACAAGTCAAAAATTAAAACAGTGTCCACCCATCCGTTTGGAGAAAATGTAACTATGCACCGAGATCCTAACTGCTTATTTAGCATATTTGTTTAACGTTTTGGACCTCGAAAAACAAATTACGGTTTTATCTTGGTTCCATCTGCTTTTGCTGTTAATCAAATTGTTATTCCAACTTTTTATGGCCAGTTGATTTCATTGTCTCAGTTCGAGCACCAGTTTTATGAACGGTTGTATCAGAGAGCATGGGTGACCAGAAAATATTCTTGATCCTTAGCAATAATGTTTGCTGAGGCACACTTGTACGTTTGAAATTAATTTGAAATTAGTTGATCAATTAGACGTTGGAGTCTCTTAAGGACACAGTTGATTTTCATCTCAGAAGTAATCCATTCCTTCTCATAAATTTTTGAATTCATCAAGTACTTCCCATAAAATTGATGTCACCGCCATTTTCGACAGCATCTCTGTTCGTTTCTTTATCTTATTGTATGTATAAAGTTCTCTCTCCATAATAAGTTTTCTTGATACTCGCAGTTCCTTTTCCATTCTATCGTAAATCCATTCGATGTTTCTCTTTCATGCTTTCACTGATCGGCTGTCTTTCACTTCCATTAAGTCCTTTTCTTTTTGCTTAACTTTTACTATTCGGTTTTCGAGTTATTCAACTTGATAAGAAGTCTTACAACAACCTTAATTTTTTGCTGGCTGCGTTGTTACTTGTTGCTTCTGCATACGAAATGTCTTCTACCTTTAATTTTGCATTATAACTTGATATTTTTTCTCCTTTGCATGACTGGGTCTTACATTCTCCATTCAAGTTTAAATCTACAACGCAAGCTTTTTCTGCAAAAACATCGCTCACTACGTTTTGTCTGTTACACTTAGATATTTCGAAGTGTAACAGACAAAATGAAAGAAAAAATGCTTTTAAAAAGACATTTGCCCCTTTGCTGGAGAACTACTGGATGCACAAGATATATGTATTCTTATTCCCCAAGCCTTAGTCAAGATGGAATGATGACGTCGTGGCCAGATCGATACCTTTTGATTACAATTATTTTTACTTCAGAATTCGAAATTGTTATCCTTGGTGATAATTTTTACAAAGATAAATAAACTCTACTATTAAATGAAAAATTGACTTAGGACTTAGGATACAAGATAAGAGGCTGTTGGTTATAACAAAACGCTATTGGTGTGTATCTTTTCAACAGAGAGAGTAAAGAAGATGTATTAATTGGACATATTCCCATCGAGAACTCAGAGTTGGTGAATTAATAGCCCAAAGTAGAATACACAAACATTTTTAAAGCAACAGTTATTGGCAAATACAAGAAGAAAGAGGGATTTATAGTTTCTGCTCGCTATTCACCGATTAGAAAAAAACCATCTATCACTCCCCAAAAAGAAATAACGATGGTGTTAGACAAGGAGTATTAAATGAGAAGAGGAAAGTATTAACATTTTGAGATTAAACACACACGAGTAAGTACTTATTTAAAAAGGCACACTTAAAAAGTTGCACTGTGAATTTTCAATAGCCTTTTTTCACTCCCTAAAATTCAAACAAGCGCCTTATTTTCACATTTTATTAAATTCAAGTAAACGGCTCCTTTTGCGAGCCGGTGTCAGCGATGTGGTGCGTCCTGAAAGACGGCTGAGGTGAGGTGAGCTGCAATAAAATACTCGACTATTCGCGGGGGTGCTTAGTCAAAAGAGGTGCTTATGTTAATATCTTGTCTAAAAGGGGCCTTAAATTGAGCCTTTACTATATCGATTGAAAGGGTTTGGAGCTTTCTTTTCTACGGTTTTTAATACTCTCCATCAATAACAAAAGTATAAACCTGATCTATCATCTACCAAGTACTAGCCAGAGCAACAAGGGCAAGAAAATCGTAGGAGGAGGGTCTCAGACAACATACAAGGTAACCAACCTAACTGAACTAATAGGATGTAAGTCGCTCAGTGACTTATAACTCTGAAATTGGTTTAACAGAGGCCACCCCACAGAGGGGCAGATGGCCATGGTCACCACTCTTTAGCCAAGAAATGATCTGCCAGCTGCGATGGTTGAAATGTTACTTATTAAAGGAATCCAGCGTCAATGGTTTGAAAAAGAAACAACACATATCTTGAGCAAAATATATGGAAGCGATCTTGAAACAGTGCTTTTACCAAAAGAGCTTAAGATAACACAAACATCATTGAAAGGAGAATAATTTATTAATATAAAACACAGTTTATTTTTTAAAAAACTCCAACCAGAACGAGCTTACTATACACCCTAATGTTCTCACCATCGTCAAGCTTCTGTTGGTTAATTGGGTTACAACTCCAAAACATTCCCTATCGTTAGCACGGAGATTCAAAACCTGGTTGAGCTCAGCAACAAACCAGAAGAGGTTTAACTCCCACGCTGTACTTAACTCGCATGCTAACATATCATTATTAGATGTAGGAAACGCTTATTTAGCTTGCCATCTATGAAATTATAATTACTTCGGAAAGTTTATGTAAAGAGAAATTTTTTCAGTAAGTGATTTTTATACAAGCTCTTTTATTTAGTATGATCATTTTCTAATTAATACCGTATGTTAACTATTTTAGTATGATACCTATTTACATTTTTATTCAAGACAATCCTGCTATTAAATTGTTGATTCATTTTGTTTTGAAACACTACTTACCCCCGTTTTGAGGGCTGCATAAGGTGTGAAAGAGTCTTTGTACTTTGTTAGATAATCAGATTTACCTCCTCCTTATGGTTGTGATTGTGGGCTTGACGTGGCGGAGGGATTTGCGTGTCTCATTGATCCGGAGAGCTATGCCGGCGGGAGTTTTACTCCTGGCAGGTTCAACCAAGCCGGACAGGTCAAAGATTAGAGTCCAGACAAACTACCAGTCCTCCCATGTCATGTGTTAAATGACCGGAGGATGAGCTCCCCGTAGGTGCAGTGTGCAGGGCCCACCGGCGTGTGGATACGTCCCGGCGCTCACCCAAACTCACCCAGGGATTTGGTTAAAATTCCTCGCTGCCTTGTGAGTAGATGCTTGATTCATCAAAGGCTAGGTGCACTGCCGATAACTGTGTCGCCATCAGGCCCTGTCAGCCAGGTTAAAGAAGTGGCAAAAATCAAATCATGAAAAATCACGGCATAAGTAATTCTGAAGGAGCTAGGGCGTTGCCTGTAAGCGACGCGCAGCGCTGGCCCCCGAACGCTGTGAGAAATGGAATAGGGGTATCGCAAGGATCCCGACTGCGACTAAAGAAGCTAGGGAAGAAAATCAATGTAAGAGTTTGGACTTGGAACATTGGAAGCATGACTGGGAAAGGAAGAGAATTGGTGTAATAATGTAATAAAAAGAAGAGGAATTGATGTTCTATGCGTTCAAGAGACGAAGTGGAAAGGAGACTGGAGCCAAGGAGATAGGAGAAGGTTATAAGCTGATATACCATGGCAAAGATTCAAGAAGGAATGGAGTGGATGTTATCTTCAGTGAAGAAATGAAAGCAAATGTCGTCGAAGTTTTAAGAGTCAGCGATCGTGTTATATGCATTAAGTTAGCAATGGAACCCCATATGGTGAATGTCATTTGTGCATATGGGCCTCAGGTAGGATGCAGCGATGAAGACAAGGAGACTTTCTTTAGTAAGCAAGAAGCGGCGGTAAGGCGAATTCCACCTGAATAACCTGTTGTCATTTGAGCAGATCTAAATGGTCACGTTGGTAAAGATCGTGGAAATTTTGAAAGATACCAAGGACCATTTGGATATGGAGAAAGTAATGAGAGAGGTAGAAGAATTCTAGAGACAGCTGAGACGCTAGACTTATTAGTAGCGAATACTTGGTTCCAGAAGAAAGAAGTACATCTTATTACATACAAAAGTGGAGGATATCAGAGTCAAATTGATTATTTCTTGACTAGACGCGACCACAGACGGTTGGGGCAGGATTGTAAAGTGATACCAGGGGAACCAGTGGTGGCGCAACATCAAATCCTGGTATTGGATTTGAAGATCAGACGAAAAAGAAAAGTATTGATAAGACGGAGAAGAAAGATACAAACATGGAAGCTTCAGGAAGAAGGCATATCGGCTGCATTTAAACGAAAAGTGCTGGAAAAGAGAGAAGATATGGAGGTCGAGATGACAGGGGGAAGGCCTTTGGAATGTACTGAAGGATAAGTGGACAACAGAGGCAGTTAAGGTCTGCGGAAGAAAGAAACTACTGAAGCCTTCTGATAAAGAAACCTGGAGGTGGAGTGAGGAGGTGCAGTTGGCTGTGAAGAGGAAGAAAGAGGCGTTTAAGCATATGAAAATAAATAGCAGTGTAGAAGTCGTATTACAGTACAAAGAAAGAAAGCGAGAAGCCAAAAGAGCTGTTGTCAGAGCAAGAGTAGAGAGTAGTCGAGAATGGTATGATGACCTGAACACAAAGGAAGGCCAAAGTAAGGTGTTCAAGATCGCAAAAACCTGAAACAGAGCAAAGAATGACATGGGAGATGTATCAGTAATTCAAAATGAAAATGGTAGGGAACTGACGCAGGAAAATGAGATCAGGGAAAGATGGTTGAGATATTTCAGACAGCTGCTAAACACTGAAAATGAAAGAGAAGAGCTTGAATTGACTCAAGTGACTAAAGGACCAGAACCCTTAATAACGAAAAAGGAGGTGCAAGAGGCCCTGAGCAGAATGAAGAAAGGCAAAGCTGCAGGATCATGAAATGTGACATGTGAGATGTTCCAGGCGCTAGGTCTTGAAGGTACGAAATGGATTACTGAGCTTCTGAATCGATTGTGGCTCGAAGAAACCATCCCCAGTGACTGGAAAATGAGCACTATTGTACCGATCTATAAAGGCAAGGGAATATCATGGACTGTGGAAGTTTCAGAGGAATAAACTTACTTGAACACAGAATGAAGATATATGAGTGAATTTTGGATAGAAGATTAAGAGATACCATCACGATTGACGATATTCAGTTCGGATTTTTGACAGGAAAAGGAACAGCAGATGCTATTTACATTCTGAGGCAGAGGCAAGAGAAGACTGTCGAAGGAAACAACCTGCTCTTCACAGCTTTCATCGACCTAGAGAAAGCGTACAACAGGATCCCGAGAGATTTAGTATATTGGTCTTTAAGGAAGAAGGGAGTCACAGAGAAAATGGTTCGGGTGATAAAGAGCCTTTATGAAGGAGACCACACTGTAGAGCAGTGCAGCGCTGGAGTCCCAGAGCCTTTTGAGGTGGAAGTTGGGTTGCATCAGGGCTCGGCTCTGAGCCCTTTTCTTTTCGCCGTGGTTATGGACACCATTACCAATAACATCAGAAGCGGTGTCCCCGATGAACTGTTGTATGCCGATGACATTGCCATTTCAGCCAGTACAGAGGAAGAGCTCCAGGAGAAAGTATGGAGGTGGCAGGGAGAATTAGACAGAAGAGGCATGAAAGTAAACAGCAGGAAGACGGAGGTCATGGTGTCGTCGAAGGATGGACAACATGCAGCAGGTTTAAAGGATCGACATGGACAGGACATAAAGCAAGTGGAGAAGTTTTAGCTACCTTGGCTCGGCCGTTAATGCAAGTGGAGGAAGCAAAGAGGAAGTGGTAACTCGAGTGAACAAGGCTTAGGGCAAATGGAGGGAAGTGAGCGGCGTGGTCTTTGACAGGAGAATGTCAGTAAAGCTAAAGGTCAAAGTATATAAGAGCGTGATACGACCGGTTTTACTTTATGGTATGGAGTCAATAAAACTTAGGAAAGCAGAGGGAAGACTGTTGGAAAGTGCCGAGATGAGAATATTACGCTGGATGTGGAGTTTCGTTACTGGATCACAGAACAAATGAGGACATTAGAAAATTTGCGAAGGATTCCAACATCAAGGACAAAGCCAAAGAAGCGCGACTGAGATGGTTTGGACATGTTATGCGGAGAGAAGATGGAAACATCCTGAAGAGTGTGCACAGGGAAAGAGTGGAAGGAAAAAGAAGTAGGGGAAGGCAGAAGATTCGGTGGAGGGATAGCATTGAGCGAGATATGAGGGAAGAAGGCGCACGACCAGTTATGTGGGAAGGACGGGAAGAGTGGAGGAGGAAATGCTGAGTGGCTGACCCGGCCTGAGAGTTGGAAGAAGGCCGAAAGAAGAAAGAAGATAATCAGATTTACCGATTGCACACTTGCATATCTTTTCTTTATTTGGAGAGTTTAAAAAAAACTAGCTACCGTCTTCCTGCTGTTTACTAAAAAATGCAAGAATTTTTTTGACAAATGGTCATGAATAATAGTCACATTTTTTCTTCAATAAGGTCTAGAGAATTCTTTTCCATCGATCAAGAATATTTTTCAATATTTTCCCTTCAGCGGCAAACATGTTAGTACTTCATTGTTCTTTCCTTTCCCTCGCCATAAACATACATGCTGCGCCTCCTATTTTTAATTGCAATTTGCTTTATAACCTATAAAGTACATATAATTTCTTGTGGTTGTGAAATTAACACTACTTTAATTTTACATATACAGTGACTGTGTTAACTCTGCAGAATTTTCTGCATCAGCTATTTTTAACGGAAGATAATGGTAAGCTTGCTTTGTCACAAAAGAGGTTTCAAGTGCCGTAAAATAGGGTTGACTGCGAGCATTTCCTAAAATAGCGTTGACTGCGAGCATTTCGTAAAATAGTATTGACTGGGAGCGGTGTTACCATTTCTTTGCGCGATTTTGTGAGACTGCCTGTATTTTTACTTCACTTGCAAAACTAATGGACTTATGTGAAGTGACAACAGTTTCAAGCAGCTTTTATTCTCTGACTAATAAACTCCCATGGGGGGTCACACTCAGAAGCCCCGGCGCAAAGGCGGGGAATTGTCTTCATTGCTTACACCACCCCAAAAACAGAATTTAATTAGTTCATGAACAATCATTTTCCGTGGGTGGTAGTTAAAGATAAAATTATGATTAATTTAAGCGGATTTGTTTTCCTGCTGGTTGGGTGCATGTCAGTAAATCACAGCAGCACCTGATGCACGGGGTGCCTAAAAGTTGAAACGAAAGCAAAACTGACAATGGATTTGCATACCGCTTTCCCTGTCACTTTTCCGTCCAGATACTGTCTTTAATGACCGCACAAAATACGTCATTCTTTTATCATTGCGGAACCATTATTTCCTTATTGTTTTCATGTTATGACTCACAGAGAACAAAGTGTTAACAAAGGCGCTCTGGGTTTTGAGGGAGGAATTAACTTTTTATCATCTCGAATGCGTTGGAAAATGGCCCTTTGTGGAACAATAGGGAAGGGAAACGGTAAACATTGAAGATTGAACGTTAAGCAAAGGAAAGTTGAGATGGCACAATATTGGAATAGTTAACCATTTGAAAATGGAGCTAGAAAAAGACTTTGTTAATGACTGGAAATACAATTTTCCTGATGAAGAGCCACCGAACACAAGTTTTTTGTCAGCTGTGCGACTCATAGCGCAACGTATTAACGAATGCGAGGAAAACATTGAAAAGGCACAGTTGCTGATAAAAAGAGAGGATTTTATTTTAAATTGGCTCAAATCACTCGATCTCTCAGTATTATCCCAAGGAGACCAGCTTTATAAAGAGGAAATTACTGAGCCTACGAATTACGTTGATACAAAACTGCACACAGATACTGTATCAGGACTGCCAAAAGATTGTAATTCTAACGAGGAGTTAGCACTTGGCATCTGTGATACAGGTCCTCACAATATACCAGAAGCCATAGATGCACAGCCTGAATTGCCTACTTTGCCAGAGAGAAGAGCATTTATTACCAAAGATGGCGAAATTCCGCAGCGATGGCGTCCGATTCCCCTAAGGCAATTTCATTCACTATCCGACAAAGATCGCTTTGCCGAAGTGTTGTCTGCTGTGTCGACTGCAGGAGTTGTTCGCAGAAGACATTCTGCGGATGAGAAATGTGGTGTGCAGCGACAAAACCGACGCTTAAGAAGTCCCATGGGACTAGAAGATAGTGTGATTAGTGATAACGGGGAATTTTCCTTACAACGTCAGGAGAATGTAGTCGACTTTGAGGATAAGACTTCCATGGAGAAAACCGCTCATCCCCGTCATTTGTCAAGCACCTATGAAGTTGATGAAACTGACGACCAGGACTGCATGTGTTATTCTAGCAGTAAAGAGAAAGGAGAGATTTTAGATCAAAGTTCAGAAGATTTCCATTCATCGGGTGGGCGCAATAATAGTGCGGTCAGTGATCGTCCAAAACCCATATTTAATGAACTGGACGAAGATAGTGTGAAACCTACCATATCACTGACTAGTACAGGATCAGGAGACAGCATCGCTGATGATTACTATGAAGGTGTTAGTGAAGGTGGGGCAGATGAAGAAGATGGCGAAGAAGACGAAGTTATTTATGTCAATCTTCAAGAGCTTAGGATTGGTATTCACCGGCATTTGCGCAGCCGGGATGGCAGTGATTTGTCTGAGTCCGGATCAGACACCGGTTCTCAAAGCGACTTATGCATCGATAATTTAAAGGGTATGTATTTCAGTGACATTCTACCGAATGGCATTTTCTATTTTTCACATTATTTTGCTTGTTATATCTACAATAATGCCTATGAGACTAGGAATGTCGCGGCAGGAGCGGAAGGGTAAATAGTTGTTTTTTATTTATCGGATCTGCATAGGCCAAATTTTCACCACAATCAATGGTATGTTTTTGTGCCTGAATTACCAATACCCTTGTAAGCAGCTCCAGGGGTGTGTTGTCTTGCTGTTGTTTAGCTGTATCGAGCTAAATTTTGACGAGGACTCAAAAGGAATACAGCCACCAGTGCAATGACCTCTCAAAAGTGCCTAAACATTAATTTACCTTTCAGGCTAGTTTTAAAGTTTGGAAATTATGTGCCATCCGTATTCCCACTACCTAAAGTAATCGTAAGTTTACAACATCATTACCCATTTGTAGCAAAAATATTGTAATGGTTATAATTTACATATTATACTCACAGAGTTCTGGGTTTTCTTTAGAGAATTACAGGAATGAATAAAGATTTGAATAATGCCGATGATTAGGTTTACAGACATGACCCTAGAATATCTTGATTTAGGCATGTCAATGGGCAAGTTGTACTTAATGCCATTTGCATTTAGCTTTAGCTTTTTTGGTTGTTCAAAACTAACCGTCAGTTCCATTGCAAAAAGTTGCATGTCATCAGTGATTAAAAATAAATCAGCAAAAAAGCATGAATCTGCCCTGGAAGTTTCAGATTTGAGAATGCTGAGGTGGTTACTTAGGGTGACATGCCTGATAAAATCAGAAATTAATATATTAGAGATACAGCACATGTTAGGAGATCAGGAGAGAAGAAAAGGGAGGCAAGACTGAGATTATTTGGACAGGAGGGGGGAAGAGAGGAAAACCAATGCGACAGTACATGGATGCTATTGAAGAGGACATGACAGTGATAGGAGTGAGAAGAGAGGTTGCTGCTATCTGCCCCAAATGGAGCCATGTGATCTGCTTTGGTGACCTCAAAGTGTCTCAAAATGTCTGTAAATTTGGTCAAATTTGGTCAATTTAAAAATTGAATTGTTGTAATTTAAAAGTATATTCCAGTGACACTATTGCAATTATTTAACTATTTAGCTAGGGGTTTAAATGTTTGTTTGGAAAGACAAACAAATGCATGGTCAGTTTATGAGAGATTTACCAGATACTACCAATAAAGAGGCATCTTGAAAATGACTCAGTAAGTGTGATTTAGAAATTCTGACTGAGGCATTGATATGTGTGGTGAAGGAGTCAGCGATTAAAACTAACCATGTGAAGCATGTCATTGACAAAACTGCAGATTCACTGAACTGTTGGTTAGGTGGTCAGAAAGGGGGAACAATAAGCCATGTCATTTGTGAGTGTATCACACTGGTGCAAAAATAATATAAAGGGAGACATGACAAAGTTGCACAGATGATCCACTGGAAGCTATTTAAAAAATTTCAATTAGAAAAGCCTGAGAATTGGTATGATTGAAAACCTGAGGTTGTAGTTGAATATGCTGATCATGTCGGTAGAGCATCAGGCTTTTAACCTGAGGGTCATGGGTTCAAGTCCCATAGCGGGTGGGTATATTTTCGTCCAACACATGCTAGCATGTAAACCGGACGTTAAACCAAATATGATGATGATGATGATGATGATGAGATCCAATGGGATATGATGATTCAGTGTAATAATGGGATTAAGGAAAGGAATCCAGACATCATGATCATTGATAATAGGAAAAGGTTAAGTGTTGACATAACAATACCAGGGTATAAAAGGATATCTGAAACAGAGAAATTTGAGGTTGAAAAATATCATGACCTCAAACTAGAAATTGAGCAACTCTGGAATCTGAGCAAAGTTATCATCATCATCATCATATTCAGTTTTACATCTGTTTTACATGCTTGCGTGTGTTGGACAGTTCAATAAAATGGACTTCCAGGCCAGTTTGACCTTTACTAGATATTTGGTGACACCCTTTTGCTTCAAATCTGATTGGATCACTTCCCCCCATGTTTTGTTTGTTCTTCCTTTAATAACAGCACATTCCACTTTCACTGATATCCACTTCTTCACCCAATCATCATCATGTTTTCTTTCCACACAACCAAACCAATGAAGCTGTCTTTTCTGCATGCTTTCACTGATGGTATCCAACTTTAATCTTTTCCTGAGATCAATAGTTCACAAAAGTTACTCCATGCACTCCTCACCCTTGCAGTCACACTTGCATTTGCCCCTCTACTGGCATTTGTGGTGTCACCACGATAACAAAATGTCTTAACTACTTCAATTTCTTCATCATCAAGATGCACATTTGGAACCTCAAGATTGCTGCATAGATCTCCACTCACACACTTTGCAGTTGAAAGGGGAATTTTCTGACAACATTCCTTTTACCCTGCTGCACTTTTTATGCACCCAGTGCTTGCATGTAACACAAAAAATTGAGTTACAAACTAAGCACAGAAATTTCCCCCTTGTTTTAGGTTTACCAAAGTCAGAGCAGTTGACCATCACTTTAGTTTTTCTGAAGTTAACTTTTAAGTCTTTGCTTTCCATACCCTTTTTCCACATTCACTTTTACCAACCACTCACATGCTCCCAATTTCCTCAAAGCCCACCAGACCACATCTCTTGGAACTCTGTCAAATGCCTTTTCCAAGTCAACAAAGGCAAAGAAAATGTTCTTTTTCTTCACTAAATACTTTTCCTGCAACTCAGAATGAAAATGACACCAGTTGTTCCTTGTCCAGGCATGAAACCAAATTGCATGTTGTCAATGCCTATTTCATTCCAGATTTGTTTTTCAATGACCCTCTCAATAACTTTCAAAACTTGATCCATCAACTTTAATCCCCTATAATCTCCTCTGTCTGACACTTCACCTTTTCCTTTGTAACAATTTACAATGGTTCTAAGTTCCCACTCCACTGGTATTGTGTTCACCTTAATGATCTGATTTGCTAAATCAGTTACCACCAATATTCCTCTTTCATCTGAAACATTCAACATCTCAGCTGCTATTCTCAAAGGTCCTCCTGCCTTATCATTTTTCAGTTTCTTGACAGCTTCTCTCATCACCTCTTTCCCATGAAAACTCAATGGCCTATCCACAGGCTTGGTCTGTAGCTGTCAACATGGCATCTTTCATGTGTTTCCATTGCTCCTTGACATTGGCTTTTGTTGGGCTTACACTCACAATTTCATTTACTTTGTCCTTAAAGAGATGTCTTACTTGCTTGATTTGCAATTTCCAGATCTTTCCTCCTGGAGTAAACTTACTTTTCAATTCCTGTAATTTTTAAACCTTCAAATCACATACAACTGGCCTATGCTGGATCACCAAAATATAGTCCACTTGCATCTTAGTAAATCCTGACTCATATGTTACCACATGATTGCCCCTTTTCTTGAATGCTATGTTGGTCACAATAATATCCATTGCCAAACCAAATCCTGTGGCCTATCCACAGGCTTGGTCTGTAGCTGTCAACATGGCATCTTTCATGTGTTTCCATTGCTCCTTGACATTGGCTTTTGTTGGGCTTACACTCACAATTTCATTTACTTTGTCCTTAAAGAGATGTCTTACTTGCTTGATTTGCAATTTCCAGATCTTTCCTCCTGGAGTAAACTTACTTTTCAATTCCTGTAATTTTTAAACCTTCAAATCACATACAACTGGCCTATGCTGGATCACCAAAATATAGTCCACTTGCATCTTAGTAAATCCTGACTCATATGTTACCACATGATTGCCCCTTTTCTTGAATGCTGTGTTGGCCACATCCAAATCAAATCCTTTTGCCTTCTGCACTTCATTCACCATACCCATTTCCACTGTAAGTCCTTTTGAAACCAGATAGACTCCTCCCCACATGACCATTTAGTTCCTCTGCAACCACAACAACTTCTTTTTCATTCAACTTTCCAATTGTTCCAATCAACTGGTCATAAAACTTGTCTTTTACCTGAATAGCATAAGCTGATACTGCTGTCAGTTCCATCTCACCAAGCATTAACTTAAGCAACATGATTTGGTCATTCACTCATTTGACATAAGGCTTGTGACAGTATTCCTCATGCCTGGATCTAAGAGTTTATATTTGGAATAACTGATAATGTAGTTGGTCCACAAGTCCAGAGTATGAAATCCTGGAGAACTTAACTAACATCTGGAAATGAAATACAAAGTGAAGTTGAAATTAAGAGCTCTTGTTCGCTTATAGTAATAAAGATTGTCAACATGGCTTTAAACACTGAAACAAGAAGGATCCAAGCTGAAATATCTATTATTTATGAATGATTTCAAACACATTGCTAGGTCAAAGGACAAGATAGGTTTACTTATATAGAAATTACATCTGGTTAGGACATTTACCTGGATCATTATTATTATTATTATTGAGTGGTGGAGCAATACGAGCCCATGGGGGACTCAGGGGTAGAAACCCCAGCAAACCCATCCGACTACCAGCCCGATAAGGGTAAACTGGGTGCATGCATCACACCCAAGTGTGTGCGATATTGATGTACATAAAAAAAACCCAGCACATGACCTTGCAGTTGGGGCCTGTTTAGGTTTCCCAGTTTAGGTGACCCATTCTGCTTAAAACGGTCTCTTGTTATTATTATTATCTTATTATTATTATTATCTTATTATTATTATTATCATCATCATCATCATCATCATCATTAACCATTTTCAGATGGAAAATAGATGGAAGTCATTGCATAAATAGGATGACATTTGTCTTCACTTTCCACTAAAACAATCCAAAAATTATTGTTTTTCTCAGTGTTTTATTTTTGTTGTGTTTTTTCCAATATGGAGTTTAATTTTCTTTCACATTTAACATTTTTGGTGTGGTAAAAAGGTAGTTTTTTTGTAATTTCACTGTTTGGAGATCTGGCATTATATGCCACATTTATATGGATGTATGTGGAGTGATTTTGTGGAGTCAGGTTGAGTAATAGAAAACATATATAAAAGATCCAGTCAGTGGTCACAGATTTTTCTGCTGATTGAGCAAGGAAACCTTTTTAAAGTTTTTGAAAGCTTGGCAAGGTCTACTGTGGTTGTTCCTCATACATGCCAGCCATAGGTAACATGTGATCTTACTAGACTGTTGAAGAATGATACTCTTGTTTTTAGTTGTAGATGTCTATATGTTACCATTTTTCTGTATTTTACAAATTCACATTTCACATTTTTGATTTGGTGGCTTGGGTGTTTATTCCAGTTCCATATCATAGTTTCTGTTTTCAAATTGTTGACATCCAAACAAAATTTGTTGAAGACATTAAATAGGGTAAGGGTATTTCAGTGTTTGGCACTGAGTATTTACTGTTTGGCACTGAGTATTTTCTTTGTATAGAGGCTAGCTTGTAGAGAGTAGTGATGTGGAAGTCTCTAATGATGAACAGCTAGTTAATCCTAGTTAATATTGCTATAGTATTTGGGTACATTAGGGTTGGATAAAATCAAACTCAGGGAGATAAATGAACAGATATTGGTGACCAAGCTGCTGAAGTCCGAATTTTAATTAAGGAACTTTGTGAGTGCCATTAATTTATGGGTAGTAGTCTGTGTCAGATACAGTTCAGTGGTAATTGGATCTTGAAGTATGTGACAGGTTACACAAAATGAAGTTGAGTCTCTTGGTTTCCAAGCTGAAATAATGGAATTCCAATAGCTGATATGGATAGTGAAAACTCCCAAATCATCGATACTTACAATTAATTGAATGATAGAGTTGCTGAAGAGCTTGATGATGAGACCATGGCAGTAAGAACAAAACTAATCCAGTTGATGGTTGTACAACCTAAAATGAAGTTAAAATCCTTGAAATTGTGTAACAGGAACAAAGTTAAAAGAATTGCTGAGAAATTCAACAATGCTATCTGGAATCTATCATGACAAAAGAAATATCTGAAACAAAACAATTTGAGGTATACAGCAGCATATGCTGTATCAGGAAGGTTTGAAAAGAACAATAAAATGACAAAAAGGTTCCAAAAGGTACAATTTTGAAAAAGGAGAGCCCAGAACAATATTAATAAATAGATGAAAGACATTATTAAGACTGAAGTGACCTTAAAGGTTAATATAAAGCTGAAATCTAGAAACCCACTTCAATTTGAGAAAAAATAAAAACTATCAGAAGTAGGTTCAAGGGACACAGTAACAATGCTAAAACAGATTATCACGCCAGTAGGCACAAAGATTAAATAATTTGAGGATAGAAAAAGAACATTTCCTTCAGAATTTTCTGTTCTCTTCCAACCAGAAACATTTTGACAAAGAACTGGATGGAGCAAGCTCCCAAGCAAGCAGAAAGCCTAATGTCGAGGAAGCTATGAAATTCTGGACCCAGATATGGTCAATGTTTGTTGAACATAATAGTAATGCAGAATGCTTAAAGGATTTAGAGAAAGAGCTAGAAGGAATAGAGAAACAGATGTTAATATATCACCTGATGATATGAAATGTTATGTAAGGAAAATGCCTACTAGTAGAAAAACATAACGGTGTAGAAAAAATTGTAGTTAGACCAATAACCAACTCATTATAGCAAGGCAATCTTAAACTATAGACAATGGCTCTCAAACTCACCAATGGCCTGGATGGACTATTGTAATGCATTTGAAATGGTTACACATACCTGGGTCTTGAAATGCCTTGAGGTGACAGGATCCACCAACAATATTTAGAATATGTCTAGAACTAATATACCCAAATGTAACACAATGTTAATCTCAAATGGAAATGTGTTGGGGAAGTTAATATCAACAGTGGTTTATTTAAGGGTGATTAATTTTCACCCCTATTGTTTGTCATCATCATGATTCCTCACTTAATCATCCTATTCTCAGTGAAGGATGGTTACAAAATGGATAAGGCTTTGCAGAAGATGGACCAGTTTCTCTTTATGATTGATTCAACACTATATATGAGTAATAAGGACCAACTGGATTTGCTTGTTAATACTTTTAATATTTTCACTAAAGATATAAGGATGTTGTTTGGACCCAGTATGTGTTTCCTAAAAAAAAGAAACAGAGGGCATGGCCCTTGCTGCCACAGAGCAAACATTTAGGACCAGTAACACCAAACTTAGTGTTGATAGACCTACTGACTGTCCACTTTGAAGACTGTGTGGTAAAGCACTGGAATCTGGAATCATCTTACTAGTGGTTGTACAGAAATTGCACAAAATTAATTCAAACTCTGGCATGACAAAGTAGCTCTCAAAGTTCATTGGGAACTCTGCAGAAGACATGGAATTGAATTTTGTGACAATTGGTATGTCCATCATCTTCTACCCACAGCTGTGAATGATGAAGTGAGAATGTGGGACTTGACAATTTTAACTGACAGGCAGTTGCCCCAGAATCAATAGTTTACACAACTGTTTGGCAACTTTTTGATATTTCTATCCCTGCATACCAAAACATACTTATGACAGAGGCTTTGAAGATAAAAAATATCAATACCTTGCCTTTGAAATTAAACAAATTCACAGAATTTCTATTTCCTATAAACACCAGTGAAACTCTAATCAGTGTTTATAGTAAATAGCAATAATAATAATAATAGGATAGAAACCAGAAACTGAAGGTCAATAATAGTAGCCCAAGACCAAAGTTTAGTAACATTTTTGTATCATCATAAAATCATCAAAGGCAAAACCAATCCACTGTGTAGATTTTGTAATCACTATGATGAAAGTATTACGCATGTACTATCTGGATGCCCAGAACTAGTGAAGATGGAGTACATTAGAAGGCATAACAATTTAGCATCTATTTTCATGTATGAAAATATTAAAGGATTTTAACACATAACATATAACTGATAAATGGTATCTACATGGACCAGAAACAGTAACAGAAAGTGAATGTTATGCTTTACTTGGATATGCAAGTGCAGTATCAGTAATAACTGTGGTAGGAATTACCACTTCAAAATGGTCCAGAGGCTGAAATGAGAAAACTCTGATATTTTTTAGGGAAACTGTGTTCATGGTGAAGAAAGGCAACTCACTTTGACTGTGGCTGAAAAGCTTTGGCATGGGAATCATGCTATGATAAGCTGTAGAATAAAGAATGTCCATGAAATGAAGACCCCTTTTGTGATAAGACACTTCTCAAAGAGCCAGTTATTCCAATAACAAATGAGATGTTTCAAAAGCAGCCTTCAAGATAAAAGCAAGGAAGGCTGCTGGCCCACCAGGAGTAATTATTTAGATGATTGAGGTGTGTGTCAACCATATTATTTCTTTAATGTTGTATTTCAATTCAGTCATGTATGAGAAAGTTGCTCCCAGTAATTGCATATGTCACTTATCATCAATTTGCTCAAAGGAAGATAAGATGGTTTATTAGGAGGAAACTTGAGAGGCCTAAAGTTACAATAGGAAATTGTTAAAGTTTTTGAACATAACTTTAGCACCATCATTTGCAAATAGTCTCTATTGATGAGGTGTAGTTTGGATTAATGCCAAACAGGGAACTGCTGATGCTCTCTTCATACTACAGCAGTTGCAAGAGAAGTATATGAATAATGAGAAAAATACCTACTTTGCAACTCCAGACCTAGAAAGAGCATTTGGTCTTGTGCCATGCAGTGTTCTCTGGTTGGGAGTGCAGAAGTTAGGAGTGAATGAGTTGGTTATACTGATTGTAAAACCCATGTATGACAGTGCACAATCAAAAGTTTGAGTCAACAATATTTACAATGAGCCAATAAATGCCTCAGGTGGCATCTATCAGGGTTCTGCTCATGGCCTGTTTCTTTTCATTGTTGTTATTGAAGCCATAGCATGTGAGTTCTGAGTAAGATTCCTATGGTAACTTTCATACACTGATGAGCTAGTGATAGTACCTGAAAGTACATTAGCTTAAGTGTAAGCTGAAGAAATAGGATGGCCAAGAAGAAGATGGATTAAAGGTAAATGTTGGGAGACAAAGATTATGTGTTCCAATTATGATGCCCCCAAGATAAAGTTCAGGAGTTAATACAAACTCATCTTGTGCACAAGTTACATAAAATAAGTTTATAAGCATTGTTGTACTATGATGAAGTTTAGGACAGCTGAGAATTTCATGTACAAGTCTTGCTGAAATGTTAAAGAGCCTTCAGATCCCTTCTTTGCCATTATCAATTTTGCCAGTGATGATTTTGAAATTGTTCCTGAATTCTGTTATCCTGAAGATGTCATTGATCAAGCTGGGTGTGTATGCTGATGCTGTTAAAGCTTGTATGAGTTCTGCTTGGAAAGCATTCCAGCCAATAGAAAAATGTGTGTGGCACCTGTGTTCACAGTTTACTCCTGTATGAAAGCAAGATGTGAACCCTGTCTAAAAAGGCCTGTAACAACTTAAAGAAATATAGGATAAGAGATGGAACAGTCTAAGGCTCTTTGGCCACTGTTACCAATAGGATGATACATGGATTAAGAAGACCTTGAGTTACAATGTTAAAGGACCTACATCATGGAAGGAAGACCAAGGTTTAGGTGGAATGATGTGATCCATGATAAATTACAGAAAAGGGGCATTATCACCAATATGGTAAGCAGCCAACATAAATGGAGGGACACCATCAACCATCAGAGGAGATGAAAGAAGGATCTCTGACTCATCACAGATGGGAGAAGAAATAGAAACAATTTGTAATAAATTGATTAAGTAAGTAAGTAAGCTTTGAAATTATTTATTTCATGTTAGCATTTACAAGTTTCCACCAAGGAAACAAGATTGAAATCAAACATATTTTAATAAGGTCTTTCAAGTATGGTTTCAGGTATTTTGGGATATATTCAAGTGACCCTACAATGATTGGTGTCATTTCAAATTTATAAGTTGGGTACATGATTTGTGTGTTACAAAATAGAAAGCTATAAATGTTGAGTTTCTCCTGAACTTTGCTGCTGATATTTGTGTCTTCTGAACAGCTGATCTCTACAATCAAACATGTTTTTTTGTATTGTTCCACTAGTAAGTCTGGCATGTTGTGTTTCCCCATGAGACACACATAACCCTGGAATTGATAGGTAGCAATGAAAGTTTCCAGCAGCAAATTATTGCTTACAATTGTCTTATTTTTTGAAGTTTGAATAAATACAAAACAGATAATAATGTAATCCATTTGACACTGTCATCTTGTGAATAAAAAGTTAATATGACATTTGAGAACTGTGAAACATGTGTGTTTTTTCAGAACAAAACCGAGATGATGAATCAGATGATGGCAGTATTGATACAAAAATCGAAATTAATGCTTCTGATGAATCATATACTCGTGCCTTAGATGTGACCAAAGTTCATGCAAAATACTCATCTTCAGAATGCTGGCCTGACACACAGNCAAATGCCAACATGCTATTTTAAGATGTAAGGGTTTAAAAAATTAGAGTGAGTCATGTGAATCTCAGATAAGACCAGAAAGAGTGATTTTTGAGAAAATATTATATCAAGAGTGTAGTGTTCATTTCAAGAAATTCATTATGCCACAAATAAAAAGCTCTCCTAAAGAATGCAAAGAAATTTTTACAATTGATAGGTAGCAATGAAAGTTTCCAGCAGCAAATTATTGCTTACAATTGTCTTATTTTTTGAAGTTTGAATAAATACAAAACAGATAATAATGTAATCCATTTGACACTGTCATCTTGTGAATAAAAAGTTAATATGACATTTGAGAACTGTGAAACATGTGTGTTTTTTCAGAACAAAACCGAGATGATGAATCAGATGATGGCAGTATTGATACAAAAATCGAAATTAATGCTTCTGATGAATCATATACTCGTGCCTTAGATGTGACCAAAGTTAATGCAAAATACTCATCTTCAGAATGCTGGCCTGACACACAGGAGATGCACCTACCTGCTGTACCTATAATTGTGAAGGTAACAAATTATTTAGGTTTTTAAACTTGTTACTATATCTAATGAATAGACCATTGTAGATATCAACTTGATATTATTGAATGGGGTTGTTGTATTTTAGAATGAAGATGACTTAAAATAATCTGTTTAAAACTATCTCCAATGACAGCTCTGATGATATTTTTCATCAAATACAATAATCCTTCTTTGTTATACATTTTTTGTTGTAGCTAGTCTTTAGTTAGTCTGGAAGAGAGAATGTATTTCTACTGTTTATTATACATACATTTTTAGGATTCTGTTCCAAAAAAAAGCTGTATCTAAGCTTTTAAGTTGTGTAACATATACCAAATACTAAGGCGTTTTGCAGCACATGAATATGATATGGATCTTACATTGATGACCTGGGCAACACCACTATTTCATTTTACTTTTCTCTAACCCAATTATTAAGCCAGACTTGCACTGGTGGTATGTGATCAGCATTTTTTGGATGCTGTCAGAATCTTCATTGATAACTTTTTAACAGACAATAGCAGAACAATAAAAGTTCTTAATTTTAATCAATTAAGGTAATTTTGAAACTGATTGATGGAAGCAAAATATGGTTGATAAATGTTGATAAGCATACTCAAGTGCTGTTGTCCTTAACAGTAAGTGAATTTTAAGAAAAGACAATGGCTGCAACAAAAGAACAGAAAGAAGTAGAAGTATTTTGTGTTTTAAAAGGATATAGATGAAGGAGAAAAACTTAGCTATATTTAAATTGTTGTTGCTAATGAAGGCAAAGATTGTTGTAGCTAAGAAATTAAAGCTTGCATGAGCATTTAATAAGGAGTTATCAGGTTAAAAGACAGAAGCCCGACAAAACATGCAGTAGAAAATCTCATGACTCATTTATCAACTACATTAAAAATTCTGGGGCTTACATTAATTAGATGCCACCACATTTCTACAAGGCAATGTAGTTAAAAGAACTGTTTTAAGTATGTTTATTAATGGAATATGCACCCAATTAATATTTATGATCCTTCCAAAGGCAGATGTGCCTTGTGCATGGTATAAGAGAATAAGAGAGAGATCTAAAGGTTTTGTGAGTAAAGTAGGTTATGTATGTTTAATAACAATGAAATGTGAGAAGGGCATTTTTATGTGGTCACTTTCTTTGGAGTACCTCTCCAACACAGCCTGATGCATTATATGAGAGCTGTAATAAAGCAGCAGTATCAGCTCCTTTCATACATGAAATCAACTAAATGTTAAAAATCTGAGATAGTATGAATGATTTTCCCAAGTCTTGTCAGCCTAGCCCTATCGACTGTACTTTATGCAGACGCAAATCATATAATCCTCAAAATAGAAAGCATTGGAAAGTGTTTAGGGTATTTTTGTGTCATAGTATCTTCCCAATACTGAAATTTACACATTTGTCACCAGTAAAACTTTGAAGTATGTCTATATTGGTTCCAATGTCTGCCTCAGTTTTTTAATTAACTTTATTAATAGAGTCAATAGTCTTTATACCACTGATTCTTTTGCTCTGGTCATGTCTTGTATGGAAGTAGTATATTTTACTTATTTTTTGAACACCTTTGGATAGATTTCCTGCCTTTGAAACTTCTAACTTTGCCATTTAAATCTAAATACAGACTTAAATTTTTATGCACCCTGTTACAATAAATTGACTGTTTCTTTTTTCTTCAGATAATTTGTAAATGACAGAGATACTGGATTTTTAAGAGAGTTAAAATAAAAAAGGTTCTTAAAAATATGATAATGGTGTTAATGGTCTGTTATTACTTCTAAATTATAAAATTTCATCCTGTTGCTTGTAACCAGTTGCTAAAGATATAATATTTTTTTTGAAAGCAAGTTTTCCAATGCCTTGCCACTGGATTTGGATAGTAAGCATAAGCATTATTGTTGTATATAGCTACGTTGGTTTATTTCCAGGACAAACCAGAAGTTTTCCCAGATGATAAACAAGAAAGTGATGACAAAGGGAATAAAATGAGGAAATTCCTTGTTTTCAACCTGCTTGATAGTGAAAAGTGTTACATTGATTGCCTTGATATGCTTTGTAAGGTATGAAGGTTGATTTTTTCTGATTTTTATAAGCTTCTTTATGACAGTATTGTTTGTTGGTTTTAATTTATTATTTTATTACATGGATAAGTATTTTCAAGTCCTAATAATTCACTATTGTTGTCATGCAGATTAGATCTTTAAATTTTTTAATTTTGAAATTTGTATTTGGTACATTTTAACAGACTATTTATGGATCAATGTGGTTTGAGCAGAAATTTAATACTTGAGCCTTTTTTTCTGTTACAAAACTGAAGAACCATGTGTTTACCTTTTAACATTTTACTATACATGAAAGTGTTTTACAAGCTTCTAATTTTCATATGGCTCAAGAGAGCTAGTTTAACTTTTAATAAATGTAACAATTGTAGAAATGAATACGTTTTGGAAGATAGTTTGATATCTTTTCAATAACATCAGTTACTATTAGGTATAAATATTAACCTGCTTTGTTTGATATAATATCAGACATGCCATTGGCTGTAAGAAAATTGTACTAATAAAATATAGTAATAACCTCAAAAAGTGAGTAGAGTATTGGCCTTTTTTTTCACTTGCTTTTAAAATGTTTTTTTTGTGTGCGTGTAAGGTAGCCTGCATGGTTTTTAACCAGAAATCAGTAAACCTTCATAAAATTACCATATAGAGATTTTGTATGATTTTAAATTTTGTATCATCCTGGAATGTTGGCATCATTATATTAGCTAACGAATATACAAAGATTGTGTTGATACACTAGAATGCTTAAAAAGAACAAGAAAATTTTATATAACATATTGAATATTTTATTCCTCGAGACAATGGAAGCTGTCAAGTTTGATGTTTTAAACCCCATCTCAATTAACTACTTCTGTTTAAAGTATATTATGCCAGGGAAAACAAAGATTGGTCCAAGGCTATATTTAGCTAATCTTAAATGGTACGTGAGGCATATTTGGAAGCCATGTTTAACTGTTGCAGGGGTTTTTTTGTACTGTTTGGAGTTAGTGGGAGGTGCTCAGCATTGCAATACCAAATTGCATAGGGCTTGCAGGTATGATAATTGAGACCATTAAAAAACAGCAGAATATACAACCCCCAAGAAATGCAGGTAAACTTAGACCATAGCCAACAACAGAGGAATAGGTGACAAAGGAGCGAGAGAAAATTAAATACCAAGGCGGACTAAGCCACCGACTGTGTACTGAAATACAGTCCATTATAATTTTAAATCGCATTTGCCTGAAGCTTTACACTTAATGAGACAGGTCCACCACATACATGAAAAGGAAAATGTAATAAGTTAAATGAAATTCATATCAGCCTTTAAAGACTCCAAACTATCTAGTTAAAAGAATTTAGTTCGGCTGCCTCCTCTATAATCAGAGATTGCTTGGTGCAATACACAAAACAGAAACTAGGAAGGCAACTGACTCAGATGGTATTAATGTGGCCATGGATAACACACTTCATGATTTTAATATTGGTAAGGTAAAAAAGATTGTGAATAAAATATGTAACACTTGTAGTAACCAGAGAGATCTGATCAAGTTACGCTTCATTCCAGAACCAAAAGAAATCTTATTAGCCACATCAGCAAATCTAAGTTTTGTGTCACAATATTCAAACCTTACAACTGAAACCCTAGTCCTTTAANTAAAAGAATTTAGTTCGGCTGCCTCCTCTATAATCAGAGATTGCTTGGTGCAATACACAAAACAGAAACTAGGAAGGCAACTGACTCAGATGGTATTAATGTGGCCATGGATAACACACTTCATGATTTTAATATTGGTAAGGTAAAAAAGATTGTGAATAAAATATGTAACACTTGTAGTAACCAGAGAGATCTGATCAAGTTACGCTTCATTCCAGAACCAAAAGAAATCTTATTAGCCACATCAGCAAATCTAAGTTTTGTGTCACAATATTCAAACCTTACAACTGAAACCCTAGTCCTTTAAAATTTTGTAAGAGTGATAAATGTTTAATGTACAGAAATGCCTGGTTTCCTATTGATTGGCAAAACAAACGCATTCAGGCAGATTGGGCAGGGACTACTCCTGCTACTAAAATTCCCGCTTAGTCTGTACTTGTTTCAGATTGCCAGATTCTACATTTAAAGAGAAGTGCATTAGTACGATTTGTCATGACATATGCTTGTAGTGCTTTGACTCTTCTTACAAATGACACAAACTGGCGAGAGATATCCAAGCTGTGGTTTCTGTGATGGATGGTTCGTATCGTATACGCATCAAGAAAAACAACTCCAAACAATTTGAAAAATCCTGGCACTCAAAGAAATTTGACTGGTAACTCTAGGAAGAGACAAGTCTAATGTTTCAGCCATGTAATGAAAAAGAAGAGTACAGAGCAGTCAGAAATACAGCAAACCATGATAGATTTGTGGTAAATTTCTAGCATTAGCTACATAGTACTTTCACCACTAGGGGTTGGCAACGTCATAATCATCAAATTTATAGGGTGGGAGTGCTGCCAGGTGACCAGGAATCCCTATGTCAATGAGAAAAGTTGACGAATTCCATCGAAACCACTCTGGACACAACCCTCACTTGATTGGAGTTTACCTACTGCTTGTTCTTTGGTTATGTTTCTTGGCTTTCTGTGGATCATAGTTACCTTTTTCTCGGTTTTCACAGAAAAATGAAGGTTTCCTTACCACAGTGGGACCACTCAAGGAATTGAGCATATTTACTCCATCTTATGTACCGGTGTATCATCATTAGCCAAGCATTGGACTTAAACAGAGTTCCTTGATTGCCATTTCTGTGCCTTCCTGTATGTACCAACTTTTGTTTAATAAAATGGGTAATGTAAAATTCACCTTCTTCCTCCCCATTTGTTCCAAGATTGTTGCAGCAATACCATTAATACATCTGAATTTTTTTCGTTTGTAGTTCATGAAGCCACTCCAAAAATCAACGGAGACATCCATGCCCATTTTGTCAATGGCAGATTATAACAGAATATTTTGTGGAATTGAAGAAATTTATCAAATTCACAAAGATTTTATGCTTGCACTTGAGCCAAGGCTAGAATCTTGGCATGATAAACAAACCATCGGAGATCTATTTTCTGGGCTGGTAAGTGCGTTCTTTATAGCACAAGTTTGCCTGGATTTTGGTAAGATAGAATTACGAAATCGTAATATTGAGGATTACCTAATTCAATCTGTTCACACAGTCCTTAAGTAATTTTTCATGCTTGACAAAAACATGCCTTGGTAAGATTAGTTTAAAAGATTATACATCTGTGTTCCTGAGATTAACTATGGGATTGGCAGAAATTTGATTCTTGTGAATAATCCTTAGATTGAACTGACCGTCACATTAATTAGGAAGAGATTCCGAGAAGGGCAAGGTCCGGAAGAGAATTTTGGAGACCAATTTCAGAGATAGTTGCAGTTTTAAGAGGATGTGCTTCGTAGTGGTAAGTTTGAAAATTGCCAACCCTAGGAAAAACAGAAAGATAAAGACGACAAGAAAGGGGAGAAAGGCACCAGAAAAGCTTTTACTTAAGGCCTGTAAAATAGTTTATTAGCAACGTAGCATCTCTTAAGTGTGGGTGGGTTAGGGGCATTGCCGCCAAAATGAATGCTCAAAACACGTGATGATCTTGATGAGATTAAAATTGACAACTCCAAACGCAATACCACAACAATAATAATTTTTGTTCTGGAGCTTTACTGTGGAAGCACAATAAAGTGTTTAGAAAAAGCCATTTTAGATTTGGTAGGGTAGTGTTGGCCTTGATGATCCTGTCGAGGGTATTATAACTAAAGAATTAGCGTAATGGCAAAACCACTTTTCATTGCTTGATGCCATAACCTTTAAAACAGTTTGTTTTTCATGCTGCATTTTGTAATTAGTGTTGATTTTTATTATATTTGTTGCGCATGTGACTTATAACCGTTGACTTAAGGGGTGTAATAAATAGATACCGTAAATATAAACATATTATGAGAATCAGATAACTTGCTTTTAATGTGTTTGTGATTTTGAAAGTTGTCAGCATATTTTTGTATAGTCCACTATGGGTGAAATCTGACCCTTTTTACAAGTAGACTTCAGTTCATAAGGAAGGTAATAACATGATAAAAGTATCTCGTTTTTAGACTTTGTAAGGTCGGTTGGCCATTCCACCCCTCACGAGAACAACAGAAGAAAATTGAATTGGGTGTAAATGGTATGTGATCCTTAAGGAAGACCCAGCTGACAGTGCTCATAAGCCTCACAGCATCCCTACTTTTTGTATGTTAAAATAATCCTTCAAGAAACTTGTATTGTTTAGGGTTTTCGTCCTCTTTTTTTTTCTTATACTAGTTTGAGAATGTAAAGCTTGCTAGTGGTTGATAGTTTTAAACGCCTTTGATAATTGATGAAGATCATTTTAACGTAATTCTCATGTATTTTTGGCTTGGATTTTATCTTGATAAACTGATCAACTTTTGTTAATCAGATGGATAACCTTCAAGTATACCGCCAGTTCGTATCCAATTACAAGGGAGCCATGGATACCATGTTGAAATGTAGAAATGCCAATGAAACATTTGATGCCATAGTGAAGAAGGTGAGACTCGTTTGTATATTATTGCCTGATTTAGAACTGATAATATCTTTCCATGAAATTTGTATTTTAAACCCCACTAGTTGCACTTAAACTTTTTGATGGATCACTATGTCCTTGCGTTTTTCTGGTTAAAACAAATTTGAATAACATTTTTGATACAAAAGATAGAAAAGGACAAATGAATTTTTGTTAAATGAACCTGACCAGTAATGGCGGCACGATACAAATAAGAATACTTGAGTCAGATTGAGTAATAAATCTTCAATGATTATAAATTTATCACGCTGATCTTAAATAGAATTTAATTCCTGCTTATTTGTGGCTCCGCAAATGGTCCTTGGAACACCCTTCTTTGAAATTTGCACATATTGTTGGAATTAACTTGACCTTGGATGAAAATTATGCTACCTGCCAAATTCGTTTGTAAGAGATACGAGTCAAATGGTAACGACTTGGAAGCGTTCATTTCATAATATCTGTTAACAATGCGTGATCACGACGGGACCAGTAAAAGAACATTGACATAACATACGCTGTTACAGCTATCCAATATTTTTTGCAGTAGTGCAATGTATACATTGAATCACAATAGCTGGGTCAATAAAGGCGTCTCTGTTCCGGCCTGAACGCTAGAGCCAATTGAACTTGTTATTATTACACGCTTTAAGTTAGTTTTGTTAAGTACATTTTGTCAAGCATCAGTCAAGTAAAATACCCTTCATCTGATATTGACCACCACAGTTTTCTTTATTATGAGTGCTGTGAGATCATCCCCTCTTTTTACCATTTGTTTTGAGCATTTTGAGCCATTTGGAGTTAGATTCATTTCTCGCATAAGATAGTGGGCAGAGCAGTCATGTAATAGGTAACAGGTTAATAAATTCTACCTGGACATTAATTGGTATATCTAAAAAACTATGCTGGAAGAAAAGGATCACTAATAAAGCATGCCCCGGACGTCAAGTGAGGGATTATTTGAACACTTAAAGGTTATTTACAGAAGATTAGTTCCTTTGTAATTCAGGAGGGCTAACAAATCACAAAAAAATACCATGGTCTATTTTGTAACCCAGAGACCAAGTTTTTCTATGGTTGCACTTGTGGTTTTCTATCGGTTAGATTTCTGGTAGATAAGCATGTTTCAATCACCAAAGTAAATCTTTGAATTAACTCCTGACTTCCTTTTTCTTGTGAGTATCAAGAAATAACGCAATCAACTGTCTTAGTCGAAACAAACGATGAAGAGCGTTTGCTTTTGAAACTCATTTGACCTGAGTGTGATAAAGCAGTGTTTTTTGGTCTAATTTTGTGTCCTGGCAAAGTTGTTTTAGTGGGGCTGAGCGCACTTCCTGTCACAAACTTTACAATCGTTATCACAGTACCCAGAAGATCATGAATTATTGGACAAAGAATTTTGTTACATCTGTGTATCATAAGAGTGCACGGCAATTGCCTTTAAAGCTTATTCTTTCCTTTTTATCAGAAATCCTGACTTGTATCCACCATTGTGGAAACATCGTCCAGTCAAACCCCACATGCCTTTAACGAACAGATACCAATGGTTTAAAAGAATGAATCCACTTTATTCATCAGGTTCTACTTTTCCTAGTATTTTGCAAGTTAGAGCAAGGTAGACTCTTACTTTATGTAATTCTGAGTAAGGCAAGCTGAGAATATAATGCCACATTAGTACTGTCATCTGGAGTTGCAAAGAGTTCCTGAGATTTCTTAGTTTCATAAACGACAGTGGTTGAAAGCGGAACATCCTTCATGCCCTTGGCCATGTTTTTACTTAGAAGACTACTTGTTGCATTTTTGTTACACGGTTTGGTTAAAATTTACCCATATTGTGAG
This sequence comes from Morbakka virulenta, assembly GCA_003991215.1. Classification (NCBI taxonomy): domain Eukaryota; kingdom Metazoa; phylum Cnidaria; class Cubozoa; order Carybdeida; family Carukiidae; genus Morbakka; species Morbakka virulenta. The sequence continues at coordinate 308,321 of RDPX01000548.1, forward strand.
CCACATAGCATTTTATAGGATTATTTCAAAAGAAGCATGAAGTTGAGACTTGTTTTTCCTTAAAAAGCTCCTGTCGGTTCCCAGTCTTTGCTTTTTCAATTTTTTAAGGTTGGTAAAAAAGTCTGGCCTTTTCTAAGTACTTGAAATTATTTTATTCCAAATGTCGTTTTAATTCCAATGGTTTCATCGATTATAAGAACAGATTAACATACTACACATAGTGACTTTGTCTTTGGTACTAGTAAATCCATACTTGGGATATTGATCCAAAAGGTTTCTTTTTTCATTGGAAGGTGCCACTGCCACTGAAAGCTGTGATGAGTGAAAATAGAGGCCGAACGAAAAAATTGCTTTACTGAAACAGTTCTTAAGCCACATTGATAAGTGAAAACTAAAGGCCTTACTGTACTCATTAAGATACAAACCTGTGCATGATTATGATATTTTTACTAAAGGATCACCATTCGTCATATTTTTTGAAGTACGCGCAACCCTTGCAGCTTTAAACCAGTGATAAATGCAGCTGTTTCCTCTATTACCCTAATAAGAAATACCGTTTATTGCCAAGTACCTGAGACAACGTAGGACATTAGTCAAATACTTTCGTCCTTTACGCCGTGAAGCAGCAAAACTTTTATTTGTCAATTAACTCAACAGCGTTTGTACAGCTACGCCCAACTGCCTCCATTGTAGCAGCCGCTTCGTAATACGTTTGCTGGTGGATTGCAAAACACTATGGGGCTTTTTTCATTAATTAAAATTAACACTGATGTAGGTATTGATGAAGGATATTTGTCATGTCGTGAGTTTATGCTTCACATCCCCCACAAGGTTAACGTGAGACACAAATTATCTCGCAATTGTGCAGGATGCCGACAATGGAGTGATGCCCACCAATTAAGTGCTATGTGATATTAACATATTTTTTATGAACACTGAGACGGAATGTATTATGTATAATGTGATGGGGAGACGGGGGAAACATTTACTCTTTTTTCAACGTGTTAAGTAATTTATGCGTTTTTTTGTGTTTTCTTTTACAGGAAATAAAAATTCCGTCATTAAAGGATAGTATAAAATTAGATGGTGAGAAAAAATTATATTCTGTATTCATCATTTATTATTATTATTATTATTATTATTATTATTATTAGTAGTAGTAGTAGTAGTAGTAGTATCAGTAGTACTACTACTGCTGCTGCTAGTACCTACTACTACTACTACTACTACTACTACTACTACCTACTACTACTACTACTACTACTACTACTACTACTACTACTAACGCTACTACTACTACTACTACTACTACTANTTGTGTTTTCTTTTACAGAAAATAAAAATTCCGTCATTAAAGGATAGTATAAAATTAGATGGTGAGAAAAAATTATATTCTGTATTCATCATTTATTATTATTATTATTATTATTATTATTATTATTAGTAGTAGTAGTAGTAGTAGTAGTAGTAGTATCAGTAGTACTACTACTGCTGCTGCTAGTACCTACTACTACTACTACTACTACTACTACTACTAACGCTACTACTACTACTACTACTACTACTACTACTACTACTACTAACGCTACTACTACTACTACTACTACTACTACTACTACTACCGCTACTACTACTGCTACTACTACTACTACTACTACTACTACTACTACTACTACTACTAGTACTAGTACTAGTACTAGTACTCCCGTTCTGAATGCTACACACAAGTGAACGGACATTTGGAATTAACGTCCAACGTATCGGGTCACATCTGGTTTTCTTAGAACCTGTCGGATAATTCTCACCATGCTAAATAGAGTTGATTTTTGGATTAACTTGATCCTTGTTATTATTATTACATCGTTTTCCTTTAGGAACTGTTTAAGTCTGCCTCATACAATGCCAAAGGCATCAGTGACTATTGAGGTGATCTTGGTACTTGATGATTTTGTTTCTCCTTGTTTCTTATAATTGCATCAACTGGAATTGCTAAATCTGTTATGATCATTTCATTTGAATTTTGTCCATTATTATAATATCTGGCCATTTCTTAAATGTTTTATGTATGAAATCCGTGATATATCATTGAAATCTGTTTGTATTTGATTATTGTCTTCCGTAAGAAAAAAGTTTAAAGAGTAATTTTTATTTCAAGATTTTGCAAACACCAAGGGACGGTGAGGGTTTTACCATATATTTATTTTCCTTGTATTTATTGTCATATACATTTTTACCCCTTTTTCCTTCGCTTTTCAATCCTGTGGTTGTAGCATCAGAGGATGAAACGGCTCAGTAAAAGAACTGAGCTAAGAAATATTATACATAGGTTATAAAGTTGTGAAGGCAAGTGTGACTAATCTTGTCTCATTTTCTTTGCTTTGTGGAAGTCGACAATATAAAGAAGTCATGGTAGAAATTCTCAGGATACACAAGAATTCCAATGCTAGTGGCTTTTTATACAGAACTGCTCATTTCTAGAATTCCTTTTTGAGCTGTTGTTTTTCTCTGATCGACAGTCTGAATTTCTTCAAATCGCAAATAGATCTCATTGGATTCTTTTGAATTCTTGACATTTCAATTTCCCCATAGATTTTAGTGACATATTGAAGAGTGTTTTTTTTTCAGTTGTGCCACCGCCTGTCTTGTTAAGTATATAATACTTTAGAAAACAAAAGGATGTTTTGTAATTTTTGAATAAACCACATTAATGTTGTTTGTTTATTTAGCGAATTGCCCCCCTTGCTGTTTGATCGGCCTTGGAAAATCGCCGTAATAAAATCCTCCAATTTTAATTTTTTTTTACTTGCAATAAAATGTCTTGAACTAATTGTTTAACAACAGGAGCATGCCATTGTGGAGGCAAATGAAAACGATATTCTGTAATTTTTAACAAGATATTTTCTAGAGGAAAAGGAACTTTTAAGTCTGTCAGTTGTGAAAAACGACTTTTTAGAAGATATTGATTCCCATTGAGAATTTTTAGCAGATGTAATTGACATTGTATTGTAAGGCCATTAATGTTTTTTAATGTTGCTGGTATAGGTGAAATGATTTTTAAGAACCTATTAATTCTCACGTGGTTATGAAAGCGGTAGGCATTTATGTTCCGACTGACCATATACTTGTTTACTTTTTTTACTTTGAAGGTCTGCTGTATAAACCTGTGGACCGAATGACACAATACTCATTAATGCTTAATGTAAGTGTCAACATGTTGGTTTTACTCAATAGCGCTTTACGGCGCAGTTCGAATGTATATCACTCTCCAATTTCTTTCAAGTTAAATAAAAAGCTCCAGTAGAATAAAGTTTTCCTCACTTCCTTAGTACTTTTAGAATTTTAAGCTCAGGGAAAGATGTAAGGTCATAGTTTCAAGACCACTTTTATCCATTCCATACTAAAAGGATGAATATAATTTTGTTTGTAAAGGAGGGAGAGTGTGTAAATCTAATGCGGTGGGCCAGAGATAAACTATATTTACCTCTCTAAGGTGTTTTTGCAGTCCATTATAACTTTTCTAATAGAATATTTTTTCTTTACGTAATTATTATTGGTACATAGATAAGACTTGTTGATTGACCAGACGAGAGCATTGTATGACAAGATTGTGACTGAAGACAATAACCGGTGACCGGCCAGTTTTACACCATTGGCATTTTGAAGTTCATCAGTTGTTGTTGTTTATCTTGGTGGTTGTGGTAGTAGTGGTGTGGGTTTTTTACCTGGTTAACAACCATACAAAGCATAAAGCAACTAAGTGTGTGAAACTGTGAAGAAAAGAAAGGAAGAATGTATTTTAGATTTATCACAGAATTCCACAGATTGAGAGTTATCCCAACGCGGATTCCTAAGGTTTACTTTATACTTTGAAATTCACTGCGGTAACTGTTTTACTTGCGCTAATATTCATTTAAGCAGTTCTTATCTGTTTTACCCTGTTGACGGCAAGTCCTGTAGGTCAACTAGTCGGTCATAAAAGACTAAAATCCACTTGACAAAGGAAAGTTAACGGAATTTTGAATTAATTAACTCACAGTGTTGTTTGTCAGTACCATGATTATTCTGGGGTTTAGGTAAATGAAAACTGGCACATCTTGTATACTTTCAGCCCTTTGATTGTTAATTTCCTTATCCAGAATATTATAATGTTAACGAAATATCAGACAAAAGAATTAGACGGACTTGAATTAAATATCAACGAGTGATCAACTTTTTAAAATAGAAATCCGGGTATTAATTAATTATTAGTTTTTAAGGCCTTCGTTATTTTCAGTGGTGTACTCTCCTAGTAGAAGGTCTGTTTGACCCAGTGGTGATAAGCGCTATGATAGCACTACCTTTTAAGGAAAACTAAACATATAAGCAGTGAAAAACCAGTACGTTAAAATACCAGGTGTTACCTGTTTTTTTAAGCTTTTATATCATAAAGGGTACCTTAATATCCGGACCCGTTAATTCGGCTTTATTTTTAGGTCATTGCTCCAGGTCATACACCAGCAAAAAATGCCCTTTCCCTCAGAATAACCCAGTAATGATAGAATGACCAGTAATACTTGTATTTTGTTGAAGAATTTGATACTACAGTTTCTATTGTGCCAATTTTGTTCTATCTGTATTAGGATTTGTTGAAATATACACCGGATGATCACCCTGACCGATCATTCTTAATCGAAGTAACAGGTACTCTGTTCGACCTTTTCGAAACTGTAAACATAGACAGAACAAGAAAGGTATGATGTCAAATCCTATACATTTTGTTCTTTATGTATTGTGTACTGTTTGGTTCGCTTGATGGTAAATTCTACTCTTTGTCCAGAACAGTGTACTGAATCTTAACCTGGTGAAACAGAAGTAAATGCACTGTTCTTAGAACTGTTGGTACAATGCAACAGTACTAAAAAGAAATAAACTAAAAAGAAAAAGTCTTTAAAATAGTCTTAGTGTTGACATATTGTTCAGGTTTGCACAAACAATATACAGCTTAAAATGGTCTTATTGGCGTCATATAAAGTTATGAAACCAAAATGGTTTTTTTTGTCTTGCATCAAAGCAAAAATCATAGTTCAGCTGATAAAAAAGTCATAATTGACTTTAGTTTTTCAGCACAATGTAGCTGTTCCTGTACACATTGATCTTACAGAATCCCTTGTAAATAATTTATTTTTTATTTTGTGACATGTTTAGATTATTTTTCGAGTTTTCTAAAGTACTATTACAGGAAGGAAAGAGGTGAAAAGGGTTAGGGTTAACAGAATATTTTAGGAATGTACTTGCAAAGCAAAAAACGATTTTTAAAAAGTTTATAGAAAAGAGAAGCCTTTTTGAAAAAGTCTCGATTATTAACTTCAATTATCGAAATGAAAGTTTATTTATTAAGCTCTTTCATACTTAAAAACGTCCAAAGTAATTTGTGCTTTCTTCATTTTTCTGTAGAAGTGTCTGCGGTTACTCTAACCTCATTCATATGCATTTTTATTACTGTTCGCAAACATTTTGTCATTTGGATGATTATTTGCAATATTGGCCCATGGCTCTATCTTTAATCCCTGCGTTAGGTGGAATGTTCTTGCAAAGGACGCTGATGTCAAAGGGATGGTATAATTGAGCTTTAACTTATTGTGTACCAAAGAAAAATAAGTTTTAGCTGATGACGTGACACTAGGGTTTTTAGCCTTGTACATGCCCTTGGTTGTTGGAAGGTCATTAAACTTATTCATACCCAGATCGTTATCCAAAAGACTGTTAATAAAGGAATGTTCAAGGGAACATTTCTTTCTTATACCAAAAAGAGCAAAATATTTTAAATTATCTTGACAAACAAGAGTTCTTTTGGTTAAACTAATGCAGAAGGCTTATGGTGAGAGCACCAGTGGCTCCGTATTGTACGTGCTGTATTCCTCCGATGACCCTTGCTCTTTGACTTAGTAATCCGTCGGTAACAATATACTCATGATCGATTTTCTGAAAAAAGCAGACTGTGCACAGGGTATGCAATGAAACTTACATTGACAGATATAGATATAGAGGTTGACAGCAAATCACCTTCTCCGATGTTATCTTTGACAATACGTTCATTGCAGGCAGGAAGCAAAGCTGTGGACATTATAGCATGTGACGTAATTTACGATTAAATTTACCGGGTGGTTGTAACCCCCCGATCAAGTCCCAAATCCCACGGAAGGAATCTTGATCATGTGGAAGTGTTCTGGTATGAATAAACTTTATGTAATAGGAAAGTGAATCGGCTAGAGACATTCCGTACATTCAAAGATACACAGAGATCCTTTGAAAATGTTGACACATGGAGTTTTCACGGTAATTAAAAAGTATTCCTTTTTGGAAACATGTGACTGATCAAAAGCTTTGGGCAAAATCCGTTTTAAGATGCCAACCAATAATATATTTGTGAAGTTAAATGATGCTTTCTTTTATCAGTAAATGAAGACCAAGGTCGTTTGTAGTTAATCTTATATCGCTATTCCCTGATATAGGGAGGTATTCAGTGCTCTTAGATGTGAAAACACCCCTGCACGATAAAGCGACTGCTTTTACAACCGGAGAGATGTATTGCAGGAGACTGTTGCATTTCGCCACTGTTGCACATGTTGCCTAAGGAAAAGAATATTGTTTGTGTTCTTTAAATTTCTCTACAGTCTTTCCATTTGTCACCCTCTTTTTTGAATATTAATGACTTCGTTTTCGAAGTACTTGTCTCTCCGTTATAACAAAGCCAAAGGTATTGTTAAACCAGCCTTTGAAAGTATCTGTGTCTCATCAAATGCCATTGTTTTGTTTTGTCTTCTGCCTTCGAATTTGATGATATTTGCTGAAATATCTTCATTTTTTCGCGCACTGTTAATTAAGGCACTTCCTTTACCTTGTACCTTCTCTTTTTTGAAAGAAAAATCCGCAAACGTATAGTTTGGTTTAGTTTTGAAGCTGCCTTAGCAAGTTCCTTTGACAAGGCCGTAGTTCTCTGTAATTTCTTCATTTCTGATTGTCAAAAACTAAGATTAATGCTTTTTTTGAAACACTTTTATTAAAGATAGGAATGAAAATTTTATATATATATTTATTTATTTAACGTTACGAGGCATTTTTCCATCCGAGAAGGTTATTTTATCACGTTTTGCAGTCAGCATGATCATCAAGAAAATTGTTTTCTGCGTCTCGTGCTCCAGCATCTTTAGACGATTATATTAGTTCATGCCTAGTAATTACCAGCAAGACCCAGCAAGAACTTTTTACTGCTCAAGAGCAACAACTTGGCTTCATTTGATTACCATAGCAATAATTTTGTCAGTTCAAGTTCAAATGGTATTATATAACTACTAGTTTTACCTTTCGACTGCATTTCGGCCTTCTTGTGTTTACACCTGAGACACTTTATCGTGTTATGCATCGTGTGACTTCGATACTTTCACTCAGCCCTTGTACCGATAACCTTTAGTTTAGGGCAACATCTAAGAGCGCGAGGACTTTCAATGTTCCCCTTGGTCTCCCATTTGCAGAATTTGAGATATTCACTTTTAAGCAGCTCATATATATTTCACTGATTTCTTCCTTAGTTTCCATAAAAGTTACGTAGATTGTACGCAAAGACCTATTTCAAATATGATTATTACGGTCGTAATAATAGTCAAAATATGAAAAACGTATTCTCATCTGATTTCTCACTGCCTACCCTTGAAACTTCTTATTACAAGCAAATGAATTTCAAACCAGTTATTTTACCAGACCAGTTATAACTGAGGTATCACATCCTTATTAGTGTCTTGAAACCATACTAGCCTAATGGATTCTCATTTGTTAGTTCACACTTTGATAAGCAGTAGCAGCAAGTACTTTTCTGTCATGTGTCTACTTGTAACTACTTGCTCAAATAGTTACAGCTGCCTAGCGTATACCAGTGGGACATCCCATATTAGTGAAGGTGCTACTCCTGAAGAATGGTGAGCCTGAACTGGAGCCTTTTGGACTTGCAAGCTCTGGATATGTTTAATATGTGCCCAGATGGCTATTTTGCCGGTAGGTAATTCGACCATAACACCTGATTGAAAATTTACGAATCGAGAGGTATTTTGTTACAGAACAAAGCAAACACCACTACGTTTTTAGGCCCCCGTTCTAGTGTCTTTTGCAAAGTAACACAGGGAAGAAGGTTTTGACGAAAATAAACTTGGTTTTAATTGGGGAAATTTAGGATCGAAACCATGCGTTGCTTGTTTGAATTCAACCCCCCACTAGCTGATAATTGCACAACTTCTCTACAAAATATCGAAGATGTTGAACATTGTTGCTTATTTTACATTCTGAAACAGGGTGTAACACAGAGACAACTACTTAAGGAGGGCTTTGTTGTAGAGCTGGTTGGTAAGTTGTGTTCTTTCATCATCAAGAGATTTTCATATCATTTACATTGAGCTCCCCCCCCCCCCTCCTCAGTTTTGTAGCAAATGTTTTATGGTAACTACCCTCTTCGTAAAGACAGGGGAATAATTTTAAAGTTTAAACTGGTTACTGTCAATGCTGTAGAAAACGCGTTATTGTGCAAATCAATAGAAATTCAAATGACTTCCACCCTTTTTTTTACTTTACTTTAACATAAAAAGAATTTGAAAGCAGAGTTAGTCAGATATTTTTATTCATTCATATTCAGTGAGAATTAGTGTAGCCTAAGAGACCTACGCTTCATCTTGTTTTCAAATTTCACTTCGAGTTTCTAGTTCATTATTTCACTACGTGTATGTGTAAAACTAAGGTAGTGAACTATCATTGTTCACAGAGAGAAAGTTTTGAAGAGAAAGATCGCATATAGTACGTCACAGTAGATATTTAATTTGTTTTTAATCGTGAATCGTTATTGCATTCAGCTCGTATTCAAAGAAAATCTATTAGACCATTGTCTCTTTTGCAAGAACTAGCTTTGGACAGCTCACAAATATCTCTTCAAATATGACCAAAGATTTATTTTTTTTAATTGCCCTTAGGATAACATCAGTTTTAATTGTCAGTAATATAATATAACTTAACTAACCAAGACATTATAGGTGCAAATTGTGCATTTGATCTTTTAATAATACAGGATATAGGTAATTTGACAACGAAAAAAACCCGTTAAAATTTTAAAGGGCGGATGCTTTTTTTTTAAGACTGTACTTCGGGGAAAGGGATTCGCTTTCAATTTTTTTCATGTACTTTTTTATATCAGTAATATTTAACCACAAAGGAGAGTGCAGCTTAGCACTTGGATACTTTTCAGTGTACTTCTTTTTGTATAAGTTGGCTTGCTTACAAATGACTCTTTTGTGGTCAGAGTATTTGGGGTTTTTTACAGAGATAACGCATTTTTTGTCATTTCATTTCGAAATATGTTTTTAAAGAGATATGATTATCTTAATATTCATTCAACACGGAATGTTTTGAATAAATTGAGAAATTGCTTTCCATGCAGAAGACGTGTTATTGGTTTTCACTGTTGATGGACAGCTTTAAGTTTGAAATAGAAAAGAGTCATAATAGCCAATGACAGAAATCTATATCCAAAGTTATTCAAGACTTGTTTTTGCCACACGTGTTTGTTTGGTTACAAATAAGATCATGAGAACACTTGGGATCTTTAGTGGTGGTTGTATGCTATGTCTAACTCTCATGTTTACTGATAAGATAACTGGAACATATGTAATCTTTGATTGCAGAAGCCAAAAATATACTCGCCTTGTTTTCTTTTATTCCGACATTTGTGAGTTAGAAGGAAATGTTACCAGCTTGACGAATTTAGCTTTGGCAAATATAATTTATCGGTATAGATTCAGTTGTTTAAATACTATAAATAGAGAATAATTATCGTACTGTTTACTGTCAAAAAAGGGATGTGGTAGAAACAGATATGTTAAGTTCACAAATGACAGGAATGCCGCCAAAAATGAACCCATTAATACCTTGTGTTCCACTCACGTGGATCAAGTAGACACTACTACAGGTTTCTAACAATAATTTGCAACAGTGATTTCTTGTAGTGTTTTTATAGACTTATAACCAATCCCTGAAATGTATTTGTCAGAACGCACTCATAATATAATTTCATGAACTTTGCCGCAGATGGTGTACGAAAGCCAAGGCAACTGTTCCTTTTCAGTGACATCTTGATGTGTGCAAAATTAAAACCGCTAAAGTAAGTGTCATCTTTAGATTTAACATTAAACTGTACTTAATAATAAATAAAGATTTCTTTTTCAGCTCTTTTTTGAAATGAAAACCTTAAGTTTTATTTTTTTGAGAAACTGGTGCTGTGTCTGAAAAGAAAATATGGATGGCGCAGGAAATAGAAAATGGGATAATGTTATCAGCATAAAGAGCAGGAAGGGGCATTGTAGAACTAAGGGGGTGGATTAGAGGTATGAAAAAACAAGACACGTGAATAGTTGGACGTGGTAAAAAGAATGATTTTGGAAAACCAGTAGTAATTTGTTAACTTGGGCAATAAAAGGTAAATGGGAAGGGGATATGGAGAAACAAACTTAGTGTAGATTCTTTTTGAGTAAAAAGCATACAGGACTGGATATATAAGTACAGATTTTTAGAGATTGGGTGATGGAGGGACAAAAAAAGGAAACACTTTTTGTGGGCTATTATTCTTGATTAATAAATAGACCAAATGGACCACTTTGAAAGCATTACTTATTTTACCGTTTTGTTATGGGTAATTTGAAAACAGTTTTCGATTTAAAATATGCACACACACACACACAAAAATAAAGGAGTAACGAAACAAAGGGGGGAAAACCCCCATTTTCGTACAGAGTTTTTGCAGTTGTATCGCCCAGCAGCAGCTTTTCTGTCCTGACAGTTAGGAATATTAAAATATCACTGATTGTTGCATCCTGCATGCTCTGATTTGTAAATAAGTGCTTTTGTTGATCACTACAGAAGCAAGGAAAAAGATCATACATTTGATTGTGCATAGGTTACAGTGAACAAGAAACATAAAGTTCTTTAAAAGTCTTCATATTTTTATTAATTCGAACATTATGGAATGTTCGTTGGCATATTGGACTGTATCGTCGTGAAAAATATAGTAAGGTAATGGGAGGTAATTGTAGATCGGGAAAAGGGACATTGAAAATCAAGGGGAACTTGCTGAATGGTATTTGGGTTGCAAATTATGAAATCAAACGGATAATTTGTTGAGACAAACTGTTCACCAAGGGTTTTTTTATTCGGCGTAGAGTGACGTGTATTTCTAAACTGTAACCAAGATTGAACAGTTAAAAGTCACGAGTAGAGTTAAGTACGCTTCACGGTAACAGGGGCTGGAGGGTATTAATTCCAGCTGTCACTTGTCGCCCCTGTGTTTTAAATAATTATACGTGAAACCTCATTTTGTTTTATTGGTGTTTTGAGGTTTACTCAATGCAGAACTGGAAGCCACCTAAATTATTATTATACACTCCTGGCTAGGCCGTAAATGACCACGTACCTTTGCCAGTAGTTAAGAGAGGGTAAAGTAGAGATTAAATAAAGACCCGACAGAAGATGACGCTTAAGAGACGATTTAACAAAAGGAAGATCACAACTTGGAAGGGCAGAAGAGAGAGAAAAAATTAGGTGTATGGGGGAGAAAGTTGGTAGAGTAAGAAGCTCTTTTATGCAAACTGGTGTTAAGGACAGTAATCAGATAAGTAGTTGTATCAAAATATGTCAACCGCGTAATACCTTCCAAGGAAAGAAAAAGAGAAGAAAGTTTTTTGTAAGTAGAGAGTGAGAGAGAGATTGAGAGAGAGAGAGAGAGAGAGAGAGAGAGAGAGAGAGACAGAGAGACAGAGAGACAGAGACACACACACACACACACATACACACACACACATACACATAAATACACACACACACACAGAGATATGCAACACCAACATGATGAAAACGGTGTGAATTGAGCACCCAGATAAGGTCCGACGATGTTTTCATCACAAAGCCTGAATGTTATAGAGGAGATAGAAAGGGCAAGTAGCAGCCCTAGCCCAAATATNAAAGGAAAAAAAAAGAGAAGAAAGTGTTTTGTAAGTAGAGAGTGAGAGAGAGAGAGAGAGAGAGAGAGAGAGAGAGACACACACACACACACATACACACACATACACATACATACACACACAGAGAGAGAGAGAGATATGCAACACCAACATGATGAAAACGGTGTGAATTGAGCACCCAGATAAGTTCCGACGATGTTTTCATCACAAAGCCTGAATGTTATTGAGGAGATAGAAAGGGCAAGTAGCAGCCCTAGCCCAAATATGACAACAATATTTCATGCAAACCTGGCTAATGTCTTAGACACGTACGATGGCGTCAGATTGATATACACAACCAAGATAGAGAAAACCTACTTTCGTTGCTTCAGACTTAAATATCGCTTCAATGTACTGATTGCAGGAGAAGTCCCAAGAGAACGCAAGTCCAAAAAGCTTAAAAGATTGATATTTGGAGAAAGGAGAGCCAGCCATAGGAACAGGAATCACTTAAAACAATCTAGGAGCGTGGAGAAAACCAGTAGTTGAATACCCTAGCCTGGAAAACAATTGGGAAGAGGCCCACCACGCTGTTAGAGAGATCACTCCACTGAATACCAACCCGGTACTTCAGGATCCTGTTGGTATAAATGTTTTGGTTGATTTCATAAGTATTTTAAAGTGTTGACTGTTTTTCCGTCTGGAAATTTTGCTACCTTCGGCTATCTTGATGCGTTTTGATTTATTAACAGGGAAGAGTACAATTGCAAGTGGTATTTATCATTGGTGGATTTAAGTTTAAAACCCATAAAAAAATCATGCCGTAAGTTGTACTTTAGTTTGTGATCTTTTCTAACAGTTTAATTATTTTTGTTTACATTTGTAAGCATAGACTCGTGTGTTACTACGCAGAGGATTGGTTGAGATAAACACCTGGAAATCAGACAAAAGGTGCTCTAAAATTGGTTTGGTGTAGCTTTAATGAACTTAAGTAGCGAAAGATTGAGTGTTAATAGGGGTAAATGGCGAATTTGGTATGGCGTTAAGGCGGTTTGATTTTTTGTGCCTAAATCTATACGTACCTAAAAGGTTACAAGTCATGTGTCTGATTGTTAGCTACAAACAATATTTGTCTGTCAACGCACATAAAAACTAAAACTAAAAATTCGAAGACAATTTTTCAATTTCTAGTTGTTTTAATACTATGTTTTATTGGGTAGTGTATTCGCATTAATCTAAAGAATTCGTACCATGATTTTTTTGAGCTTCTGAGCTTCTAGATGTTTTTGACGCATAAATCATTTTTGAATAAACTTGATCTTTGCTGTTCACCAGCTCTTTTGCATTATTGTTTAAAAGTGAAAAAGGTAGTAAGAGCTTTTCTTACTGATGAATAGTAAATTAGGCACTATACCATAAACCCCTGCAGAGGGGATGGTTATTCAAGAGGAGTAAAAGAGATGGAGGATGTAGAATAAAACTAGTTAAGGCTGTTAGTTTTTAAGATATTGTGTCCAATATTCCATCATGGCACGTGAAGAGAAAAGCTGTAACATTGTTTATTTTGAAGATTTCAACACTGGAAATAAAGTAAAGCTGAACTGCATTTTATCACACGTATGATGTCTAATTTTGAAACATTTTCTGCGAATTAAAGTATTAGTGATGAGTTTTCAATAATTTTGCTTTCTATTATTTCGAGTGACCTTTACATACTCTTTTCTCCAAACACTTGTCCACTGAGGCTAGCTGCTATATCCAGTAATACTGTTATTAGCCCGAATCGTGCTAAAGTGATACACAACCTGATGCAGGAATATCACCTTTCCATGATTAAATGCAAGTAGAAAACAAATATTTACAATTGTTATAGCAGGGGTTTGAACACTTAATAACTTTGGTGTTTACTGTCAGAAGGTGATAGCATTAGGTTCATGCCCAAGCACCACACAAGAATGGGTTTGCGAGGAAATACCATACTTTCTTGACTAGCATTGCCGTTTTGAGACAGTTTTTAACTTGGTTTAACTTCCTTACCTAATTGACATCATATGCAATATACGCTGACTATACCAGCTGCACAGGCGTTACTTTGAGGAATAAGTGTGTTTGGTACTACATTTACCATAAAAGTTCCTTTTCAATGCGTGGAGTTGATGTGGAAAATGTCAATCATTTTATAACCGAAAATCTACCCTTGTGCATTTAGTCACATACCAATTCTAGAATAAGGGATTAATATTAGTAGCAACAGCATCACAAAATAGAGTTAAAAATTCAATAGATCAATGGTATCAATAGACACTGTAAGTAACAAAGGCCTTGAAATCGTACCCCGAAAAAGTTCTCGTTATCCAGCTGTACACGTCACTGACACAGATTTTGCTGATGACATTGCTCTTTTAGGTGGGTCATTAGCAAATACTCAAACTCTCTTATTGGTTTTAGAGTCAGCATCCGACAGTGTTGGTCTACATCTTAATGAGTCTAAAATTGAATATATGAGCTTTAATCAGACAAATAATGAACCTGTTAAAACTCTTTCTTGAACCAACTTAAAATCCAAAGATGATTACAAATACTTGGGTTCTTTTATTTCATCTTCAGAAAAAAACCTTTCTTTTTAGGAACGGCATGGCATGGTCAGAGTGCAACAAACTGCATAAACCATGGACATTTGAACTTGACATTACCATCAAAGTCAAAATATTTCGGGCGCTCATTGAACCAATTCTGCTCTATGGATCAAAGAGTTGGACTGTATCTAAAAGAGCAGAAAAGCGTTTAGATGGGTGCTTCACAAAACTACTTATGGGGGTTAAAAACTTATCTTGGAAAAAACATCCAAGGAAGAGTCAAATGTATGGCAACCTTTAACCAGTATCTAGTTTGGTCAAATCTAGAAGAGTACAATTTGCAGGTCATTGGCATAGAGCAACTCCAGAAGTGATTTCATCACTAATACTCTGGAAACCCTAATCCATCGGAAAGCGCTCTGGCAAATTGACTTTCTCATATACCATTATAAGAGATACTGGCTTAGCAGGTCAAGACCTTAAAGCAGCTATGGAAGACCGAGACTACTGGAGAAAGTTTGTTCAATTCATCATCTCGATTGAGGTCGAACAATGATGATGAATGATGATGAGGTTTACGCTATACACTATCATTGTCATCATCGTAACCTTTTAGGATTGATTGTCTTCAAATGTGTTTCCAGATTATATGTTCGAATTTTGGCATTATTAACATTTCGAATCACCCCTAGTTTCCCCGCTCTGTCTTAAGACCAAGCCAATGTAACCGATGTTGAACTTCTTCCTTGATTCCGTAAAGTCAGTTCAGTTAGGACGTACAATTTCACAAAAGGCATCACAATAGATAATGAAAACCTATTTTGAATACAAAGTAAATGTGCGTTGATAGTTCATATTTTTATTTTAGTATCATAGCGAGCCAATAACCATTTGATCAAATCCCCCTCCCCTTTTATAGTCCAAGTGCAGTAAATACGTAATACAATGATCATTTAAATTTAATTTAGAACAACAGCCGGTTCCAGTCACAGTGGAGGCAGATGTTGATAAACTACGGGCAAGTATTGCCAACACAAAAGCTGAGATACGGAAGGAACAATTAATTTTAGCTGGTGCCTGGTCATCTGATGGATCGCCAGCGTTAAAGGTAAATTGCGAAGGATTGTTTACATTTGTTTACCTTTGAAGACTTTTTGTACTACTTTTTTCTATTATTTGTGTGTTTTTTGTGTGTGCATGTGGCAGGATAAAATTATTTATATACTTGTAGAAATCACAATATTCTTAGAGTACTACTTGTTTTTGTACTAATTGTACTATCTGAGGATACAAAAGAAAATAATCTGAAAACATCAATTCCGTAGAGTAAAGCCCTCCTGATATCTTAGTACAAAGCATTGAAGATCTGTTAAGATTCTAAGAGCTACACCCAGCGTTTGTCAAGTTGTTGTTTGTTGTGTTTTTTCATGATACCCAAACCTCAGTATGCATTTTGTTCAAAATAAATTAAATTCAACCCTGAAATTTTATGTTGATATTTGAATAGCGAATAATCTCATTTGACTTCAGGATTTCAGATATCATGCCTAAATTTGGATAACATCTCGCCCAGGGAATTTTTTGTCTAAATATTTTGACTAAGAATAATCTCAAGCCCCACTTTTCACAACTTCCAACTATCTTTACACAAAATTAAACTGCAGTTGTGGTCATAGCCACATAAAAATACTCAGAAATTTGAGGAAGGTAATGCAAAATTAACCATTGTAAATGTTATTTAAACACCTGCACGCAGTTATTGTAATGAAGTGATAAAATAGTTGTTTATTGCAAAAAATCTAGTGAAGTATTGCGAATAATATTTTTAATAACCATATTGCGATGGATATTATTATTTTATTATTATTATTATTATTATTATTATTATTATTATTATTATTATTATTATTATGTTTGATATGTTTTCTCACAAAGCTTTAGTTCTCATTTGGTTCGGTTATTGGTGTGATCCCAGATAACTACCTGTTATCTGAGGAATCACAACCCTTTCACCTGTAGCTTTAATGCCCTTTTATTTTGACGAAAGAAAGTCCTGGTATTTGTTTATTTTTTCTCTCTTTTTCGATGACTCTGGTATCAAAGGGGCATGCTACATCAACTATCGTACATTTCCTATTTTCTTTATCAAAAATAATAATCTCAGACTTTGAATGTTCCAAAACGTTATCAGTCTGGATTTTCATGTCCCAAAGTATTTTCACTTTTTCATTTTCAATTACATCTTCTGGATGGAGATCATACCAATTTTTTGAATGTTCAATGTTGTAGTCTTTACACGTATGCCAATGCAGAACTTGTGCGATTTTGTTGTGCCTCCAGTTTTTGTATTGTTTCTGAGCCATTATTATTATTATTATTATTATTATTA
>RDPX01000549.1:82364-94864 GCA_003991215.1 Morbakka virulenta
AACTTAATACAACGATGAGGTATGATTGTTAACTTGAATACAACGTTGAGTTATGATGTTAACTGAATACAACGTTGAGGTATGATAGTTAACTGAATACAACGTTGAGGTATGATAGTTAACTGAATACAACGTTGAGGTATGATAGTTAACTGAATACAACGTTGAGGTATGATAGTTAACTGAATACAACGTTGAGGTATGATGGTTAACTGAATACAACGTTGAGGTATGATGGTTAACTGAATACAAAGCGTCTTCTTCCTCCCATTCGTCGAATGGAATGAAGAAGACGCTTTCGGATTATCTTAATAATAACATATTTCCAAGATAAGTATGATTTCTTTGACATTTAAACTCTTTTGTAAAAGTTCGTCGTGTCAGTCATTTGTCATATCATGAAAGTTACCTAAACAGGCCCTTTATTTTCATCACTTTAACAATTCAACAGTTTATTCAGAAAAAATAGTGTGCATTTAAAGTTGGATTTTGTTTTAAGCTCTTCTTTCAATTTTTGAAATATGTGGCGGTCCCCAATAAGTTTAGCACTCCAATAAGCGCAGTACTTAAATAAGCGCCACACCTGGAAATTAAAAAATTTTAAGCGGTCATGTAAGAAAATAAGGAAACGGACCTCAGAACCAGTGCATAAAAAGGCGTGGTCAGTACTAGTGGTAGTCTTCAACACAAGTGTTGATCACAATTATAATACTCTAATAAATTAGATTGGCAATATTGCCTGGCTGTGCTACTCGGTCAAATCCCTAGTTAAAAGCAAACCAACACTTTTTTCGCTATGGGTAAATTTTAATTGGTCAGTCATAGTCGTTTTCTCTGTTAAAACCTCTCACTACGATGATTCCGATTAAATAAAAAGCTTCCACTTTTTATCATCACGTCCTTTCACTCTCTTTTACATTGTCCTTTCCCCATAAAATAACACGCAAATAACAAGAAACGGAAATAACAAGGAGACTTATCAACTTGAATAAAGTACGGAATATTCGCCAGCGAAATGGGCTGTGACACTGATATTTATCAAAATACAATATGTCAACATTTTGGATCATCAGAAGTTAAAAAATGGCATTTCATTGAGGATGGGGATGGGAGTACCGTAGATCCAACAAATACTATTAATTGAAAACAAATCTAACAAAATAAAGCAATAGTCAATGAACGAATCCCGTATATTATGACGGAAACGTAAAAAGAACCTAATGTAAAGAATTTCGAGCCGTATCAATAACCAAATTACAAAAATGAAAGCAGAAGAATAAAACGCACAGGGTCAAAATACGATGACCACTCGACAGAAAAATGTTATATTACAACGTACGAGATAGTGGTGTATATGTCTATATGTCACACAAAACACTCAGTCAATACATGGTCTCGGTATGCGTTCTATATGGCTACCAGATGTGTGAATCCCGAATTTCTCCAATAACTTGTGCTGCTCTTTGTAATGCCTAAAATAATAAACAAAACACTATTACTGTTATTATTACATAGTGGGAGGAGGGGGGGGCAGCTGGTTCTCGAGTTCCAGTTCCAGCAGCCCGTTACGAATACCATCTTGAGCCAGTGTCCCTAAAAGAGACTCCTAATTTCGACTCGGTCTAAAGAAGCAGGTTGCATGAACATTCTCGTCCCCCCCCCCAAAAAAAGCCACATCTGCCCTGATAGTGTACCCATGATTCCTTGATTTTGGTTGACATCAATTGGCGCCCACAATAAACGATGTTATTACAGTTTTGCAATAAACCATGTCAATTTGGATTTATCAGTATCGAATTAGGATCAATAATAATTGCATAAATTTTCACCGAGTGACGAAACCCTGTTGATAAACTGTTTAGATAAAAATTATGGTTACTAAATTTTAACTACCAGTCAAACCTATTAACATGAAAACACGGTTTTAACGTCATTTTCCCTCTCTAAACTGGGGCTCAGACGGTGGCCTTAAAAGGGACTTTTGTTAAAAACTTGTCTTCTCCGGTTCTGTCTTGTATACTGGTAGATATTCCCAATATAGCTATTATATTCAATGATCTAATGCATTGGGTAATTCTCTCATTTACTTGTAATCGAACAGTTTTCCGGAAACTAAGAAAAGTAAGTTCCAACTCCATCCAATCAATCAGAAGAAATGGATTGAAAGGATGGAGCTGGATCTTACTTTCCAATTACTGTAGCAATAGTTATTGACAGTATGAAGAAATAGACCTATAACCAGTCTACCAGTGATTTGGAAATGAAAGACAAGTGTCATTGTTGATAGCATCTGTTCGTATATGGAATTTGACAATCTTTTCCCTGAGGAACAAAAAGGCTGTAAAAGACAACGCTAAGGGACGAAATTCCAGCTATTACTTGATAAGACAGTGCTAAAGGAGTGCAGAAAGAGACCTTGCTATGACATGGGTCGATTATGAAAAGGCCTGTGATTTTCTGGCACATAGTTGAATTATTTTTTATTGTCTCGAAATGTTCGGTATTGCAGATAACGTAAAAAACTACTCTCAAATAGTATGAGACATTTGAAACTATCATTAACCTGAAATAGAGAAATTTTAGGGAATGCTAGTGTATGTGTGGGAGTCTTTCAAGGTGATAGTTTATCACCATTACTTTTTACAATCAGTATGATATCCTTGTCATTGCTATTGAGAAACGTCAGTGCATACTATGAATGGGGCAAAACAAAATTTTGAACTTGATCAGGTACTTTTCATGGATGACCCCACGCTTTTCAACGAGAGTGAAGATCAGTTAAACTCGTTAATAGATAGTGTTAATGTGTTTAGTGAAAATATAGGAATAGAATTTGGACTTAAGAAACGTGGAGTTGTCATATTAAAAAGGGGAAAACCAGCCATTGTGATTGAATTGAACTCCTCCCTGGAGAAAGGATGAAGGAAGTTGATGAAAACGGCTACATTTACCTAGGTATAATTGAGCTAGATAAAGTTAAACAGAATGAAAAACAAAGTTTATAAGGAATATCAAAAGAGAATGCGTCAAATGTAAATTGAAGGGAAAGAATAAGATAACCACAATTAATAATTGGGCAGCAGCAATACTGAAATATTGAGCTGGTATTCTTGGGTGGAGAGAAAATGAATTTAAGGCTATGGATAGAAAAACAAGGAAAATTTTGAGAGTGTACGGAGCACTGCATCTAAGGAGTAATGTAAATCTCACTGGTCCATAAGCTACCAGAGTTGACCGAAAAAAAGAGATGGAGAAGATCGTTAAATTACAAGGCATCGGGGTAATTGTAAAATCTGTAGAACAAGCCCAAAAACACTGCCAAAATGTTTGAAAGAGATGCCAGTAGGTAGTGGAGTTGCAAAAAAAAAACTGTGTTGCAATACTCCAGCAAAGTTCTCAGAGTAGTGCTAGAGATTTTGGAGAACCTGTATTTATCAAAGCTTAAAGACACCCGTCACTGGTTAAGTGTATTGAAATTTGCTTTTACAATCAGTGTGTAAGAGAAACACAGTAAGAACAGTAGTACGAAACATTAATAGGGAAAAGCGATTGTTGAAGTTGAAAGGATTTGAGGTAATTCCTGTTGTTATAGGTGCACGTCAGTTTTTTTTCAAAGGTCGAAGGTTTTTCAACTGATTTGTGTATTCTTTTGAGCGCTGAATCCAAAAATACCATCCTGGTCAGGTCAAGTTTTTGAGATAGGATTAGTGCACGTTTTGACCCTTGAATAGTACTCAGTTCAAGAAAAACAGGGCAGCAGCTGACCCAATCTTGGTTTTTATATAGAAAGCGAAACTGGAGCAGAAACAGGAACTAGATGTTTTAACTTTAGGAAACTGAAACTGAAGCCTTTTCCGCTTACACCTGGATTGTATTTATTGTTTAGCAGAACTGAATTCCAATCAATGTGACTTGAATAAGCAAGGAACAGATGTAGTGTTTCTATTTAGTATTTCAGATCAAGAGAGAATATACAAACCATCCTGACAAGTTCAGTCAGAAATGTGGTAATGTGCTTCTTCCTGGTCGCATTGCAAAAATTACTGATTTGGTGAAGAAGGCATAAAATGGTAACTTGAGCGTTAAGCTTGGAAACCAGGACAAGCNAAAGAGAATGCGTCAAATGTAAATTGAAGGGAAAGAATAAGATAACCACAATTAATGCTTGGGCAGCAGCAATACTGAAATATTGAGCTGGTATTCTTGGGTGGAGAGAAAATGAATTTAAGGCTATGGATAGAAAAACAAGGAAAATTTTGAGAGTGTACGGAGCACTGCATCTAAGGAGTAATGTAAATCTCACTGGTCCATAAGCTACCAGAGTTGACCGAAAAAAAGAGATGGAGAAGATCGTTAAATTACAAGACATCGGGGTAATTGTAAAATCTGTAGAACAAGCCCAAAAACACTGCCAAAATGTTTGAAAGAGATGCCAGTAGGTAGTGGAGTTGAAAAAAACAACTGTTGCAATACTCCAGCAAAGTTCTCAGAGTAGTGCTAGAGATTTTGGAGAACCTGTATTTATCAAAGCTTAAAGACACCTGTCACTGGTTAAGTGTATTGAAATGTGCTTTTACAATCAGTGTGTAAGAGAAACACAGTAAGAACAGTAGTACGAAACATTAATAGGGAAAAGCGATTGTTGAAGTTGAAAGGATTTGAGGTAATTCCTGTTGTTATAGGTGCACGTCAGTTTTTTTTCAAAGGTCGAAGGTTTTTCAACTGATTTGTGTATTCTTTTGAGCGCTGAATCCAAAAATACCATCCTGGTCAGGTCAAGTTTTTGAGATAGGATTAGTGCACGTTTTGACCCTTGAATAGTACTCAGTTCAAGAAAAACAGGGCAGCAGCTGACCCAATCTTGGTTTTTATATAGAAAGCGAAACTGGAGCAGAAACAGGAACTAGATGTTTTAACTTTAGGAAACTGAAACTGAAGCCTTTTCCGCTTACACCTGGATTGTATTTATTGTTTAGCAGAACTGAATTCCAATCAATGTGACTTGAATAAGCAAGGAACAGATGTAGTGTTTCTATTTAGTATTTCAGATCAAGAGAGAATATACAAACCATCCTGACAAGTTCAGTCAGAAATGTGGTAATGTGCTTCTTCCTGGTCGCATTGCAAAAATTACTGATTCGGTGAAGAAGGCATAAAATGGTAACTTGAGCGTTAAGCTTGGAAACCAGGACAAGCCATTCGCATCCCATGTTAGCTGCAATATGTGTTAAGAACTTCGGACCTCTCCTTAAATGTTTTTTTTCGCTAATTATCCTGCCTTCCTAATGGATGAAATTAACTCGACTCCAGACCTGTCAGCATCAATCGCCATTCTTGAGTGATTAGTGTTTCTGAGATTAAAGAGGTAATTTAAACCAGTCGCGGTGTTTTATTGCCATAGGCTCTCGATAAATTTACTGAATCGATATCCTACTATTCTACACTAACAGCTATCTTGGGTTTACACTCCGGAACAAACACGGAAAATCCAGCTTTTCTTTATAAAAAGTAACATTACTTATGCAGTACACGGTTGTTGAACAAGTCTAGAGGGCTCACATATTGTATTCCCTCCTTCCTGTCACTGTGTCCCAAAATATTAATGTGTCATGTTAGAATCCCCAGTAGATTCTATTTCCCCTGTTCTGTCAATTCGATCCTGTAGATGATGTCTTACGGTAAATGATGGTTCTTGTGGTACATTATGGTCGATATTGTGATAATCAATTCGTCACCCTGATCAGTCTACCATGTGGCGACCATCTCCCTTCGTTTTCTTTTTACGTCACTATCTCCACTTGGGTTCCTAAACCTGCCTAGATATATCCTTCTCTTCATAAGACAGATTAACAATATCCCCGTATTTAAGGATCTCAGAATAGGCTAACTGGTTCACCTTTCTCTAAGGTGATCCGAATGAGGTTTTGGCAAGACATAGCCTCATTCGTTTAAGTCCACAATCGAGATTCGATATTTTAGACTGTTTTATTACGGTTAGTTGTTAATCGTCGTCCATTCTTTGGGGGTTCGTTCGTTCGTCTTCGTGTCTCGGCTACAGCGTCTCTGCCAGTAGCTGGCAAATAATATTGCCGATGGTATAGGCTCCTCTAAGTCAGCAAAGTTGCAATTTGGGGCGTCTGGACATTGCAGGTGGTGGTCCATAGTCTGTGTGGCATTTCAGCTGCAGGTGTCAGATGTTGATAATTCCCTTCGTTTCATAAAAGATTTGCATCTACCAGGACCAGTACGTAGCCGGTTTAGACTGCGCCACGTTGTCCAGCCAAGATCGTGGCCAGCAGCAAGTTGTTCTTTGGGAACTACACCTCCGCTCTTAAAAACTGTTGAGTTTGGTGACTCATCCCATAGTGCCTTCCACATAGTTACCCGTTGAGATTGAGAAGATGGAAGGAAGCTATGCCTTGACTTCAGTCGAGTTACAGGTGGACCAAGGTTATGCAACGGGTGACGCTCATCGGGAATTTGTATTAATCATTCCTGATTAGAGGTGGATGTCCTTCTCACATGCGGTGGGGGTATGCCTGACAGAGCATACAGAGAATGGACTGGTGTGGATCGTATTGTCCCTGTAATTATTCTACAAGTGTTATTGAGTGAAATATCCACTTGCTTAGCATGTGTGGTCCTTCCCTAGGTGGAGGATGCATACTCGCCAACTGAAAAACATAAGGCAAGAGCAGTGGTGCGCAGTGTTGATGGGTTGACTCCCCACTTGGAGGTTGCCAACCTGTGCAACAGATTATTCCTTGTGGCAATCTTTGCCTTAACATTAGAGCAGTGTGATTTGAAAGAGAGTGTTTGATCCAGAGTGACGGCCAAATACCTTGTATGTGGATGGTGCTCCAGTGGTTGTTGTTTCCATGTAATATTGAGAGTTCGTTTTGCCTCTTGGTTTTTCAGGTGGACAGCACATACTTGGATTATAGCTGGGTTTGGCGTCAAGTCGTTGGACTTGTAATAAGTAATAAGCTGGTTCAGGGCGTTCTCGGGGGTGTTTTCGATCTTAGTGAAGGGCCGCTGTTGAGTTATTATACAGGTGTTACCTGCATAGATGAAAAGCCTGCATTCACTTGGTAATGGTAAATCATTTGTGTAGATGTTAAAGAGAAGAGGTGATAAAACACTTCCTTGTGGTATGCCACTGCGTTGTATTTGGAGGTCATGACACAAACTTGCTCAAACAGTAAGCAACCCTATTTAAAAGGGGAAACTCTGGCTGCGGAAATCCGACATAAACAATACAGGAGTGTAGTATTTACCAAACCCTCCTTACCCATTGAGCAAACCTATACCAACAGCAGTGATTCTTTGGGGTTTTCACATACGACAGCAAGCTCTCATGACTCAAATCACTTATCTGGGAATAATAAACTTCCTTTCATTTGCGTACTAACTTCGTTTCATGTGTTCAAGTCGCGAGATTAAAGGAAAGACTAGGGGAGCAAGCCTATAAAAATTTGAGGGTATATTTTATTTAAATGGGAGTGAACATGTGCTTTCGGCTATTGAGAATGCGATTGGTTAGTATTTCATATGGATAGAGTGAGGTTAAAAACAACGGTAGTGTTCGACCCTGCTCAACGAATATGTGTTGAGGATGTACAAGATGTGAAATGATGAAGTTTGAAAAGAAAAATACACAAAGGTAAGTAGAGGTAATTTAAAGGCAGGTATAAACAATTGAGTTCAAATAAGTACACCTCTGAGAATGGAATAAAAAATGAAACATTTTAACACTGGCATGGTGGTAACATTGTAATAATGAATGAAAAGCAACCACTGACAAAAAATGAAATGATCAAAAAGTCTCACCTTCAACATATCGCCTGCTTCTTTTCTCTTAGTATGGATCATTTCAGCTTCACCAAGTAATTCATCGAAAAGCTCTTGCTATAAAAAGTATAATAATGAGCCCTGTGAAAATTGATTCTGCAAACAGCATTGCAAACTGGTCCACAGAGGTCTCAGGTTGTAAAACAAAATACTGATTTAATTCGATTTTATATTTAGAGAGAGAGAGAGGGAGTGACAGTCTCTCAAGGTATGAAAATCTGTGAAAATTTTCATCATTTCTAAGTTGTAAAATATAACGAAGAAAGAAGAAATGGTAATTTCTGTTTTGAACAGTCTCGATAAAAACTCAATTTCCAAGCAGGTCATTCACATACAATAAACTAAAATTAAAAATGAATTATCTGTCGAAAATTCGAACAAAACAATGCTTTACGAATTTTGTAACTAAAAATTAATGATTTTTATGTGTAGAGTTTTGTAAGTAGATGTTTTTTTTGTATTTTTTTGAAATGTTTGAAATTCGTTTACTTCTACATTAAAGTCACTTCAAACTACATAAAGCTTTCCTTTTTACTAGTAGTAAAGCTAATAAAGCTAATAAAGCTAATAAAGCTAGTAAAGCTAATAAAGCTAATAAAGCTAATAAAGCTAGTAAAGCTAATAAAGCTAATAAAGCTAATAAAGCTAGTAAAGCTAATAAAGCTAATAAAGCTAATAAAGCTAATAAAGCTAATAAAGCTAATAAAGCTAATAAAGCTAATAAAGCCTTACTAGCTTTACTACTAAGCTGTACAATAACTTTTGGAATAAACCCTAGCATGCTGTTAGTTTTCCAATATTGCACAGCTATCTTGTATAAATATACTAAAAACAATAAATAAATTTTAAAAAAGTAATAATAAATATTAATAATAAATATAATAAATTAATAAACTAATTAAAAGTAACCAAGTAAGCATTTAATTCAGTAATTAATTAAATAAAAGTAATAATATTGATGAGTACAAAAGGAAGAGCGCATAAAAACCCCACAAAATCGTACCTTGTAGAGCTTTTCAACTAATTCACTCTGAATCCGTTCTTTGACAAAATTGACGAGGAAACACATGACGGCCTTTGGAACACTGCAAAAGGAAAATGTTCAAAGGAATTTGATTTATTTGTTTATTGATAACAATACTACTTTATACATGTCATACAAATAACTCTAGGTGACAATAAAAGAATAAGGCAGGGTTCCAACATCTTTCCGGAGAGCACTATACTATATTAGTTAAGGTTGGCCTCGAGTCAAAATTCAGAGGACAGTGTCACCCCTCAAAAGTATCTGTTTTGAAAGTAGCTTAAAATTCATTTAGCCATTCCTACAAGTTTTGAGTTCAAATATTGTGAGACGTAAACAAAGACACGATCCAAGATTAAGCAGCGATAAAGGAAATGACCGTTCAAAGATATGCCTACATGATTCCATTCTTTCCTGGAACGTAAACGCATGGCAAATCCTTTGTAGTCAAGTAGATTTAATGTTGTCAACAGAAGCAGCAATCTCCTTTTAATGACACGAAGTCTACAGGATTGCAGATGATTACATCAAACCAGGTAAACTATTAAGGAAAAGTAATAAAAAGTTCACGTTCTAGTATACATCCCTGAGGTAGACCATTTAAAAAACACAGAATGTATTTGTAGATCACATTGTGAAGCAAGATAGCGAATTTTGGCAGATGCTGCAATGGAATTTTGGTATTTCAAAAAGGTAAATTACAACAAATGTAAAGTCGTACCTGTCTTGTATGTTCTTTCGAATTATTTTGAAATATGACTCGATTAAGCGTTCTGAAAATAAAAGAATAAAATCAGTTCACATGACGGGTTTAATTTAACAGCTACGCAAGTTAAACAACTGTGTTAATTTCTAATAGAAAAAAATGATGTCGGCTTCTATTGGCTATTAAATTTCATTCCTAATTATTCCTTTGTACCTTATAGGTATCCATACGTTACTTTGCACTTTAAAGGTATCCATACCTTACTTTGCACCTTAAAGGTATCTATACGTTACTTTGCACCTTAAAGGTATCCATACGTTACTTTGCATCTTAAAGATATCCATACGTTACTTTGCACCTTAAAGGTATCCATACGTTACTTTGCACCTTAAGTTATCCATACGTTACTCGTTTTTGCGATTGCGGCTGTTTAACGGTATGAACATTTTCTCCAACTGGGCTTGCCAATCAAACGTGGTGTACCTGTGCTTAACCTTGTTGGGCTAATATATAGACTTAATGCCACCTCCTTTGGTAAGAAAGAGTATATCAACACAAGTTAGATTATAAATACAAGATTAGATCCAAGCAACACACACCAGCTGTGCAGAGCGACCACTTTCATGAATTCTTGAGTGTCTCCCTTTACAGGTTTAAATGTACAGGTAATTTTATTGTTATTCGGTCATTCGTAAATAAACCCGCTACCAAAGACCGCTTGTGAATGTTCACCACTTTTATGAATTTCCGCTTCATGAGCTCTTTGTCTGCTGGTTTGACAAAAAGATAATTATTATTTGCTCCATTTTTCGACCACGTCCATGGCTCTCGCAAATGGTCTTTATTCATTGGGATAACTGTAATTTTTATTTACAGTCCAGGGTATATTCTTAGTTTTCAATGTTTAATGTCTAAGCATCGACAGTTAATCAAATGATGCATAATTCAAAGATATTCCAATTTTTTAATATACTGCTGTATCACAATGTTACGCTGTTGCATCTGGATCAACACAGTTTTGTTTAGCGTTACGTTGTCCTACAAATATCTGCAAGGACTAGATTTATTCAAGTCAAAGTAATGCTACAATGTACATACATTTCCGTGCAATAAAGTTGTTTCCATATTTTCAAGCATAACCTACACAACAAACGCTTTACTTACGAATCAATTCCGTATCAAGCTGCTCTCTTTCACTAAATTCTCGATTCCGAGCCTGAGAAGGGAAAAATTCATTAAAAATAAGGAAAAAATTGGACTGAGTGAAAATTATAATTGGAGCTGAAATAATGATCGAAATGCACAATAAGCAAGTACCAAGCAATGGTTGAAGACAATTTTTGTTGGGGTCTTGAAAAATGTAAGAATTTATGACAAAAGGGATAAAATTTTCATTTTATTTAATTTGGAGATACATTAATTCAGGTCTCCAATAGCCGAAAAACAATGAACTTGCAAAAATGGACGAAAGTTCCAAAGTCAGGGTTTTCTCTAAAAGAAGATAAGATCTTAGAAAACCATCTATACGTGCAAACCAACAATAATAGCGGGTGAAGATTGCATGGCAGTGGGTAAGGTGAAATGTCACAAATGATTCAACTAGCTAGTCAGTCTGTTTTTGTCTCTCTCTCTCTCTCTCTCAGGGATATCGAATTGGACAAGACAAAGAGAAATATTTTTATCCTACTTTGATCAACGTGGGAGAATAGATAAATAAGCAAAGCAATGCAGTATGTATGTATCAGATGTAAACGGCAATAACAAATGACGCACGATCAAGTTATTTAGTCCCTGCATCATAAATTTGTAAAGGAACGCCAAACGATGACACCATATCAATTACTGATTTTTAATAAAAGTGACTTGCCTCAGCAGCCGAGTGTATAGGGCTGTCCGTTTGTTGATCCCCAATTAAAAAATTTTCATGTTGACGACCCATTGGGATCCGAGAAACCCAGGACATCAGGCCAGCTCCTGACAATGGTGGGTCGGTAGGGTGACTACCTGGGTAACTTTCAAATGGAGTTGATCTGCCACTGGACTGAAAATAGAAAAACAGTTGGTTTAATTAATATTCATGTACCAGTAAGGCCGATACTGTCGCACACGTAAGGTGTATCTCGTTTATAAGGTACTTGCATTCGACATCGTGTACATAAAGGGGTATATGGTATTGGAGTAAAAGACAATGATTTTGATAGCTCTTTATTCTCAGCCAAGCACTCTTCCTTTACTGGGAAAACGTCATCTATAAGCTAGTGGATGAAGAAGTCAGATTCGCTGACGCAACCAAAAACAGAGGTTTACAGAGAACTCTGTATCATTAGCTAAAGCTAGTCAATAGCCAAAGTGCACAGCTTACACTGGCATCTTGTGAATTATCCTGTGGGATAGGAGGGTGGTAAGGGGGGGGGGTATTTACTGCGTATGCAAGAAAGAGCAACACTTAATATCATAACCAATGCAAAGGAAAAATTCAAGTATTTCAAAAACTGCCTTATTACATCTCTTACCTCTGACACAGGTACTGGTGCATTTACGTTGCCATCGTTCACAGAATTTCGATTATTTTTCGTCTTTCCTCTTCTATTCTATATAGTTTTAAAAATTTCGTAAAAAATTATTATATCTCGTCATATATTACATCTAACAAATATATAATATATTCAAACACAGAAAAATAGAAAAATTGAAAAATAGATAGATAGATAGATAGATAGATAGATAGATAGATAGATAGATAGATAGATAGATAGATAGATAGATAGATAGAGAGAGAGAGACAGACAGACAGACAGATAGATAGATAGGTAGCTAAAGAGAAAGAAAAAAAGAGTGAGAGATGAGTACAGGCAGGTCATTTAAAAACAAGCGACTGAGTTACTGCTCCATTCTCCACTGATATAATACATAAATTGT
>RDPX01000549.1:97364-99736 GCA_003991215.1 Morbakka virulenta
ACATACATACATACATACATACATACATACATACATACATACATACATACATACATACATACATACATACATACATACATACATACATACATACATACATACATACATACATACATACATACATACATACATACATACATACATACATACATACATACATACATACATACATACATACATACATA
The DNA here is from genome assembly GCA_003991215.1 of Morbakka virulenta. NCBI lineage: Eukaryota > Metazoa > Cnidaria > Cubozoa > Carybdeida > Carukiidae > Morbakka > Morbakka virulenta. Next base: position 97,550 of record RDPX01000549.1, read on the forward strand.
CATACATACATACATACATACATACATACATACATACATACATACATACATACATACATACATACATACATACATACATACATACATACATACATACATACATACATACATACATACATACATACATACATACATACATACATACATACATACATACATACATACATACATACATACATACATACATACATACATACATACATACATACATACATACATACATACATACATACATACATACATACATACATACATACATACATACATACATACATACATACATACATACATACATACATACATACATACATACATACATACATACATACATACATACATACATACATACATACATACATACATACATACATACATACATACATACATACATACATACATACATACATACATACATACATACATACATACATACATACATACATACATACATACATACATACATACATACATACATACATACATACATACATACATACATACATACATACATACATACATACATACATACATACATACATACATACATACATACATACATACATACATACATACATACATACATACATACATACATACATACATACATACATACATACATACATACATACATACATACATACATACATACATACATACATACATACATACATACATACATACATACATACATACATACATACATACATACATACATACATACATACATACATACATACATACATACATACATACATACATACATACATACATACATACATACATACATACATACATACATACATACATACATACATACATACATACATACATACATACATACATACATACATACATACATACATACATACATACATACATACATACATACATACATACATACATACATACATACATACATACATACATACATACATACATACATACATACATACATACATACATACATACATACATACATACATACATACATACATACATACATACATACATACATACATACATACATACATACATACATACATACATACATACATACATACATACATACATACATACATACATACATACATACATACATACATACATACATACATACATACATACATACATACATACATACATACATACATACATACATACATACATACATACATACATACATACATACATACATACATACATACATACATACATACATACATACATACATACATACATACATACATTCATACATACATTCATACACACATACATACACTCATAAGTACATTCATACATACATACATACATACATACATACATTCATACTCACATATATACATACATACATACATTCGTACATACATACATACATACATACATACATACATACATATATACATACATACATATATACATACATATATACATACATACATACATACATACATACATACATACATACATACATACATACATACATACATACATACATACATACATACATACACACACACACACTTGACTCGACCAAGGTGTCAGAATGAGAAAAATATATATGAGAAAAATATAAGTTGGATGGATTGTGATCAATACAGCAAACAAAGAAAGGGTACTCTTTGTGATTGGATATCTAAAACAAAAAACAAACCATATACAGAAATTTTTTTCTTCACAAAAAGGAGTTGGAAGTTGATTTGGAAATGGCTCCAACGCGTTCAAGATGGAGGCAGACCTAGCTCGTCCAATCACTTCAAACTGTTGAATCTTATAATTTTCATTGCATTCCTGTTAAGCAGTAGATCATATACTATGAGGTATATGCTGTAGATCATCATTGTACTCATTGTAATATTTATAATAATAACAATAATAATAATAATAATAATAATAACAATAATAATAATAAAAATAAAAAAAATAATAATAATAATAATAATAATAATAATAATAATAATAATAATAATAATTGCCCTTTGGCATACATAACAACATGGCTTTTTGTGCCTATTCATTGTTGTTTTTGTCACCAAACAGGGCAATAACAAATATCCAGTCTGAATTCAATGCTGCAATATTAGACTTAGTACTTGTACTAGGATATCTTTCCATGTATTGTTAGCTATCAGACCAGGAGTGGGGAGTGCTGTGGTCATAAGTTGTTGTCATACAACAACAACCGCTTGA
>RDPX01000549.1:148499-173448 GCA_003991215.1 Morbakka virulenta
AGATAGATATAGATAGATAGATTGATAGATAGATAGATAGATAGATAGATAGATAGATAGATAGATAGATAGATAGATAGATAGATAGGTGATGGATAGATAGATAGATAGATAGATAGATAAATAGATAGATAGTTAGCTAGATAGATCGATAGATGGATAGGTAGATAGAGTGATTGATTGATTGATTGATAGGTAGATATATTGATTGATCGATCAATAGAATGAATGAAAGAATGAAAGAAAGATGGGTGGATCAACAGACTGATAAATACACACATGCGTGCGTGTATAAATATATAAATATATGGATACATAAATATATAAATACATATATACAAACATACATACATTGATAACTGCTGCATCTTTCTAGATGATTGCTCTCATTTTGTCGTCCATACCAACCGAGTTGACTTTCCACTCCTGCTGAAGATTTGCACACTTTGAAGCAGATGTGACATATAAATTGAGTGATTTCCACTTGATTTACTGCTGAAGAGTAAAGATTTTTCTTATTAACATCCATGTGTCTTTTTAAACCTGTAGTGAACTTGCACATTTGCCGCACAGTAAACAGGTTGTTTGGTCTGACCTAGCAGGTACCAAGTTAACCCAATCATGAATTTGATGTGACTTAAGGTGCTTCACACAGCCAGCTTTTGACAGAAGCACTCGCTCACAAGTGTCACATTTCCAGCTCTGTGTATAATGGTCAAGGCCATCAACTAAACTTTTGCAAAACTCTTGCTTCAGATTGCTATGAGCCTGCTTCCTTTCCTCCAGAAAATCAGACCTTTCACATACACGTTTCTGCCACTCTGGCCTTAACAGTGTGTGTTCTCACTTGTCAATGTTGCAGTGTTGATTTGTATATCTTTCAAATATTTCCTTGTACAATACTTGTACTTCTTCCTAAGCTTATATTGAGGGCTCTGTGGTTTCCATCTCCCCATAAAAAATTGTTTCGCCAGAATACAATCTTTCATTCGAACCACATAGCCTAAACAATGAGTATGAGGGCTGATTACAAAAGTCCCAACACCAGAGTAGGCTCTCACAAGAACGCCAGTGTCAGGTACTTGTGTACACGTACAGATACTTCCTTAATTTGTAACTTAAAAACATCAATGCATTTAGGCACTTTTAATCCAGTTGCTCTGACCTTCTTCCTGATATGCATCTTAATTTTTGCACCAACAAGTTAAACATAAGTACACCAATCGGACATGACTCTTACTGGATACTTGCTTTTAAGGTCACACTTTTGTGTGATGATGTAGTCTAGTATATGCCCATGTTTTGATCTGGGTTGTGACCATCTTACCTTGTGGTTGAGCTTTTGTGGGAAGAAGGTGTTACACACAGCTAGCTTAAATTCTGTGCACAGCTGGAGAATAAGAAGAACATTACCATTTGCCTTGCCAAAACCATATGTCCCTAAGACGTCCCAGATATTATGATCACTTCCAACTCATTATTAGTATTAAAGTCATTGAGTATCAGCAATTTACCTGTCTTTGATATTGTCAGTGTTCTTCTCTTACAGAGATGGTGCAAAGGCATCTAAAGGGTCTCTCACTCCAGAATGCAGTAACTTCCATTGAAGCTCATTCGTCTCAACCATTGATGATAATTTGTTCATCTGTTTGACGTGTGGTACAGTTACCAAGGCATCGGTTTGGTGATGATCGCCAGTTGCATATCCAATATCCTCCTGCCAATATCTTCATGTCAACATTTTGTCTGGGACACTTATTTCCATATTCACCACTATCCTTCATATCTGCAGGCCCTTCCCCTGCCCACAACCCGGGGACCTGGTGAATGAGTGTTGTCATCATCACACCACAAATACATATATAGACATATACATGAAAAGACATACACATATAGACATACATACATACATACATACATATGCACATGTTAAAGAAAAATGATTGGTAAGACCTTAAATCTACATATAAACTCTCCAATGTGTAACAGTAGAAAGTGAAAAAAACCCCATAAAAAACCAAAAAGTAATATTGAAAATGTAATAATAATAACAATAATAAACTACTACCTTTAGAATGGGGTTTTGCAGGAATCTTATTTAAAATAGCAGAATTCTATGTCTTCCTTCAGTTAATACATGAGAATGACAAGTATCACATGTTAGTAAGAAAGAATACCTGCAATATTAGCATCAAAGAATTCATCATTCTCTCCAACGCTGACACCAGATTTCTCTTTTTTTGATGGAGCATGAATTAATTGTAATATAAGAGGTCTTCTTGTAACAATACCAGAACCTAAAATAAAAAGTCAATTGGTATGGTACATAATACTTTTTATTTCTTGGATTAACTAACAACACAATTTCCTTCCTATATATCAAATTACAAGATACTAATGAAAATGATAAAGTCAGCCATTATCACCCAATCCTGCTCACGATAGCTTATGAGTAATAATCTTACCATTTTACTACCCTAAGCAATCCCGGATGGCTTGAGCTACCAATTTTTGTTAGCTTCACATCAGACACCTCGAGTCAATAGTCCTGATAACACTTTTCTAACAATTGATTCACATTCACAAAGTACTGTCTTTTGGATCTCTCTCAATAATGCTTGGAGTCCTTTCTTATTATCAAGCTCAAAGATTTTTTGAATGTCCGTTTTCAGTTCTTTCATTCCTCCACCGAGACATCCAACAACTATTGGAACCACTTTTATGTTATAATCTTCCCGTCTTTCATGTATCTCAAAACATAATTGTTCGTATTTCTTAATCTTTTCTTCTCGTTTAAGACGTCTGTTCATTTCGTTTGGACATGCCATATTGACTAGCAAAATTTTCTTCTCTCTGTCTTCTTAGGTAAGATCTGATCTCCTTGCGGTACAGTTCGTTCTCATTCGGTGTTCCCAATCCCAATACAGCTTCTTGCCTTCATTCTCTAACACTTTACCTTTTCCCCATCTCTCGGTGTACCACTTCGTTCCTTCTAGAAGTAATCCTTCTCCATTGCCCATTTGACTGTCAAAGCTTTGAGTGCATTGTTGTGCCGTTTCACGTATTCTGATCCTGCAAGCTTTTTACATCCAGACAGGAGATGCTGTATTGTCTCTCGCTGTTCTCCACACAACCTACATTCATCGGTATCAATGAGTCCCCTTAACTTCTTCCACGCTCTTGATTCCACCATCTGCTCCTGTAAAGTGAATATTGATGCCGTTTTTCTTGGATCTGCATTGCACTTTAACCATACGTAATCTTCCTTCTCGTATCTCAATGTGATCTCGCTCTGCAGTGGTTTCTCTGCTAACCTTATTTCGCGGTTTCCTTTTTTGTCCTGAATGTAACTGCTTCTTCAGCTTTTTCCACGCCTCTTTCCAATCATCAAATCTCTCTTCACAAATTGTTACGTGTCCTTCATCAAATGTTGCTTCTAGAGCCACCCTTTTCACTGCTGCTTCCACATCTCTCTTTAATAAGGAATGCTCTTTATTCATTTCATGTTTCAACACTACCCTGATCTAATTGTCAGTCAATGTTGCCATATAACATGCTACTCTTGTTTTGGCCTCATCATACACGTCTTTCAAACTTTTAAGTCCTCTTCCACCATCACATATCTTTGCGTATAATCTCTCATCACTTGTTTGTTTTCCATGTAAACCTTCTCTCCATAGAATACTTTTACCACTTCTGTCTAGTTAGTCTATTTCTCCTTTTCCAAGATGAACTACTTTCATCACGTACCCTGCCACTGGTATTACAAATTAGTAGCTTTCATCAAGTTAAGTTGGAATGTTGCATCAACTTTAATTTGAACATCTTCATCAACACAAACTTCAACATCATCATCAACACCAACTTTAACATCATCATCAACAACAACTTTAACATCGTCATCAACAACAACTTTAACATCATCATCAACACCAACTTTAACATCATCATCAACACCAACTTTAACATCATCATCAACACCAACTTTAACATCATCATCAACACCAACTTTAACATCATCATCAACAACAACTTTAACATCATCATCAACACCAACTTTAACATCATCATCAACACCAACTTTAACATCATCATCAACACCAACTTTAACATCATCATCAACAACAACTTTAACATCATCATCAACACCAACTTTAACATCATCATCAACACCAACTTTAACATCATCATCAACACCAACTTTAACATCATCATCAACACCAACTTTAACATCATCATCAACACCAACTTTAACATCATCATCAACACCAACTTTAACATCATCATCAACACCAACTTTAACATCATCATCAACACCAACTTTAACATCATCATCAACACCAACTTTAACATCATCATCAACACCAACTTTAACATCATCATCAACACCAACTTTAACATCATCATCAACACCAACTTTAACATCATCATCAACACCAACTTTAACATCATCATCAACAACAACTTTAACATCATCATCAACAACAACTTTAACATCATCATCAACAACAACTTTAACATCATCATAAACATCAGCTTTAACATTATCATCAACACCAACTTTAACATCATCATCAACACCAACTTTAACATCATCATTAACATAAACGTCAACATCATCATTAACATAAACTTCAACATCATCATAAACATCAGCTTTAACATCATCATCAACAACAACTTTAACATCATCATCAACACCAACTTTAACATCATCATCAACACCAACTTTAACATCATCATCAACACCAACTTTAACATCATCATCAACACCAACTTCAACATCATCATTAACGTAAACTTTAACATCATCATAAACATCAACTTCAACATCATCACCACATCATCATATCACCCTATTCATCATCACCATCATTATCACCTTTGCTTGTTATGTTATTTTCATCTGATGTGGGCTACAAAACCATGGTAACAGATTTCTTCTGAAAGTAATAATGAAAACATAATCAAATAAAAATAAATTAGAAAAAACGTTTACTTTCATAAAATGAAAAATCTTTATACTAGACAATATACTGAGAAAGTAGTAACATGCAGATGACCTGAAACTTTGTTGCTATTTACTGGAGACCTCTGTGTGACCTGCTAATGACCTTATTTCCATAAATTCACACAAACAGAAACCCAAAAATAGGTCTTAAGGTCTGACATTTGCTCAGAGATAAGGTAACAAAAAAATGATTATACCTCGTGGCAAGAAGTCTCTTCCAACAATATTTTCAAGCACCGAGCTTTTACCACTACTCTAAAGACAGAAAGAAAATGGGTCAAATATTGTTATACAGGAGACAAGATTGAGCCATAAATAATTAAAAATAAACAAAAAAGTTCACTAACTGGAAATAACAAAAACAATATCAAGTAAAAGATAAAAAACAAATTAAATAAACATATTATCAAGCAAATCAATTACTGATCAAATAAAATAATAAAAAAAGCAAATAACAAAAAACCAGAGAATAAAACTTCAATTAAGAAATGATGGGTTGATGAATAAATAAATAAATGAAAAAAAAGTATGATCAGTCTGAAATTTCTACCAATCCTGGAATAAATCTCTTGAGGTATAAAGTATAAGACAAAATACAGTTTGATATTTGCCTTTTTCATTCAAGACTTCAGTCTTAAATAACAAAGTAAGAGATGCATTAGTTAGTATTTTTCCAGCTTTCTAAGATCTAAATTAATCCTGCAGAATATTGGTCTATCAGGTGCAACATATATATATATATATATATATATATATATATATATATATTTATATATATATGTTGCACCTGATAGACCAATATTCTGCAGGATTAATTTAGATGTATATATATATATATGTATATATATATATATGGTTGGTCAGAGCCAGCCAACCAAGTGCACACACCATATCTTCTGCTCAGTAACCAATGCGGCCAGTTCAATCCCATCACATGCCCCCATCGCTTATTTGAGGGTGTCAATGTAAGATGTTTTAGGCTGTCCTCTGCTCCACTATCTATGATTCAACTCATTTCCATGTTATTTAATCTTCACTTATATTAATAGTTGACTCATTCAAATTCATAGCCTTTCTATTTTCATGCACCATCTCCTCCACATTACAGGCAAGGCCTGCATGGTTTGGGCATGTCATGAGAAGAGATAAAGAGCTTGTGAAGGGTGAGAGTTGGAGATGAAGCTTTCAGGGAAAAGGGAAAATCAGTTCAAAGAAGTGTTTTACAGACATGGTCAAGGTGCATATGTGGGCTGTAGATGTAATAAAAAGGGATTTCAAATAATGCAGATAGGTGATGAAAATGCATCTTCTACAGTATTTGGTGTTGTTCACCTGTCATTCTCAATAAAAACAAGTGACATTACAATGAGGACTCAATATGGTGTATCTAAGTGTATCTGATGTGTTCCAAACCTACAAGGCTCTGCTGCAAGTCAGCCATGGGTAGCCTACTGACATAGTAAACAGGATAGTGGCTCAGTTTTTACATTTACATCCAATATGTCATAATGACCTTACTTTACTTCATCTCATCTTTTAATACAATACTCTTTATTCACAAACTAACTGTGATTTCTACATGGTGAATGTATTTGCAAGAACACTCCTCACATTCTCCAACACTTGATATCTATTTTCAAGTGTTGCATCACTTTCATGGCTACTCATTTCATTATTGACCATTCTTTAAAGATCTGGTCAGTGATTAAATAAAGTGATTAATTTTACAACACATGTAACATAAACGTGATTTCTGTATAGTTGTCTGGTAGTGATAAATATTATCATCATCATCATCATTAATATCATTAACGAGTCCTTCAATAAAGTAAGTGGAACAGACCCTCAGAAAGGCATGAGTGAACATGCTTCTAATTATGATGGCTCTATAAAGTCTGTTGGTCATGTTGGACTGAGGTTTGCAAGCTGGAATGTAGGAAGTTTGAGTGGAAGAGGAGCTGAAGTATTGGTTGAATTAGCAAAAAGAAAGGTTGATGTTTGTTGTGTGCAGGAGACCAAATGGAGAGGAAGTGGAGCAAAGATGATTGGACCAAGAGGTATGAGATACAAATTGTTTTGGTCAGGCGGCAAGAAAAACCAATGTGGAGTAGTAATATTTGTGATGGAGGATTGGCAGGTTTTAAAAATGTGATTGAGGTTAGAAGAGTGAGTGATAGCATAATTGTAGTTGTGCTGATTGCTAAAAATTTGATATTCAGAGCTGTGAGTGTTTATGCCCCACAATGGAATCTTGGAATTTAGCATATGGAAAAATTTTATGACTTGATAAATGAAGTGGAAATAAAAGGATCAAGAGATGTTGTGCTGATTGGGGGTAATTTTAATGGTCATATTGGAAGATTAGCTGAAAATGAAATTAAAATTGAGTTTTTTGCAATCAGTGCATCAGACAGGAAGAAGGTTAAAGACATTCATGTTATACCAACACAGCTTCAGCATAATCTGGTGGTGATTGACATGTTTAAAGGAATAATAGAGAGAAAAATTAAAAGAAGAATGCCTGAACAGGTGAAAATCTGGAAACTGAGAGAAGAAGTATACCAGGAAAAGTTATCAGCTAAGATGAATAATTCATTATATTAGTCAATATGATGAATATGTGGATTAAATACAGAATGCGTGCACAAAAAATAGCTGTAGAGGTTTGTGGAGTTAACAGAGTTAAGACACCAAAGTGAGGCATGTTGGTGGAACACTGAAGTACAGGAAGCTGTTAAAAAGAAAAGAAATTGCTATGACAAATGGCAGAGGCTGAAAACTGATGAATGTAGAGAAGAGTACAGGAAGTCTAACAAAATCACAAAGAGAGTGGTAACAAAAGCAACGAAGGATGAAGGTGTGGAAGAGGTAGACAGCATTAGATGAAACCGGTCCTGTTGTACAGGAAGATGAGGATAGCCAAACAAGAATCATGTGATGTGATTGGAGAAGCATGTCTGAAAGATAAAAATGGAAGACTTATTTTTTATGAGAAAGAGAAGCAGATGGTGTTAAAAGACTACATGGAAGAAATCATGAATGTGGAAAATGAATAGTGTGACAATTTAGTAGCTGATGAAGTTGTAGGTCCTGTGAAATGAGTAACAGAAGGCAAAGTGATAAATGCATTGAAGAGTATAAAGAATGGTAAAGCTGGTGGGCCTTCAGGGATTGTGAAGGAGCACTTGATGGCATCTAAACATGGTCAGGTAATTCTTACTGAAGTCACGAACAAAATTTTTATTGATGGAAGACTGGAAGACAAGTGTTCTAGTACCTGTGTATAAAAGGAAGTGTGATGTGATGGATTTTAGATCATACAGGGGTATTAAGCAGTTAGAACCTGGCATGAAAGTGACAGAAAGGGTGATAGAAAAGAGATTGAGGGAAATTGTGAGCATAGATTATAAGCAGTTTGGATACATGCCTGGCAGGGGAACCATTGATTTAGTTTTTATAGTGAGATGGCTGCAAGAAGGTTATATATATATATAAGAAAAAGAAATTGTACATGTGCTTCATCAATTTAAAGAAAGCTTTGACAGAGTTCCAAGAAAAGTGATTGAATGGGTGCTAAAGAAGAAAGGAGTAACTGAAATGTTGGTAAGAGCAGTTATGAAAATGTATAAAGGTGTGATGATAAAGGTGAAAATTGGTGGTGGATACTCAGACGAGTTTCCTTTGGAGTATATCAAGGCTCAGTGATATCACCATTCATTTTACAATTGTTCTGGATGCCCTGACTACAAATTGCAGAAAAGGGATGTCACATGACTTGCTCTATGCTGATGACTTGGTTTTGATGGCTAAAAGCATGAATGAGTTGGAAGAACAATTTAGAGCCTGGAAGGAAGTGTTTAGAAGCAGAGGAAAAGATGAAAGTGATGGTGACTGAGGAGGAAAGAGGTGTAGTTGTAGAGTCAAAATTGTATCCTTGTAGTGTATGTGGGAAAACAGTAAGGGCAAATGCTAAAGTTTGTCCAGGGTGTATGAAGTGGAAACATGCAAGATGTCATGGAGTGAAGAGATTTGGAAGGAAAATTGCAGAAAGTTTAAAGTGTAAGAGATGTTTTAAAGGTGAGTAGCAGGCTGATGATGATGGTGATGTGCAAGTGTTTTGTGGTTTGGAAAAGGTAGATTCGTTTTGCTATCTTGGAGACAATTTAAATGCATGAGGAGGAAGTCAGCTAGTAGTGGTCTCTAGACTTAAAATACCATGGAAGAGGTGTAATGAGTTGAAGGACATCCTGTGTAGACAAGCAACAGTAGCATTAAAATGAGAAGGAAGATCTATGCAACATGTGTGAGACCTGTAATGGTTTATGGCACAGAGACATAGGTTGTGAAAGCAGATGAAGAAAGATTTCTGAATAGATGTGAAAAGAGAATGCTGAGATTGATCTGTGAAAAAAGACTTAGTGAAAGAAAAAGTAACGGTGGAGAGAAAAGATGGGAAAAGATGCTGGAAAGATTGGTCTTTAAATAGAAGATGCACAGGAAAGAACAAGATGGAAAACAAAGATTGGTCGAAAGTCAGTAGCTCAATCTTCAGCATTTTTCATCAAATAGAAGTGAATTAAGCTGGATAGCTCTGTCAGTATATGGCTGACTAATATACAAGAATTATCTGTATACACACCAATCACATGTTTGTCACTTTCTAAAGCCTCTTCCCGTATGTCATGCCTGCAATACAATTGTTTGGTGCAACAACCACTCCACACCTCTTTATAAACATGGTAGCCACGTATAACAGTATTAAATTCAAGTTTGTACCACAATTCAAATTCTTCTGCAGGCAATGCTTGAGCTATTTTACCTTCTGCAACATTTATTTTTAAAGTTTTGACACTGCAATGGAATGTTATAAAATCGAACGTCTGAAGACGTTTGAATTTTTTACTTCATAGTGCAGTTCTAAATGAAATAAGTTTATTTCAACTTATTTCATTGTGTAATATTGGCCCTAGTTGAGATTGGTGCCATGTCTTAGTGTGTTACTTTGTAACTTTGATTCTCTGTCCTGTAAATATGTTGTCTAACTGTGTTTGTACAGTTTGTGTTTGCTATATGATGTCCTGTTGATGTACTTGTTGATATACCTGTTGTAAATGTTATATTCAATTACTATGTAAAATCTTTTTCAGTTGTTGCAACTGTTGATCATTCACAATACAGTTCCCAACTAATAATGTTTCTTAGCCAAAGTCTGCAGAACCAATATACACCACATCAAACTGGTTTTTGTTTGAATTGCGTTTGATGAAAAATAAAAAATGGGTGATGATATCAAGCAATTGACTTCTCATAAAGGTGAAAAAAGACGCTTATCCACAATGGAATTAAAATCGAGTATTATTTCTTTCGCAAAGAAAAACTTGATTCATGCTGCATCTAAAAAAATTAATGTTGATCAGAAAAGGGTCAGAGAATGGTGTCAGAATGAAGAAAAAATTATTAGCAAAAAAGCATAGATGCTTGCTGCAAAATGTAAACAACTTGATGGGGCTGGCCAACTCTTAATGGATGGACAGCTTGAACAAATATTAGTAGAATGGGTTTTGGAGCAGAGAAGTAACTTACTGTGTGTTTCCCAAAAAATGATAATGGTAAAACCAAAATCCCTCTTCAATAAAAAACAAAGTGATCCCACACAAAAAGACACTCAGAAGCCAAAGAGTTGCACAATCTAGCTATCAAACCAAAGAAACTACATTCATAGAAAGATTGATTACAACAAGACACAACAAAAACAACATCTTTTTATGCTTAAGACCCATACAAGGTATAAAGTTACTAAGTGTATGAAACTGTAGAGAAAAGACAAAATCAAAAATAGTTAAGCCAAGAGATAAGAGATGATCTTAGACTTAAAAACATTCAAANTAGGTTACCAGATGGCTATCCCTTTTCTTAAAAATAGTATTCGCCACCAACATATCCATGGCAAGTCCAAACTCTATAATTCTTTCACCCTCCTTATTTCGGTCACCATATCCATTTCCTCCATGGACTCCCTCAAACCCAGATGCTGTTCTTCCAACATGGCCATTTAGATCACCTGCAATAGCAACAATTTCTTTCTCTGCCAGCTTACCAGTGACTGCAATGAGACTGTCATAGAATTCATCCTTGTCTTCTTCACTTAAGCCACATTGTGGTGCATACACTGATATTGCTGTGAAGATTGTCTCACCTATCATCAGTTTAATAATATATATATATATATATATATATATATATACATATATATATATATAAGAAAAAGAAATTGTACATGTGCTTCATCAATTTAAAGAAAGCTTTGACAGAGTTCCAAGAAAAGTGATTGAATGGGTGCTAAAGAAGAAAGGAGTAACTGAAATGTTGGTAAGAGCAGTTATGAAAATGTATAAAGGTGTGATGATAAAGGTGAAAATTGGTGGTGGATACTCAGACGAGTTTCCTTTGGAGTATATCAAGGCTCAGTGATATCACCATTCATTTTACAATTGTTCTGGATGCCCTGACTACAAATTGCAGAAAAGGGATGTCACATGACTTGCTCTATGCTGATGACTTGGTTTTGATGGCTAAAAGCATGAATGAGTTGGAAGAACAATTTAGAGCCTGGAAGGAAGTGTTTAGAAGCAGAGGAAAAGATGAAAGTGATGGTGACTGAGGAGGAAAGAGGTGTAGTTGTAGAGTCAAAATTGTATCCTTGTAGTGTATGTGGGAAAACAGTAAGGGCAAATGCTAAAGTTTGTCCAGGGTGTATGAAGTGGAAACATGCAAGATGTCATGGAGTGAAGAGATTGGAAGGAAAATTGCAGAAAGTTTAAAGTGTAAGAGATGTTTTAAAGGTGAGTAGCAGGCTGATGATGATGGTGATGTGCAAGTGTTTTGTGGTTTGGAAAAGGTAGATTCGTTTTGCTATCTTGGAGACAATTTAAATGCATGAGGAGGAAGTCAGCTAGTAGTGGTCTCTAGACTTAAAATACCATGGAAGAGGTGTAATGAGTTGAAGGACATCCTGTGTAGACAAGCAACAGTAGCATTAAAATGAGAAGGAAGATCTATGCAACATGTGTGAGACCTGTAATGGTTTATGGCACAGAGACATAGGTTGTGAAAGCAGATGAAGAAAGATTTCTGAATAGATGTGAAAAGAGAATGCTGAGATTGATCTGTGAAAAAAGACTTAGTGAAAGAAAAAGTAACGGTGGAGAGAAAAGATGGGAAAAGATGCTGGAAAGATTGGTCTTTAAATAGAAGATGCACAGGAAAGAACAAGATGGAAAACAAAGATTGGTCGAAAGTCAGTAGCTCAATCTTCAGCATTTTTCATCAAATAGAAGTGAATTAAGCTGGATAGCTCTGTCAGTATATGGCTGACTAATATACAAGAATTATCTGTATACACACCAATCACATGTTTGTCACTTTCTAAAGCCTCTTCCCGTATGTCATGCCTGCAATACAATTGTTTGGTGCAACAACCACTCCACACCTCTTTATAAACATGGTAGCCACGTATAACAGTATTAAATTCAAGTTTGTACCACAATTCAAATTCTTCTGCAGGCAATGCTTGAGCTATTTTACCTTCTGCAACATTTATTTTTAAAGTTTTGACACTGCAATGGAATGTTATAAAATCGAACGTCTGAAGACGTTTGAATTTTTTACTTCATAGTGCAGTTCTAAATGAAATAAGTTTATTTCATTGTGTAATATTGGCCCTAGTTGAGATTGGTGCCATGTCTTAGTGTGTTACTTTGTAACTTTGATTCTCTGTCCTGTAAATATGTTGTCTAACTGTGTTTGTACAGTTTGTGTTTGCTATATGATGTCCTGTTGATGTACTTGTTGATATACCTGTTGTAAATGTTATATTCAATTACTATGTAAAATCTTTTTCAGTTGTTGCAACTGTTGATCATTCACAATACAGTTCCCAACTAATAATGTTTCTTAGCCAAAGTCTGCAGAACCAATATACACCACATCAAACTGGTTTTTGTTTGAATTGCGTTTGATGAAAAATAAAAAATGGGTGATGATATCAAGCAATTGACTTCTCATAAAGGTGAAAAAAGACGCTTATCCACAATGGAATTAAAATCGAGTATTATTTCTTTCGCAAAGAAAAACTTGATTCATGCTGCATCTAAAAAAATTAATGTTGATCAGAAAAGGGTCAGAGAATGGTGTCAGAATGAAGAAAAAATTATTAGCAAAAAAGCATAGATGCTTGCTGCAAAATGTAAACAACTTGATGGGGCTGGCCAACTCTTAATGGATGGACAGCTTGAACAAATATTAGTAGAATGGGTTTTGGAGCAGAGAAGTAACTTACTGTGTGTTTCCCAAAAAATGATAATGGTAAAACCAAAATCCCTCTTCAATAAAAAACAAAGTGATCCCACACAAAAAGACACTCAGAAGCCAAAGAGTTGCACAATCTAGCTATCAAACCAAAGAAACTACATTCATAGAAAGATTGATTACAACAAGACACAACAAAAACAACATCTTTTTATGCTTAAGACCCATACAAGGTATAAAGTTACTAAGTGTATGAAACTGTAGAGAAAAGACAAAATCAAAAATAGTTAAGCCAAGAGATAAGAGATGATCTTAGACTTAAAAACATTCAAACCATATGATGAAGGAATGCACTCAGAAGACAAAGAGTTTCACAATCTAGCCATCAAAGGAAGGAAACTACATTCATAGAAAGATTGATTACAACAAGACACAACAAAAACAACATCTTTTGATGCTTAAGAACCATACAAGGTATAAAGTCACTAAGTGTATGAAACTGTAAAGAAAAGACAAAATCAAAAATAGTTAAGCCAAGAGATAAGAGATGACCTTAGACTTAAAAACATTCAAACCATATGATGAAGGAATGCACTCAGAAGCCAAAGAGTTTCACAATCTAGCTAACAAAGGAAAGAAACTACATTCATAGAAAGATTGATTACAACAACAGACAACAAAAACAACATCTTTTTATGCTTAAGAACCATACAAGGTATAAAGTCACTAAGTGTATGAAACTGTAAAGAAAAGACAAAATCAAAAATAGTTAAGCCAAGAGATAAGAGATGATCTTAGACTTAAAAACATTCAAATCATATGATGAAGGAATGCACTCAGAAGCCAAAGAGTTTCACAATCTAGCTAACAAAGGAAAGAAACTACATTCATAGAAAGATTGATTACAACAACAGACAACAAAAACAACATCTGTTTATGCTTAAGAACCATACAAGGTATAAAGTCACTAAGTGTATGAAACTGTAAAGAAAAGACAAAATCAAAAATAGTTAAGCCAAGAGATAAGAGATGATCTTAGACTTAAAAACATTCAAATCATATGATGAAGGAATGCACTCAGAAGCCAAAGAGTTTCACAATCTAGCTAACAAAGGAAAGAAACTACATTCATAGAAAGATTGATTACAACAACAGACAACAAAAACAACATCTGTTTATGCTTAAGAACCATACAAGGTATAAAGTCACTAAGTGTATGAAACTGTAAAGAAAAGACAAAATCAAAAATAGTTAAGCCAAGAGATAAGAGATGATCTTAGACTTAAAAACATTCAAATCATATGATGAAGGAATGCACTCAGAAGCCAAAGAGTTTCACAATCTAGCTAACAAAGGAAAGAAACTACATTCATAGAAAGATTGATTACAACAACAGACAACAAAAACAACATCTGTTTATGCTTAAGAACCATACAAGGTATAAAGTCACTAAGTGTATGAAACTGTAAAGAAAAGACAAAATCAAAAATAGTTAAGCCAAGAGATAAGAGATGATCTTAGACTTAAAAACATTCAAATCATATGATGAAGGAATGCACTCAGAAGCCAAAGAGTTTCACAATCTAGCTAACAAAGGAAAGAAACTACATTCATAGAAAGATTGATTACAACAACAGACAACAAAAACAACATCTGTTTATGCTTAAGAACCATACAAGGTATAAAGTCACTAAGTGTATGAAACTGTAAAGAAAAGACAAAATCAAAAATAGTTAAGCCAAGAGATAAGAGATGATCTTAGACTTAAAAACATTCAAATCATATGATGAAGGAATGCACTCAGAAGCCAAAGAGTTTCACAATCTAGCTAACAAAGGAAAGAAACTACATTCATAGAAAGATTGATTACAACAACAGACAACAAAAACAACATCTGTTTATGCTTAAGAACCATACAAGGTATAAAGTCACTAAGTGTATGAAACTGTAAAGAAAAGACAAAATCAAAAATAGTTAAGCCAAGAGATAAGAGATGATCTTAGACTTAAAAACATTCAAATCATATGATGAAGGAATGCACTTAGAAGCCAAAGAGTTTCACAATCTAGCTATCAAAGGAAAGAAACTACATTCATAGAAAGATTGATTACAACAAGACAAAACAAAAACAAACATCTTTTTATGCTTAAGAACCATACAAGGTATAAAGTCACAAGTGTATGAAACTGTAAAGAAAAGACAAAATCAAAAATAGTTAAGCCAAGAGATAAGAGATGACCTTAGACTTAAAAACATTCAAATCATATGATGAAGGAATGCACTCAGAAGCCAAAGAGTTTCACTATCTAGCCATCAAAGGATAGAAACTACATTCATAGAAAGATTGATT
Organism: Morbakka virulenta; assembly: GCA_003991215.1. Taxonomy (NCBI): domain Eukaryota; kingdom Metazoa; phylum Cnidaria; class Cubozoa; order Carybdeida; family Carukiidae; genus Morbakka; species Morbakka virulenta. The sequence continues at coordinate 164,168 of RDPX01000549.1, forward strand.
ACCATCTTAACCATTTTAATTGATTACAATCAATTAAAATTAAAATTAAACTGCCTTCATTTGAACAATATCAGTTATTAAATCTTAACCAAAACAACAGCAAATTTTCTATTATTCCTAAAAGGTCACACCCCAACATAAAGATACCATATGAATCTCTAGTTTTCAGTGAATTTCTTTCACTTACCAATGGTATCTCTTCTACTAATATTCATTCAAAATCTGACAACTAAAAACCAGCAACAGTAAAATTACCTGAGTTCCCACTACAACAATTTGTGGTAAATGTATTGCCTCCGAACCAATCGTATTAAACACATCCTGAAGTTTATTAATAATAGGTATCAACTGTTCCATGCTTAAAGCTTCTTGTATCGTCTTTTCTACCCTATTCAAACGTTGGATCCACCATAATGCCAACAATAAAAAAAACCCGTTCACATTCACTTCAATCCACCAGATTTTGGGGTTGAGCAAAAAATGGACAAGGAGACCGGATGAAATACCCGGTGTAAAATATCACCAATATTAATATCACGCAGGGCACTGTTCAAATCCAACCCACATCTTCTTTGTCTTTCAGCTGTTCCCCTTCAGGAGTCGTCACAGCCGATCAGTTGTCTCCAGCCTGTTCTGTTCATCACACGAACATCCCTTGCACCAACAGCCTCCACATCTCTATCAATCACGCCCTTTCCACCTTTTCCTCGGCCTCCCGCTTCCTCTCTCACCGGGTACTTCATAACTCAGTAGCCTCCTTCCTGCACAATCTGCATCACGCCTTATTATGTGCCCATAACAGCGAAGTCTTGACTCTCTCATCTTTAGAATTCAACAGCTATGCATTTTTTTCAGAAAAATATGTACATGTTATATACGCAATTTTAGAATTTTAATGCATAATTGCTTATCATATTTTCAACATTAATTTGTGTCAAATGTACACACCCCTTTTTCATTGCAATATTGAATTGCACATGAGTTACCTAATAAATTTTCCAAATTATTCATCATTAGATAATGGTAATGTATTATTATTGCGCATTTTGTGCTCACTAAACGTCAGTGGTGATGTGTTCTTTGGGTTTGGCATCAACGAGATTTCTCAAATCTGGAGAACCTTTTTCAGAATCCTAGTAGAATGTAATATCACAGTTTTCTGCAATTCAGCAACCTTTGTCTCTATTCCAATGTCCTCCAATTTTTTATTTAGTTTCTTTGATGTTGCTCCATGTGTTTCTGTGACTATTGGGATAACTGTCACCCTTATACCTGATTGCCTCTTTATCTCTCGTGCAAGGTTTTGATATTTTTCAATCTTTTACACCTTCTTGAAGTTTACTCTTGTATCACAAGGAATAACAAAGTCTATAGTTTCAGTGGATTTAGTTTCTTTGATGTTGCTCCATGTGTTTCTGTGACTATTGGGATAACTGTCACCCTTATACCTGATTGCCTCTTTATCTCTCGTGCAAGATTTTGATGTTTTTGTATCTTTTACACCTTCTTGAAGTTTACTCTTGTATCACAAGGAATAACAAAGTCTATAGCTTCAGTGGATTTAGTTTCTTTGTCTATCACAATTGGCTCAGGACGTCAAGCTTCAATCATATGGTCAAGCTTACATCTCTCATTTTCTTGTACTGGTTCTGGTTGATGTTCGAATCATTTTGATTTACTTCCATCCCATTTTCACGGCACACTTCCAATGAACTTGCTTTCCAATCGAATCATGTCGACGTTTGTACTCTTTTTGAGCCAACTTACTGCATTAACTATCGGTATGGCTCACCGTCTCATTTACCTGACCACACATTTTGCATTTACTTTCTTATGTTTTGTCGATCTTTGCTTTGATGATATTAGTGCGTATTGCTTGTCCCTGTGTTTCCATGGTCATCGATTCTGTTCCTCTATTAATTTCTGCATTTCTTAGTCAGTTCCATCTATCCATGGCTGCGTCATTTTCTGTCTTAAAACTAACCATTTAAGGTTTTTTCATTCCAATCCTGTCTTTCATTCATTTCTCGCTACCTATACTCGAGTCTGTATTATCCTTTACATTCATTTGCTACTTTGGCTGGTTTTAGTAACCTTTTATCCCTGTATCATAACAAATGCGACGTTTACAACATCTTTCACACTAAGGACTCCTCTTCCACTTGCTTTCTTTGGGATACATCGTCTGTCCACATTACTTTTTTGGTGTGTTACCAGTGCATTGTCAATAGTTTTATTGTTTTTCTATCCAACTGGTGTACCTCTTCCTTTGTCCATCCTAAAATGCTGCAGAATATCTCAACAAGGATAATGCCCAGGTGTTTATCCGAATAATAACATTTTGACCATCTGATCTTGTTTCTGACTCTTTGCTTGTACTCATTCCAAACTTTCACCAACTGGAGCTTAGGAAACTACAAAGATTATACACCAAAACTGAAAAACAGTTTACCTGTCATAGGGTGCACCACCAAAAGTTAGACATAGACCGTCTATAGAACCCTAGAGATAAAGGAGGAAGGGGATTAATACAATATGAATTTCCCGATGAAACCTCGACTAAAGGACTTTTCCGACATTTCACTTGCATGAAAATTCTAAAAAAAATCACTCTGTTGTCAAAGAACCTAACAACGTTTCTCGTGAATTACATCTAGAAATTGAGAACGACGAGCTTTAATCACTAACTAAAGATTGCATGTAAAACGAAGAAATGCGCCAAAAAGTACAATTTTGTATTTTTATCATAAAATACAAAATAACACAACAAAACGTCCTTATTTCACTTACCCTTGGTCACTGTTAGTGACCTGATGTTTGATCTTGAAAAGAGAATAAAAAAGAAAACTTAACATAATAGTGACAATAAAAATAACAACAACAATACTAATATTTTTAACTTCATATTGTTTTTGTTATCAACCAAAACATTTAGATAATTTCATCTTTTCATACACTAATACTCTCCGATTCGGGCAAATTACTCAAAACATTTGTAAGAAATTTCAAAACCTTAAAAGTTCTAGATTTTGCCATTCTTTATTACGCATGCAAAGTATATAAAAATAATGATAATAAAAACAATAATAATAATAATGACAATAATAATAATAGTGATAATCATAATGATAATAATAATAATATATAATATGAACATAAACCAACCAAGGTTGCTGAAGGAAATTATGTTACAGTATTATGGGATATGCCTATTAACACGACAAAGAAATCAAAGCAAACAGGCTGGATATTGTTATCAAGGATAAATCAGAGTTTTTGTACTTTAATTGATATGGCTGTACCATCAAAAAGAAATGTTGTGACAAAGGAGATCGAGAAGATTGCAAAATACAAAGATCTCGAAATAGAAATTAGCAAAATGTGGAGCACTAAAACGAGTGTCATTCCAGTTGTAATAGGAGCTCTTGGACTTATTAGAAAAGGAATAAATCGATATATTGATCAAATACCTGGTAATATTAGAATCGAAGACCTCCAAAAAAACGGTACTACTCGGAACTGCACATTTACTAAAAAGAACTCTATCTATAACTTAGCCCCAGGATCATAGGTTGATCCCGGCATATTCAAGGGACTGAAGTACACAAACGTTGTAAAGCATTTTTTTAATAATAATAATATGTCCTTATTGTGACAACAAACTACATCCGATTGTGGAGTTTTGACTTAGGAGAATGAGGTTACCCTTTGCTACAGCCATCTCCAGGTCGCACTTAAGCAAGCTGTGGCACCTTTCACCTCTCACCGAGACCTTAAAATACTTTATTTGTGTCCGGTGGGCAACCCAGCCATCACTCCATTGGGCTGATGCCGGTCCCAAGCCCGAAAAAATGGGGAGGGTTGCGGCAGGAAGGGCATCCGGCGGAAAAATTTGCCCCAACAAAACATGGCTGACAATTTACAGAATTCAGATGATGCTAGGGTGTCCCCCAGAAGCGACGCACGAGGAAATCGCCGTAAACTCGTGGAAAATGGACTACGGCTGGAACAAGTGAAAGATTGGAATATCAGGAGGAGAAGGGAAGCTAAGATCAGGAAACGAACACTTAGACTGGCAACACTCAACGTAGGCACAATGACTGGAAAATCCCAGGAAATCGTCAGTTTCATGGAGAGACGTAAATTCAACATCTTGTGTGTCCAAGAGACATTGTGGAAAGGTGCAAAAGCAAGGGGGGTCGGCAATGGATTCAAACTCTATTATTTTGGGATAGGGTTAAGGAATGGAGTGGGTATCATACTGGATCCGAATCTGAAGAAAGGAGTGCTAGAAGTAAAAAGGAGGTCAGACAGGGTCATGACAGTCAAAGTAGACATGGTAGAATGGTTAACATCATTAGTGTATACGCCCCGTAAGTAGGGTGCGAAGCAGAGAAGAAGGAGGGATTCTGGGAAGAACTGGGCGAGGAAGTAGAAAGACTACCACGAGAGGAAACACTCTGGATTGGTGAAGATCTGAACGGGCATGTGGGATGCGACAATCTAGGAATGGAAGAAGTACTTGGCAAGTTTGGTTATGGTCGCAAAAACAGGGAAGGCGAAGCAATCATCGATTTCGCACAGGCCTATGACTTGGGGATAGTCAACAGTTACTTCAAGAAACCAGTCAAACATTTGCTAACCTACAGAAGTGGAGGATGGGAAACGCAGATTTATTATAACCTGAGCAGAACCAGAGATCGGAAGTCTGTGAGTGACTGCAAAGTGATCCCAGGAGAAAGCGTTGCAACTCAACACCTACCCGTAATATGTAAGCTCATTCTGGAAGTGCAACCAAAAAGACCACCTAAAGCTCCAAAGAAAATAAAATGGTGGAAGTTGAAGGAAAACGACACTAGAGAACAATTTGTTTCTCAGTTAACAGACAGGCTCAGGTGGCGAAAAGAGAATGGTAGCGACACATGGGAAAATGTCGCCATGGAGATAAGGGCCTTAGAAAGAGAGATGCTAGGTGAAACATCTGAAGTGATCACCGAACAGGAAGTGAAAACTGCTATGACGAGAATGAAGAACGGGAAGGCGGTAGGGCCGGGTAACATACCAATAGAAGTGTGGAAAAGCTTGGGAAAGCTGGGAATAGAATATCTCACCAAGACCAGCAATGAGATACTAGAAGAACGAAAGATGCCGGAAGAATGTAGAAAAAGTACGCTAATCCCCATCTATAAGAACAAAGGGGACATCCTGAGCTGCGGGAACTATAGGGGTATCAAGTTAATGAGCCACTCAATGAAGCTTTTTGAAAGGATCATAGAGACCAGACACAGGAACTTGGTACACATTAGCAATGAGCAGTTTGGCTTTGTAAAGGGCAAATCAACAACAGATGCAATTTTCGCGCTGAGACAGCTGCAGGAGAAAAACAGAGAGGGACGGAAAGAACTTCACGCCGTTTTTATAGATCTAGAAAAGGCGTATGACAGGGAACCCGGGGAGGAAGTATTCTACTGCATGAGAAAGAAACAGGTACCAGAAGGATATATCAGAATAGTCAAGGACATGTATCAGGACTGCACAACTGAGATACAGTGCGCAGTTGGTCGATCCACCCCCTTCGAAGTGAGAGTGGGCCTACACCAAGGTTCAGCACTCAGCCCCTTTCTATTCGGAATAATCATGGATTGCTTAACAGAGGGAGTTAGAACACAAGCGCCCTGGCAAATGATGTTTGCGGACGATGTGGTTATATGTTCCGAGGATAGGGCCAAACTAGAGGAAGACCTGGAGAGCTGGAGAGATGCCCTGGGAAGCAGAGAGATGAAGATATCCAGGAACAAAACTGAATACATGTGCCTGAATGGGGAAGCAACTGGTACAATCAGGATGGATGGATGTCCACTCCCTAGAGCCCACCAGTTCAAGTACCTAGGGAGCACCCTCTTTGAAGATGGAACCTCAGAGGCTGAATTGCAAAGACGGATACAAGCAGGATGGGTGAACTGGAAACGCTTGACCGGAGTCCTTTGCGACTCAAAAGTTTCCAGAAAAGTCAAAGGCAAGCTACAGAAAGCAATCGTCTAGCCCGCTATGACCTACGCCACGGAAACCCTACCACTGACCAGAAACCAAGAGAGGCGAATGGAAGCAGCTGAAAACAAAATGAACCGTATCGGCTGCGGGTGGACTAGAAAAGACCATGTCAAGACGGAGAGAGTCAGAGCAGCGTTGGGGGTAGGAAGCGTAATTGCCAAATGCCAGCAAGGAAGGCTGAGATGGTTCGGACACGTACGAAGAAGGGACGAGGATTACGCCGGAAAGAGAGTAATGGAGATGGTCATACCGAGGAAAAGGAGACGAGGACGTCCGAAGAGAATATGGAGTGATAGTGTCGAAGACGACATGAAGCGAGTAGGCGCCTCGCCGACTGACGCCCAAGACAGGTCGAGATGGAAGAAGCTAGTGTCAGCCACACCGACCCCTGACGGGAAAAGCTAGAAGAAGAAGAAGAAGAAGAAGAAGAAGAAGGTGTCCGGTGGGCAGCTCCGTCTCATGGATAGGGGACTCTTTAGTCTTAGTTGACAGCCCTGCTAGAGATAATCTCTAAAAAAACGCCGTTAGTTGTCACACATATCACCACAAACCTGATCAGGGGTGAAAAAGAATCAAAGCAGAAATGTAAATAGCAACGTTAATGGGACTGGAGCCTCAAGTGAAGGTGTCTCGCCCGGGGGAAGTGTTCTGTGGATGAAGAGCGCAGGCACTGTCGTAATCAAGTGACTACCAGAATGGAGGGAATATCTTCAGCGGATGTGGAGAATGGCGAAAAAGAGGAATAATGTTTAATACCAGTTAGCAGTTACTGTATGACCAGGCCAGAGCTATCTGAAAAAAATGCTTGGTTTTTAAAGGTGGAATTAGAGGCCACATGAAAAAAAATTGGTAAAACAGAGTGAAGAAGAACAGCAAGAAGTTAATGATATTAATGACGTGAACGACATATTAGCAAGGTTGAATTTTGAGGTTGAGATAAATGAAGTCAACGAGGCGGACGTTGTAATTGAAGTTAGTGAGGTAGAAGAAATAACACCTGAGGAACAATTGATTATTGATGAAGTAAAAGGATTGATAGCACAAGAAGAAACGATATGTTTGAGAAACTTGATCAGGAGTGATTAGGGGAAAAACATGTAAATTGAATGAAGCCATTTAACATCCTGGAACAGCAGATATCATTTAGACTAATAATCTCATTAAAGCAGCTAATCTCTGGGCAGCCAAACAGCAAGGACAAAATAAAGTCAAGGAAGGGTAGAAACAGAATTCATGCTGGAAATGACGTATAGAAGGAGATATAAAAATGTTGAAGAAAGACATTAACATACTTGAAAGAGAAAAAAAGAGACGAAAATGGTATGAGAGGGAAAGGGGTTTCGACGTGGGCAAATGAATTTAACTTTTGCCGCAACTACCTCCAGGTAGTCATTGAGTAAGATATAGTACCTGCCAGCTCTCCCCGAGACCAGGCACTACCGAGGTGGCACCCGACGTGGGGTAGTTTGTCTTATGCACAGGGAGGACTCTTTAGTCTTGGTTGACAACTCTCCAAGAGAAAAGGTCTCCATAAAAATACTCGGAAAGAAAACCTGTCACAAACCAATCCTTGTATTCAATATCAAAGCAAATAAAACTATTATGTAATGGAATGGAACCGGAATTTGTTGTGAAGGCCCTTCATTCGGCAGGGGGAGAAGCAAGGCTCCCCAAATTGTTATCATGCAAAATCTTCGCGACATACAGCGGTCAGGAACTAATTGGACCAAAGAATTGAACAAGGTTGTTATGAAATGTTATTTTAACAGGGGTCCAAAGAAGAAAAGGTTTAGAAGACTGCCCAGAATTTTGAAAGAGATAGGAATGTTTAATCTCAGGGAGCAAAAGCTTGCAGAACAAGCTCTTGTTATCAAGCACAATGGTTTGATTTCAGACTGAAAAATGGAGGAGCTAAAGCGGGAAATAGAATTGCAAGAAGATAAAAAAGAACCGAAGCAAGATACCATTGAGAACAGATGTAGTGGCAATTTGGATGAAATGAGTGATGAAGTCAGTGGAAAGAATGAAGATGATCTACAACACACAAATAAGTGGTACGACCGTCAGCCAGAAAAATATCAGAAAACAATGAAGCAAAAATCCTTTCAGATGTAAAGATATAAACGGATTAGGTCCAAGAGCTGTCAAGACCAGCCATTGTAGTTTTTCAGGAGAATGGATGATGAAAGGTTGTTGATGTGGCACGCCCTTGTCATATTCGATTAGGGACAAGTATCAGGGTCTAAAGAACGAATTGAAGAGGATTTAGAACTGTAGTGAAGTGACAGCGATACCTGCAGTTATTGATATTTTGGGTACCATTTTAAAGAACTTCCATAAATGGCTTACAAAAGCTTACAAAAGGCCCATTTTATGGAGCAGTGAGTACCCTGCGATATGCTCTAAATCTAAAGTTGTGGATATTGATTTGATGTTCGGCAGAAAAAACCCAACTATTTTATATCATTGAAGCTACGGCGAATAGGAAATGATGATGATGATAGTAATAATAATAGTAATAATAATAATAACGACCAAATATCTTAGGCTATGAGTAATAGCCCAGTGATTAGTAGTTCTAAAACTTTGCACAATATAAAGAAAAGAAATCAAAACATACTACTACTACTAATACTACTACTACTACTAATAATAATAATAATAATAATAATAATAATTGTATGCCGTGTATACATTACATACATTACCCTAAGAAATACCACTCACTATCAAGGCATGGTATCAGGGACGCACAGAGTAACGTAGTCACCAATAAAGGAGGGGAGGCTGATCCCATGTCTTACTACGTTGACAGAATATGTAATATGTAGTTCGAATTACCACACATATGATCTTCTTGATGATATATGAGATTTCGCTTTTATCGTAACTTATTTCCGCTAACATCTTCGCTACCGAATGTGTACTCTTTCCGATTGCTCCTATCGCGCCAATGCTTAAATTGACAAATATAACTTTTTGATAATTTTTGCCTAGAAATCTTAGCAGAAATTCATATTTTTCTGATTTACGTTTCGAATTCACTTCAATATTTGTTTCAAAGCCGATTGTAAGTTCTAGAATATAAATCTTTCCTTTATCAATTACTAACAGATCAGGGCGATATGTATCTCCGGTAATAATCGATGGAGAATTGTAATCATCAATATCACATTAAACTTTTGCATTTTTCTTATTCGAAGATATGAAGTTTGCAATATTTTTTAAAA
>RDPX01000549.1:180748-192581 GCA_003991215.1 Morbakka virulenta
TTGTAAAAACATGATAGAGGTAATGAAAAAAACGGCTTTGTTAGGAACTGCAAGAATTTTGAGGAAAGTGTTGTCTTTATAGACCTGGAAAGAGGACTTTTGGGACCTTTGGTGACTTGCTGTCACCTGCTTCCATAAGTATAATGAAGACCAGAATAATATAATCTTATTCTGAGATAAAAATATGTTAAACATAATAATAATAATAATAATAATAATAATAATAATAATAATAATAATAATAATAATAATAATACAGTACATGTGCCTACATTCAACTTTTCTAGCTTGTTGCTGGGCGCTGAATGTGGGTTTTTCACCCATTCATCACTAGATGGTGTGTAACCACTCAATAATAATAATAAAGCACTCTCAGTTTGATATCGTAAAAGTCATAAAGTTTTCTGTTTTTCCATACCGCCTTTTTACAAACTTTTAATACTTGTACTCATCGTTTTTAGTAATATGACAATCGTCTTTTAATACTCGTGCCAATGGTGTTTATACTTACTTCTCATAATTATTTTTATACTCTTTGAAATATGTCGATTGTCCCTTTAATGTTCGTGTCGTCTCATAGGACATGACACGAATATGGGAGAAGGTATATTCCAAGGGAACAGCTTATCATCATTCTCTCACCTTTCTCCGCCGTCTCCAGTTCGTGTAGCGGGTGCCTGCCAGTTCTTCACCACAGCGTGCCACTTGCTCCTATCAAGCACATCCTACTTCTGTAGGCCACACACTTGTAGGTCTCTCTTGATTGTGAAATCCCATCTGTGTATGGGTTTCCCACGCTTTTTCCTCCCGTCATCTTCATGTCGTATGATCTCATTTCAGAGTCCTCCTCCCTTCTGCTCACTTGCCCAAACCATTCTAATCGCTTCCTTCTCATGAGGTCCGCGATTGGTGTCACTCCTGCCTCTTTCCTGATGTCTTTGTTTCTCTTATGTTCTTCCAGTCTGATACCTAGACAGTACCTCAGCATCCTCATTTTGCACACACTACCTTTGTTGGCAATGGCCTCTGTAATGGGCCAGCTCTAGCACCCATAAAGTAGCGCAGGACGAATGATTGTGGAGTATATTCAAACTTTCAGCTCCTTCAAGACCTTCTTGTCACAAAACACTTGAGTGAGCTCCCTCCGTTTGCCCCATGCCTGGTACGCAGTTCCACTTCCGTGCGACATCCTCTCTCCTGTTGCAATGTAGTGACTAGCTACTTGAAAGATGTGCACTGGGGTAGGTCAGTCGTCTGGTTTTAATCTGTACTATCTCATCCCGATGCAATCTTTCCTCCGTTAAGGAAGGGTGACCTGAAAGGGTACACGGAAACATTAGTGTGTAGTGCAAAGGAGCAGTCTCTGCAGACTAATTATACGAAGCACTATATTGAAAAAAAAACAGACACGTTATTTAGAATGTGTGATGACAACGGAGGAACAAGTTATCTGGTGTCAAACTTGCTCAAAGAGAATACAGAAGGCGACATGACAATGTAGCAAAGAATATTCATTGGATGTTAGCGGAAAAGTGCGAATTTGAAAGAGTTACAAAATGTTATGAACAGAAGCCAGAAAGAGTTGTAGAGAATCAAGACTTAACGGTGTTATGGCATTTTATGATTCAGTGTGATAAAAGTATTCAAGCAAGAAGACCAGAAATTATCATGGTTGATAAGAAACAGAAGGAAGTCAAGATAATTTATATTGCAATTCCGTGAGATTGTGGGATGAAGGACAAAGCACAATAAAAGATGAAGTGTGAACAATTAAAGGAAATTGGGAGACATATTAAGGTTACAGAAATCCTTGTGATCGACGTTTGGTACATACATTTTGGCGTATATGACACTTGTCTTTGGTGAAAAAGACATTGTTAGTGTGAATGACAGTCTTTCATAAATATCACACTTAACTTTGGCACGCAGTACACCACACAATTTTCATATTTGACAGTTATTTTCACACGTCATTAATTCGTAGCATATAAAAATTACCTTTGGTGTTAAGGTAAATAATCTCTTCTATGCCTGACCAAAGAACTGCTTATTCGGAGTATGGGGTGACTTCCTGACTAACAGGTACTGTCAAACCTTTGAACAAAGACCACTCGGCGGTAACCATTAACGTGTTCTTTTCTCGGCTTTTATTATGCGGCATTGGCCATTAGTTCTACTTCTTCGGCGCCTATTTTCTTTCTCTTCTTTTCCCCAGCAAACACCTAGCCTAACCTCCTTTACGAGTCACACTTTTTCTCATATTTCTGCGGCACGCACTTCCTTTGTCTGTGTCTTTTCCTATGTTTTCATTATTCCTCTTCTTTCAACTCCTTCCACTTCCACTGGCATCACCCGACTTCTTACTTGTTGTTATCCAAATCGCCTCATTATATATTCTGAAAAAACTGTACGGTCACACTGAATATTAATACAAGTTGCAATTTCATAAGAGAAAAAACAACACTTATTGCTTCTATGCAAAACCGCAAGATGTATTTTGTTCATCAAAATTGTTCTTTAAGTCCAAGGCATTTTTATGATCACAACAAATCCACTCAGGGCGTCCATTTCTTTTTCGTCAACATCTTATGATTAAACTTGAGAGCAAAACAAGAAAACGAAGCTAGAAGAAATATAGTAGATAGACTCAGACATTTCACACCATGGCCATACAAACAATGATAGGTCAAATGTAGGAACCTTCTGCTACAATGCCAATCTTTGTCTTGCTTGATCCTAGAGCCATTCTTGAATTTTCAAACATCTTGGGCATCTTCTGATATATTCATTAAAAATGGATATCTCATCTGGCTACTTCTTACATCTATTACTTAATTAATTTTATCTTTATTTTTTTAAATAATGTTTCAACGGGTGCATTGCATTAGTAAAGGAAAACTGTTTTCCATACAAGAACTGCATCCACAAATCTATTTCAGCATCTCTTCTGCATCTCTTCTGCATCAAAAGTCTTCTCTTTTACATTCTTACATGGTACTGCTTTCCCTCTGTAGATCAATACAACTTGAATTGATCTAATTGACGTATTTAAAGTTCTTTTTTTATGAATTAGGGCAATAAATAATAATGACGAATGTAAGTAAATACTAATAGTTTGAAATATTACAAGCATAGGTTGTACAATTGTACAAATGGGGGCAACAAGTTAGAGCTAAAAGCGGACAAAATAAGTGTGAAGCAGATGGTATTTGGGATATGAACTTTTAAGAGAAACTTTTTGGGTGTTTATGAGGTGCAGTAGATGACCTCAGTACATGACCATCTCTGACATGAATCCTACTGTGGGAAATTAGATGTGGTTTTCGATGACATGTGCTAACTACTAATAGGTGATCTTTAATTCTGGCTAAAGTGTACAACGAAAGAAAGAAAATAAACCCTCTCCATTGTATAAACTAGATCAAGCTCTTTGCTAGAACATTTCTGGAAATGTCACGATCAATGAAAACATTTATCGCTTAAGCATTTATACAATTATGTGTAATAAACTAGCTAAGCAACTTCATATAATACAAAGGATAAAATACACAAATGTGGAACCGAATTAAATGATTAACGTTACAAAAACCACAATATTCCGCTGTCATAGGGATCATGAAGAAATCGACGCTTTTAATCTTTGCGAATGAAGTCTATTTGCACGAGGCCTCAAATCAGCAAATCTGTCTTGTATGAGATCGGTGATAATTTTCCTTGATTCCTCCTAAAAAACCACAACAAAAAAAACTTTTACAAAAGAATAAACTCTTCCTCATGAGACAAAATACAGGCTGATAAAAATGTTGAGCAAAAGGCAAAAAATGGTAAAATCTATTTATCTATCTATCTATGCTTTATCTATCTATCAATCAATCAATCTATGTATGTATGTATGTATGTATGTATGTATGTATGTATGTATCTATCTACCTATCTATCTATCTATCTATCTATCTATCTATCTATCTATCTATCTATCTATCTATCTATCTATCTAGGTCTCAAACGATATTGGTATGGAGTTCGGGCTGGAGAAGTGTAGCATTGTTGTTATGCTCAGGGGGGAAACTAGTTAGAACTGATGGAGTGGAGTTACTCGATCGTCGAAGTAGGAGAAGAAGAGTATAAATACCTAGGTGTATTACAGACAGACCGGACAATACATTGTGAAATGAAGAAAAGAATTAGAGATGAGTATCTAAGACGCGTAAAGAAACTGCGTCGATCCTCGCTGTACGCTGGCAATCTCATCAGTGCGATGAATGCTTGGCCAGTTGCAGTTGTCAGATACACTGGTGGAGTCGTACAGTGGAATCAGGATGAACTGCTCAGATGGATATTAGAACCAGAAAACTCTTAACGATGAATGGTGCTCAACACCCAAGAAGCAACGTTGGACGGATGTACCTTTCAAGAGACCAGGGAGGAAGAGGTATGAGCGTCGAAGACTGTGTGAAACGTGAAATTAGAGGATTGGATGGATACATACGCAACAGTAATGAGATTTTGTTAAGATTAGGGCGAGGCGAGAAAGTGATACAAGAGGACGAGACTGTTGAAGAGTACAAAGAAAGAGTAAACAATGAGCGTGTTGAACAATGGTATTTTAAGCAATAACATGAGTTGTTCATAAGAAAGATTGAAAATGTGGCAAGTGAAACATGGTGGGATTGGTTAAAGGGTGGATTCTTCAAGAAAGAAACCGAAGGTTTAATACTAGCAGCTCAAGAAGAAGCCCTCCCAACCTGTTCTGTTAGAGGTCTAAAGTATAAGGAAGATGTTTCACCTTTGTGTAGACTGTGTGGTGAACACTTGGGATTGGCAATGGATTGGGTAGGAGGTTGGCAGGGCAGCAGTACAAGGTCAGACACAATAACATCTTTGAAAGAGTCCACTGGTATTTATGCCAAAAGTATGCAATACCATGTGCTCAAAAGTGGTATCAACATGTGCCAAGCAGTGTTTGTGAAATATTAGATAAGGATGTGACGGTTTGGTATGAAATGATAGTGGAAAGAGACAGGAGAGTTCCAAATAACCATCCGGATATTTTTGTAATTCACAAAAATGAGAAAACATAGTATATAATAGACCCAACATGCCCAATGGATGAAAATGTCAAGAAAGGTGATGAGAAGAAAGAAAGTAAGTAGATGACACTTGCAACAGAAATTAGGAGAATGCAACATTTCAAAACAGTGATTATTCCTATTAGCAATGGAGCTCTTGGTACTGTGCCAAAGAAACTTAAGGATTCGTTTGCAGTACTAGGGATTCCTGATATCACATGTGGTATGCAGGTGACCGAACTAATCGGATCTGCTTCCATCCTTCGAGGAGTGCTAAGCCTCTGAGGTCCTGGTCCGAACTTGAGGAATATTCTCCCAGAAAAACATCAAAGCAGGTGACGTTAGCAACGTGAAAAAAAAATAAAATATATATATAACAGTGGTCTCATCAAGAGAACTGGCAACAGATAGAAATGGAGGGCCATGATCGCCGATGTCTGTAGCAGACCTGGCAGCTGAAGAAGATATATATATATATATATATATATATATATATATATATATATATATAAGGTCTTTGAAGAGAAAGAGAGTTTAGTCAAGAGAAGAAATCGTCGCTTAATGAGATCAGGGCTTTCAATTCAACAGTTGCTTCGATACTCTGGCTTCAAACAGGGTACCTCTTCTAATAATTACTATTTACAAGCTATTTACTTGAGGTGTCACTGCCTCTGTTGACCAATACAATACTGGCTTAAACCAGTTAGGCAGGTCCTCCGGTCACGTTGAAATTTAATATCTAACGAACTGTATTTCCAATGAATTACAACAATAATCTGGAATCAGTATGTACGTATATTTCCGCAAAAGGGGCTCTAAAATATTTTGATTTTCAAACAATAAATCCACATCAGTACATTTTACCAAATGATAGAGAAAGTATTGCTCGAAACGTTGCCAGCGTACTTTATGATTAAAAAAAAATCTGGTCATGAAATATGGTTCTTCTTCTTCCTCTCCTCCTTCTTCTTCCTCTTCTTCTCCTCCTTCTTCTTCCTTTTCTTCTTCTTCTCCTTCCTTTTTTTATCTTTAAGCGTCACCACAGCCAATATTCCTCTTCCACCCTGCTCTGTCTTGTACAGTCATCCTTCTTTCTCGATATTGTCCAACCAACTACACTTGGTCTTCCTCCCCTCTTTTGCGCTTAACGCTCCACTTTCATCTCTTGCAAGCATAGAAGTTTCTTTCTCCTTTGTACCATACCTGCTAACTTCCTGGAACTTTCTGTTGAGGTGCCAACATTTACTGTACCAATTTGTTAGCTCTAACTCATTTTTCCTGCTTCTTTTTTCTCAACCTCGAATCTTCTCTCTTGTGTTTTTTTTAACTTCTGATCAATTTCAGTGGTTGAACATTATTAATTCAAATTAATTATTTTTTGAATGACATAAATCCACTGCATCAACTAAAATAAGAAACGTATGGTTGAAACGTATTTGTTGATTTACAGAAATACAGTTGTGTTATGTGCCACTTGGGCAAAGAAAAGCAACAAAATATTTAGTTTAGAGGTGTTCAAAAGTGTTCTAAACTGTGGATTTTTACACAAATACACGCACGCACGCACGCGCACGCACGCACGCGCACGCACGCACGCGCGCACACACACACACACATATATATATATATATAAATTGCAATTGATATAGGATATTTATCATTTCGTGAGTTTTATGAGCTACGTTTCGTGATACTTTTCCCATCACCAGGCTGTATCAACGGGTTCCACTGAGTCCAAAAAGTCAAGAATTTTCAAAATAAATTGCAATATTGGGGTTTAACATCCACAATTTCAAAACAACCCAAACGTTGATGGCGTCAAACCAACATTGCAAGTCCTGAGACGAATATTTAAATTATATATATATAAGAAAAGTAAACAAACAAAAACAATAGAGTTCTTCTGCTACCACTTACAGTGCTCGATGGAAATCCAGAGCATATATATATATATATATATATATATATATATATATATATATATATATATATATAAATATATATAGAATGCAAATGGCCCCAAATTGGATAAACTTCGCAAGAAAATAATCCAGGTTTTTAAGAACGAAGGGCTATCAATCACTATTGATGTTAACCTCAAAACAACTGATTAACAAACGCATATCTAAGGAAGAATTTAATAAAGTTAAAGATATTTATGAAAAGTCTCTGGTTGAAAGTGGTTTCCAACATAACCTTACAATTAGTCGAGCTACTAATAATGTAAAAGTACGCAAGCAACGCTTGAGAAACGTAATATGGTTTAACCCACCCTTTAGCAGAAATGTGAAATCAAACATTGGTAAAACTTTCTTAAGTTTAATTAACAAACATTTCCAAAAAGATAACAAATTGCACAAGATATTTAATCGTAACACCCTTAAGTTAAGCTATTCATGTACGCCTAACATGTCGCGCATAATTAAAAAGCATAACAACAAAATTATAAAAAATGAGTTTAAAGAAGAAACAAGACCTTGCAACTGCAGGAATAAGGAGAACTGTCCTCTCAATGGTAGTTGTTTATCTACAAACATTGTGTACAAAGCTGAAGTAGTTACTCAAGATAATTTATTTACGTATTATGGCACATCAGAAAGCGAATTTAAATATCGATACAACAACCACACTAAATCGTTCCGTAATCGCTCCTACCAGAATGATACCGAACTTTCTAAGTTAGTATGGAAACTAAAGGATGATAAAGCACCGTTTAAAATTAATTGGTCAATAGCTGTTAAAACATTCCCCTATGTTTGTGGTACTAGATGTTGTGACTTGTGCTTATGCGAAAAAATATGCATAATAAAATCAGACTCTGAGCAGCTTTTGAATAAACGCAATGAACTGATTAGTAAATGTCGCCACCGTAATAAATATATTATCGGTAATGTCAAGTAGACCCCATATGCATAATGCCTATTATGCTTTGTACATTTTTACACACTCCCACGCGGGGGGAAGCGACATTGTTTGTCAGTGCGCGATATGTAATTGACCTCGTGCATAGCCATTGTTTACCTGAGTATGTATTACGGTTTGTAACTTTATGTATACCCTTGAGTATACTTTTATTCATTTCTTCATTTATAAAATATAAATGAATACTTTATTCTCCTGAGTGTACCATTATCACCTTGCATCTTTATAATACACGAAATTTTGTTGTAATCCATTGCAGTTTAAAGATTGCTAAGAAAACATGAAACTAGTAGTAACTGCTAAATTTGTCCAGTTATTTTGTATACTATACTGGATTTATAAACGCTCTGGAAACATTGAGCACTCTTAGTGAACATTGGTATACTTTACTACTATTATTATTATATATATATATATATATATGCGTGTGTGTGTGTGTGTGTGTGTGTAGTTTTGTGTTTTCGTACCAAAAAGTGCTCAATGCATATAGCAGAGCAATAAACAAATGGTAAAACACAATAAATAAGAACTATGATTGCAACTAATAGTTCATATTTTTCTTGTTTCACCTATGTATATATGTATATACATATATATATATATATATATATATATATATATATATATATATATATATAAATATAGACTCATCACACAGAAGTAGCCCATGGCCCAACTCTATCCGTAATGTTATCGTAATGCAATTTACTTTTAAAAATTACTTGCACACCTTTGAATAATTATTTTCTTTACAGGTCTGAAGAACGTGATTTACTTCAATTGGCTCATCCACAAGAACTGTAATATTCTGTTCACGAAAATAAAAAAAACAACAGTGTAAGACAGCATGCATTTTGTACACACGGAAAATTTTTTTCATCAATTGTACTAAATGTATTAAATTAAGCCAAACAAGCAACGCATGGTTATTCCTTCGATAGTTAACCGTGATTCAGCTATTGTGAAAGATCTACTGCCTATTCGCTGTTGTCGAGTAAGTTTTAAGAAGTCTGAGCTCCACTCAAGCGCACTGGAGACTATTCATGTTCAGTTATTATCATCTTTGCTTTGTATAAGCAAAAATTTATATGTGTTTTTTAAATGTGGCAGGCTGTCTTTTGACCTCTCTTTGTCTTTTTCATGCTGCTTAATGTTGGGCTTGCGTTTTTTTCATTTTGACGTATTGAAACTGAAGAGTGGTGTCGAAAAGCCTTTTGACCAAAATGAACGTGATCTAATTGTGATACAGAAAAAAAGGGCATTAATTCAGTTAAAGGTAGTCAACATAAGAAATCCTCTTTCCATCTAAAAAAAAATTTGCTATCAAATATGTTGACATTTTTTCAAGCAGAAAAAACCGAATCCCGCACATTCACGACAATATACTCTGTTTGAAATGTTATAAATTTGAGCAAATGTATAATTGGGTGGCGTGAGTAAAATAACAGAGTAGGATCAAAGAAGCTCATTTCGCCCGTCCACAAAAGGAATCTAAACTAAAAATATGACGACCTGACATTACTTGTAATGTGATCGAATAAATGAATAAATTTTATCCTAATATACAGTTTAGCTTTTCTCAGAATCAAAAACGTCCTTTAGAACACTTTTGGTTAAGGTCACAAATAACAACCCATCAAAGGTAATAACAAGGTTCGGATTTAAACACAAGCTGGAATTCTTCATCACCTCTAAACGCCTTTGTGGTGCCGTAAACCAGTCAGTTGAAAAAAGATGATGAGTGCCTCTTGAGCACTCAGTGCTTAACAAAGACCTCAGAAATAGAACCGTCACTACCCTGGAATGGTTTCGGAATTTTGCGACTTGATATAATGACGAAGAATGGTTGTTTTGGCTGCAAGTCATATTGGAGTGACTGGGGTTGCTAACCGTACGGGATTTTAGGGTCTATGTACGGTGTAAGACGTTAAAAAATTAATAGCACGCCTCAGTGTATGGTATTTTGTGAATATAGTCACCAAAACAGAAGAGCGGATACCAAACCGTGATCCACGTGATTCAATTTTTAGACAGTTGGTATAATGGTTTAACTACAACGTAAAAGCAAATGAAAATGTAAAATAACGTACGTGAAACATACAAGCAACTGGCAAATAGAGCAACAATATACATATTCTTTATTGTTTAATTCTATATTGTTTTTATTGTTTTTATTGTTTGTATTGTTTTTATTGTTTTTATTGTTTAATTGTGACATTGTACTCGCGCGCGAGTTTGATAAAAAGTATCAAAGTTAATATTGTTTAAATTATATCTCGTATTGATGGTATTATTATTGATTAAAAACTGTGTTTAAAAAAATCACCTTTCTAAATTGCGGTATATATGGTGATCTGTTTGGAAGAAAGTCATCCATACCTGTAAAAAAAGTATAACGCAATGAAATGATTAAGAATGCTCAAGTAATTCAAAATCTAAATTTAAATAATTCGTGGTACAAAACTGAAACATTGCAACCGAAATGGGTCTGATTCTGATTGTAGTACTCAAGCTTTTAATTCAGTATATTCATCCGTTTCTTGTCATATCTCATAGGTATCTGTTAAAGCTAATACAGACCTTCATTAATTAATCTAGATATCTGGTATAGTTAATACGGGATGAGCTAGGCACAACTGAGCTAGGCACAACTGAGCTAGATCAAATTGAGCTAGTGCAAACTCAGCTAATGCGACAACTGAGCTAGTGCAAGCACAACTAGTACAACTGAACTAAGGGCAACTGTATGACTGTTACATTATGTACATATTTATACACCAACACAGAGAAGGGGGTACAAGTATATATTTAAATCATCAGTTAACATTATAGTTCAGGTTATGCGAAATGCCTCTTAAGAACTCTTCTCTTGTTATATCCTGGTTGCTGTACCTATTGATCAGAGTCCTTATCCAGGTGTTCATGTCCTTCTAAACTTCCTTTTGAGACCGATCATCTCCACTTAGAAACGTCTGAACATTGAGCCTCTGTAGAGCTTCTTCCTTTTGTAGACCCGCAAGGAAACGCAACATGGAAGGGTGGGCACAATCATAGTTAGTCTGAATGCTCCTATGCCAACCTTCAAGATGGTTATTTGTCCTGGGAACTCCTGTGCGGCGGCGGACATTTCATACGGCGGGTGGATGAAGTGGATTGCGCTGTCCCCGCCTGTAAGGCCGACTTCCTCGAAGTATACATGCAGTTGCTGCATTGAGTCTCCGAGAGCCAGGTTCTCTCGTTTCTCATTGATAGCTTCAAAGGGTTCAACTTTCTTGACTTGTTTTACTTTACGGGGCATTATTATGTCTACGTGTACATTGTAACGACTTTGTCTTTTTACAGCAAATTTATTTGTTGTGCCAGAAATGCTTTAAATTTCCTGGATACGTTTCAAATTGATTGATTTTGCTAGCTATGTTGTATCCTAGCTCTAATGGGCCATAGCTCAATTGAGGTACTAGCTTGACTAATATATTAATAATATATTGTATCCTAGTTCTAATGGTCATAACTCAATTGAGATACTAGCTTGGCTACCTATATTTTATCCTAGCTCTAATGGTCATAGCTCAACTGAGGTACTAGCTTGACTAACCATATTTTATCCTAGCTCTAATGGGCCATAGCTCAATTGAAGTACTAGCGTGACTAGCTATATTGTATCCCAGCTCTAATGGGTCATAGCTCAATTGAGGTACTAGCTTGACTAGTTATATTGTATCCTAGCTCTAATGGGTCATAGCTCAATTGAGGTACTAGCTTGACTAGCTATATTTTATCCTAGCTTTACTGGGTCATAGCTCAATAGAGGTACTCGCTTGACTAGCTATCTTGTATTCTAG
>RDPX01000549.1:202911-217083 GCA_003991215.1 Morbakka virulenta
TCTCTGTCTCTCTCTCTCTCTCTCTCTCTCTCTCTCTCTCTCTCTCTCTCTCTCTCTCTCTCTCTCTCTCTCTCTCTCTCTCTCCCGCTCTCCCTCCAAGTCTGTTTTTATCCTCACCCTCAGATCAGGCATTAAAAATTAGAGACAACGATTAGTGAACGGAGTGGAGAAAACTGCATATGCCAAGGTTCAAAGGGAAAAATTGTATGTTAAATCAGACAAAACGGGAGTGGAAGGGCATTGATCAAATCGTTAACAGAAAATACGACTACTGTTACACTGTATCTATAGCACTGTATCGAATGCTGGGTGCTACATTTGGTTCACGTTGCTGTAAGGTTGTGACAGCAGAATGATCGAGATCTATTTGCAAGCAGTTAAAATGTGGTTTCAATGCAGAGTGATGAAGATTGCATTTGTAAAGAAGATATCCTACTTAGAAGTGCTGGGCCGGGCTGGAAAGTACAGAGAGCTAATCCAGACACTCACCGATGAACAATGACGTTTTGTTGACAGGTATTATAAGGTGAAAGCTAGAGAATGTCGTATTGACCGGTTGTTTTGACTGAAAGCATGCCAAGGAGTCGACAGCGAATAAATGTTTTGGGTTGGCTTAAAAGAATACCAGTTTTCAGAACATTTAAGCTTCTTCACATATTTGAGCAATGGGGAGAGAAAAATGGAATCGTCTACGCCAGGATTCTTCCACGGAAATCTGATGGAATAATTGATTGAGCTTTTTGGATTCCTACAACAGCGAATGCAGCGAAAGTTCCTAAATGAAATAGTCCAAAGTTATTGCTTGAGCTAGGAGCTTCGAAGGCTACTCAAACACGACTTTTATTTCAGAACATTTAAGCTTCTTCACATATTTGAGCAATGGGGAGAGAAAAATGGAATCGTCTACGCCAGGATTCTTCCACGGAAATCTGATGGAATAATTGATTGAGCTTTTTGGATTCCTACAACAGCGAATGCAGCGAAAGTTCCTAAATGAAATAGTCCAAAGTTATTGCTTGAGCTAGGAGCTTCGAAGGCTACTCAAACACGACTTTTATTACTCTTACATTGTAGAAACGAAAAAATTATTATGTGGTTTAAAAGATGTTTTTGTAAATCAGTCGCAAAAAGTGGCCCAAATCTCTTTGATTTTCTATTAATTACGGACTATAGACCTGAGGTTTTCTTTATTCTTAAGTTTTGGTCTTGTCTTGTACCAGCAAAAAAGCTGTCGACTAACACAATCGTGGCTCTAATTGCGATATTCAAGATTTGCACCACGAAACGTTTATTTTGTTGTTATTCTTGTACACATTAAGCTCAAAATGGAGACGCACATCGAAATCTTGATAAATAGCATTAACATATGTATGCATTTGTATGTTAATAAGACAAAAATAATTTGGCTTGGGAAAAATAAGAGAAGAGGTATTTTAGTAGCAATTACATTATCTTTGACACTTACCTCTGATAACTGGTATGACCTAAACGTTGGGCAAAAATTGAGAACCTATTAAATTCAAATAAAAACAAAATGCTCGCAAGTATAGCATAGTAAAGTACTAGTTAACTAAAATATGTGTGTGTGTGTGTCTGTGTATGCGCGAGTGTGTGAGCATGCATAGGTGTTGGTGTGTTGGGTGGCAGGTTCAAAGCTACTAAAACACAGGGCTTATATGAAAAACAGTTATGTAAACTGATATTATGCACCTGCTGAAAAATTATCAATAATAATAATAATAATAATAATAATAATAATAAAACGTTTTGAAAAGGTATATAAGCACAAAATAATGTCAACACTTTGCAGATCACTCTATCTTTATATTTTTCAGAATGGGGTGCCCTGACTTTGTAGATGCGATGGCTTAGCAGTAAATATATGGTTCAAGGCTTCGAATCCGGCACAAAACCTTGGCATCTCTAACAATCCTCACTGTTTGGCATCAAGAAGGCCATAAGACCAAGGTCCTTTGCGATACTTCAACATGTTCCTCCCTGCGAAACTGTCTGTATTTTCGCACTGAAAACTATGTTATGCATTAACCAATAAACTCCGGCAATAAGAACAAATTTCATTGGCAATTATTTACAACTATATATATTTATCAAATACGCTGGAAAATAAACAGAAAAAATGATACAAACAATAAAGTAATAAGGTATGAGTTTTGTCTCCAAAAAAGCTTAATTTTACATCTTTTTAAATCTCTCTGTCTCTCTCTCCCTCCCCCCTCCCTCTCTGTCTCCGTCTCTCTGTCTCTCTCTCACTCTCTTTCTCTCTTTCTCTCTCTCTCTCTCTCTCTCTCTCTCTTTCTCTGTCCCTTTTTCTCTGTCCTTTCCCTTCCTGAACGCCTCTACCATCGTCATTCCTTGGTGATATCAAAAAGTCTTCCAGAACTCATCCCCATCAATGTCTTTGCTGAGAATGAGTCCAATGAATGATAACTTCTTTCCATCTAACTTACTTAACAACCTATTTTGATTGCTGATTCGTCTTAACACTTCAACAGCTTGGCATTCTTTTTGATTTACCTTTTACAGAACCAAGTACTCAGCTGCACACGAAGCAATCGAAAACACGAGGTTCTCTAACAATTTCTTCTGAGTTTATTGTCAAAGAGTCACTAGAAATTCGCCAAGAAAATTAAAAAACTTAAAACATCTGATGCTTATGGAAAAATACCTGCATGAATATTCAGTATCTCTGTCTGTGTTGGTGCCCTGTTATTTCATGACATTGGTGACCATGGCTTTCCAACGTTTTGTCTTTTGTGGTTTTCAGCAGTTCTACTTCTGTAGTCTCGGCTGCCCTCCCCGCCGGCACCTCCTTCTCCATCCAACTGCTTATGCTATTTAAGAATGTTGTTCTCTGACGCCCTCTACTTCTGCTGCCTTTTATTTTTCCCGTGATGGAGAGATTCTGGAATTTTTCTTTTCTCACAATGTGGCCAAAGAATTCAAGTTGTCGCTTTCGAAGTTTCCTCATCAACGTTCTTCCTCTCCCTACTCTCTGCAAGACTTCCTCGTTCGTAACCATCTTTGTCCATGATATTTTTAACATTCTTCTATAAAACTACATTTCTGTTGCCTCGAACTTTTTCTCCGTTGCGGCTGAAATTGTCCAGCATTCACTGCCGTACAATAAGGTTGACAACACGTAGCATTCTAAAATTCGTATCTTTGTAGTTATTGACAATTGTCGCTCCTTTAAGATTTTTGAAAGGTTTTCGAACGTAGTTTCAGCAATTCCGACCCTTCTTTTGATCTTTTTGTCGCTTTTGCCATCTGCTCTTAACACGCTTCCTAGGTATTTGAAGTTTTTAACTTGTTTGATGGTGCTGTTGCCAATTTTTAGAGAGCATTTCGGAATAATTGATTTTTTACTAACTACAAGCCATTCTGTTTTCTTAGAATGAATTATTAGACTTTTTGCTTCGCTAGCTTCTACAGCTTTATCAAATAACTTTCGAAGTTGTTCTTCTGACTCCGAGACAAGAACGGTATCGTCTGCGTAAGTTGTTAATATTGTGTCCATTCAATATGACACTTTGCAAAATACCAAAGTGGTTCTAAAAGCTATTAAAGTTGATCACAAAAGCTAAATTGATAATGAAATTCTATCACAAGTTGCTGCTCTTTGATTTCCCTTTGATCTGGCTAAACCCCTGTGGTCTACCATACAAAGAATAGTGCCCCACCCTCCCCCCCCTAAGAAAATTGTATGCAGTAGAACAAGAATATCAAAGAAGTCTTATGATTGTTATGGTTACTGGTAAGAAGGATGCACATGATCGATGGTCGGATGATTGTTTGTTGCAGAAGAATGAAAAAAAAACAACTCAAGATAGCATCTTGGTCAGATGAGGAAGTAAAAAAGAAAGACGATTCTTTGCTAAAACCTCAACAGCGAATACTTTTATCTTATAGACTGTTAAGTCTATAAGATAGTTCCTGATTCTATTTTGTTGTTGCTGATGCGCGTGAGTAGTCGAACAAATATACAGAAAATTACGAAGAACCATTGAGACGAAAAACAAGTGAATGAACAAGGACAAAGCAAAGAGAAAAAACCCCGAAAATCAAAAAGAACAAAAAAAAAACAAGAAGATAAGAAAGAGAAGAAAAGTAAATCAAAGAAGAAAAACGAAAAGCAGAAAGCGAACTACAGGTTGATTGCTGAGGACTCTTGAAAAACTGCTGTTGTTCTAGAAGAGAAAGGAAAACATATTCGTATAAAAGGTAAACTTGTTAACATCTAAAATACCTAATATCAAGAATAATGATATGCAAAAATAAATACCTTTCCATGGCTAAAATACCAGGAATATAATCTGTTTGTGTATAGCAGTTCCTTTGCTCCAAGGGTCCTAGACAAGAAAGGATTACTTCAAGAAAATGGAACAGATCCTTTACTTCATTGGTCCACTTTTTACTACATTTAACTATATTTCACTTTACTAAACTATGCTACATTAAACTATACATTACTATATTATACTTAACTGTACCACAAATACCACACTATATAATTCCAAATTTACTAACTTATACTATACTATACTATACTATACTATACTATACTATACTATACTATACTGTATAAGACCAAACCATAGTATACTGTTCTAAATTATACTATACTATACTATACTATACTATACTATACTATACTGTATGACACCAAACCATAGTATACTGTTCTAAATTATACTATACTATACTATACTATACTAGACTATACTATACTATACTATACTGTATGAGACCAAACCATAGTATACTGTTCTAAATTATACTATACTATACTATACTATACTGTACTGCATGAGACCAAACCATAGTATACTGTTCTAAATTATACTATACCATACTATACTATACTATACTATACTATACTATACTATACTATACTATACTATACTATACTATACTATACTATACTATACTATACTATACTATACTATACTATACTATACTATACTATACTATACTATACTATACTATACTATACTATACTATACTATACTATACTATACTATACTATACTATACTATACTATACTATACTATACTATACTATACTATACTATACTATACTATACTATACTATACTATACTATACTATACTATACTATACTATACTATACTATACTATACTATACTATACTATACTATACTATACTATACTATACTATACTATACTATACTATACTATACTATACTATACTATACTATACTATACTATACTATACTATACTATACTATACTATACTATACTATACTATACTATACTATACTATACTATACTATACTATACTATACTATACTATACTATACTATACTATACTATACTATACTATACTATACTATACTATACTATACTATACTATACTATACTATACTATACTATACTATACTATACTATACTATACTATACTATACTATACTATACTATACTATACTATACTATACTATACTATACTATACTATACTATACTATACTATACTATACTATACTATACTATACTATACTATACTATACTATACTATACTATACTATACTATACTATACTATACTATACTATACTATACTATACTATACTATACTATACTATACTATACTATACTATACTATACTATACTATACTATACTATACTATACTATACTATACTATACTATACTATACTATACTATACTATACTATACTATACTATACTATACTATACTATACTATACTATACTATACTATACTATACTATACTATACTATACTATACTATACTATACTATACTATACTATACTATACTATACTATACTATACTATACTATACTATACTATACTATACTATACTATACTATACTATACTATACTATACTATACTATACTATACTATACTATACTATACTATACTATACTATACTATACTATACTATACTATACTATACTATACTATACTATACTATACTATACTATACTATACTATACTATACTATACTATACTATACTATACTATACTATACTATACTATACTATACTATACTATACTATACTATACTATACTATACTATACTATACTATACTATACTATACTATACTATACTATACTATACTATACTATACTATACTATACTATACTATACTATACTATACTATACTATACTATACTATACTATACTATACTATACTATACTATACTATACTATACTATACTATACTATACTATACTATACTATACTATACTATACTATACTATACTATACTATACTATACTATACTATACTATACTATACTATACTATACTATACTGTATGAGACCAAACCATACTATACTGTACTAAACTATACAATACAAAACTATACTATACTATACTATACTATACTATACTATACTATACTGAATGAGACCAAACCATAGTATACTGTTCTAAATTATACTATACTATACTATACTATACTATACTATACTATACTTTATGAGACCAAACCATAGTATATTGTTCTAAATTGTACAATTCTATACTATACTATATTATACTTTACTATACTACACTATACTATACTGTATGAGAGAGGGGAGGGGAAGAAGGGAAGAAGGGAAGAAGGGAAGGGAGAAGAGAGAAGGGGAGGGAAAGGGAGGGGAAGGCGAAAGAGGGAGAACAGGAAAGAGTAAGTGGAGGAGAGAGCAAGAGAGAGGGAGGGGCAGAGAGGGACAGAGAAAGTGTGAAAGAGTGAGAGAAAGAGGGACCCATCTTTCAAAGGATTGGGACGGAATAATTTTGCAGAGAGTACCACCCTTCAAAGTAACACGGCTGGTAAGACGGTTTTAGAAGATTTGAACCTTTTCCTGTTTCAACAAGAAAAATTTCATTTTTATGTGAAAAAAGAGAAGAGAATAGCGTACCATCGCATTTGCCTAGCCTTCGTCAATAACCTTAAATTCAGGAGCCCTAAAAATAAGAATTAAAAAAAAATCGAATTCATATTAACAGTTCAAGTCATAGTCAACAAAAATTCTACAATTTCAAAAAGTATTAAAAATTTATGAGACACTTAAGAGTTTTTTCCAGCAAGTCCAGTGTTTTTCAACAAATTTCAACATACAATTTCTGGTCTGAACTAATGTAAAGGCAAGCTCGGGTTTAATTCTGTAACTGTCTATGGAGACTTAGTTCTAGCATTAAAAATATTGAAAACAATGGCAAAAAAAAAGTTTCATTATTAAGTGAAAGTGAGACGTCATAAAGGCAACACCAGGGTTTGATGTCTGTTACATAAGGCTAAATACACCTATCAATCATTCAACCAGATAACAACATACCAGGAATACAGACTGTAGCCAAATACAATTGTTACTGTATCTTTCTAAACAAGATAAAGCACAAGAGTTCACAGGTGCAATCATTGAATGTTATGTTCTCAGTCACACAGGAGCTCTCTATGGCACCCAGTCAAGGCTCTCCTCAACCACACTGATTTCTGGGCTTCACTCATGTGAAGACAAACTCGACAAACTTTAATTCTATGAAACTGTCTATGGAAGCAGCATTCAAAATATAAGCAGCTGCTTAGTACCAACATATTTACAGAAAAAATGTTGTAAAAGATCTGCAATGATTGGTATCTTGTCTGAATTGAAACCTAGGCAAGTAGCAGATACAATGCTTGGATTAGATGAAATATATCCTTGAGTATTTGGTACATGGATCAGCATATAAAAAATTTTCTAAGAGGTGTGGTGCTTAAAGCATATGATTTGGGGTACAAATATTTCATATCGCAATGAATAGTGTGTTCCTTTGGGTTGGGAGGTTGTTCGATTGCACTACTTGCCTAAACTGCGAGAACATAACATACGTTTTTGTCAATGCCAAAACAAACGAGAATATTGAAGAAGCCTGCCATTTTTTTGGATTGCCTATGACAATTAGGATTAAAGAGAACCCATGACTTTGTAAGTGACTTTCAATTAAAGGTCAAATACAGTTTTATTTTTTAAAAAGGTTATAAAATTTGAATATTCTAATTCCCTTTGAGAAAACTCCATTTGACCTTTGCTTCTCCTTTTTTCTTATAGTCCAAAAATAAACAGATTTTCAAGTGTGATATTCATTTCTTAGACATATGTGAAACCTTTTGGGGAGGGGGTGGGTGGGTTTTACACATTTCAGGCATCTGTTGTCCATGATAATGTTAACATTATTTCAACCAGAGAAAGAACATTGACAGTTTCTTTGCTTTCTGCTTTCAGCAAAACAACACAAACTAATGTAACATTTGATTTATTTTTGTAAACAATTACAAAAAACAATTACTATGGAAAATACGATATTTATTAGTCATACATTAAGCCGAATCTGCCTTTTTGTACACTTAGCATGATAGAACAGTACCAGATATTCAATTTAGAGCTTAGGCTTCACTCACTAAACCTTATGACTTGTCAGCTATAATGTTTATGTATGCATCTATGTATGTATGTATGTATGTATGTATGTATGTATATGTATGTATGTATGTATGTATATGTATGTATGTATGTATGTATGTATNTTTTCAACAAATTTCAACATACAATTTCTGGTCTGAACTAATGTAAAGGCAAGCTCGGGTTTAATTCTGTAACTGTCTATGGAGACTTAGTTCTAGCATTAAAAATATTGAAAACAATGGCAAAAAAAAAGTTTCATTATTAAGTGAAAGTGAGACGTCATCAAGGCAACACCAGGGTTTGATGTCTGTTACATAAGGCTAAATACACCTATCAATCATTCAACCAGATAACAACATACCAGGAATACAGACTGTAGCCAAATACAATTGTTACTGTATCTTTCTAAACAAGATAAAGCACAAGAGTTCACAGGTGCAATCATTGAATGTTATGTTCTCAGTCACACAGGAGCTCTCTATGGCACCCAGTCAAGGCTCTCCTCAACCACACTGATTTCTGGGCTTCACTCATGTGAAGACAAACTCGACAAACTTTAATTCTATGAAACTGTCTATGGAAGCAGCATTCAAAATATAAGCAGCTGCTTAGTACCAACATATTTACAGAAAAAATGTTGTAAAAGATCTGCAATGATTGGTATCTTGTCTGAATTGAAACCTAGGCAAGTAGCAGATACAATGCTTGGATTAGATGAAATATATCCTTGAGTATTTGGTACATGAATCAGCATATATAAAATTTTCTAAGAGGTGTGGTGCTTAAAGCATATGATTTGGGGTACAAATATTTCATATTGCAATGAATAGTGTGTTCCTTTGGGTTGGGAGGTTGTTCGATTGCACTACTTGCCTAAACTGCGAGAACATAACATACGTTTTTGTCAATGCCAAAACAAACGAGAATATTGAAGAAGCCTGCCATTTTTTTGGATTGCCTATGACAACTAGGATTAAAGAGAACCCATGACTTTGTAAGTGACTTTCAATTAAAGGTCAAATACAGTTTTATTTTTTAAAAAGGTTATAAAATTTGAATATTCTAATTCCCTTTGAGAAAACTCCATTTGACCTTTGCTTCTCCTTTTTTCTTATAGTCCAAAAATAAACAGATTTTCAAGTGTGATATTCATTTCTTAGACATATGTGAAACCTTTTTTTTTACACATTTCAGGCATCTGTTGTCCATGATAATGTTAACATTATTTCAACCAGAGAAAGAAGATTGACAGTTTCTTTGCTTTCTGCTTTCAGCAAAACAACACAAACTAATGTAACATTTGATTTATTTTTGTAAACAATTACAAAAAACAATTACTATGGAAAATACGATATTTATTAGTCATACATTAAGCCGAATCTGCCTTTTTGTACACTTAGCATGATAGAACAGTACCAGATATTCAATTTAGAGCTTAGGCTTCACTCACTAAACCTTATGACTTGTCAGCTATAATGTTTATGTATGCATCTATGTATGTATGTATGTATGTATGTATGTATGTATATGTATGTATGTATGTATGTATATGTATGTATGTATGTATGTATGTATATATATATGTATATATGTTTGTATGTATGTATGTATGAATGTATGTATGTATGTATGAATGTATGTATGTATATGTATGTATGTATGTATATGTATGTATGTATGTATGTATGTATGTATGTATGTATGTATGTATGTATGTATGTATGTATGAATGCAAGCAGCCCCAAGAGTGGGAAAGTTCATCTGTCATTTCTATGATCATTCATGCAAGACAGAAGTTGGGTTTTGAGAGTCACCTATGTACGCATGTATGCACAATAACAAAATGAAGAGATGGCAAAATTCTGTCAAGAAGGAGCAATCATTGTGTATCTATGTATGTATGTATATATGTATGTATGCACATATGTATGTATGTATGTTTTCAAGGTTGTTATTATATGGGTGACTTTAGATGTGAGCAATCTATAGTCTATAAATTGTCCCAATGGCAACATCTCAAAAAGCCTTTGACAACCTAATCCAGCTTCTCATGGCAGAAAAGTTTCAAAGTAATATGAGAAAGAGTGAAAGGCGAGTTTCTGGCGCCTGAAAACAAGTTTGCTCCGGGTTGGTGAAGGTCGTTAGTCTTGGTTGGTATTTCATCTAGGAGAAGGTATACACTGATCAAAAACCTCCAGTTGAAATGTTCCCAGCTATATAGCCTTGCTTGTTGCTGGGACCAGACAATCGAGAGTGGCTCTGTTGTTATTAACGGTTTTGTCATTATAAAAAGATTGTGCAGATATTACTTCAGATTTCAACAGCAATCTGTTCGAAAGTCCTGTGGCAATGGTGGAGTGGCAATGTGTGTAAACATGACAGGCTGGAAACATGTAGTCATAAACCTGCACATAGAAGGCATTTGGGTGGAGCTATGTGTGACTGAGCAGCGTTTCAAAGATAGCACTGCTCATCCACACCTGGGGGAGGACTAGAAATAGTGTGTCCTAAACAGAGCTGCCTTAATCTACTGGTCAACTTCCTATGCCTGGCCGCTGTCCTTATCTGCAGGAACAGAAATACAGGTAGATTTTATATCAAAAGACTCCCACTTCAGCTGTGCTGCTGAAATGTGAGAACACTAATAGACAATGGAAAAAAATCTGAGCGTAAAACTGCTATCTTAACTAATGAACTAGCCAAATACAACAACAACATTGTTATTCTTTCTGAAACCTGCTTTGTGAGAAAAGATCAATTGAGTGAGTCTGAGTCAGGTTACACCATATTCTGCTGTTGCAAATCTGAGAAAGTGTGGTGTTAGGCTGGTGCAGGTTTTGCACTGAAGAATACATCAGTAAACAAAACTGAACAGTCAATAGGTGTCAATGAACATATTATGAAGCTGAGGATTCCTCTCAATGCTAACAGATACATGACTCTTCTTTCGGTTTATGCACAAATCTTGTGTCTCCTGAGGAAGATATCACATCTTTTTATCATGCCTTTAGAACACTTGTTACTAACAATACAAAAGGTGAAAATGTAGTCATCCTTGGTGACTTCATAAATGATCGTTTTTGCTTTGACAGTAAAACATGGAGGCCTTTGGGACCACATGGGATTCATAACATCAACTTGAATGGTTTACAGCTGCTCCAGCTCTGCACTTAAGTCAGTCTGGTTATTACCAAAACCTTTTTTTACCAAAAGGAGAAGCACAAAGTGAATTGGTGCCATCCTCAGTCTAAGCATGACCATCTACTTGACTTTAAAGTCTGTAGATGCAGTGACCTTAGGAATTTCTCCAAAATTAAGACAATGCATGGAGCAGAGTGTGACACAGATCATCTCATGGTTGGGGCTAAAGTTAAAATTTCTATTCACTGTAAGATTCTTTTCAATGAGGTAAAGGCACCAAAATGCATTGATGTTTCCAAGTTGAAAGATGCCACTTAGGGAGATGTTCTGAGATCAACTTTTGACCAAACAGATTTCTCAGTTTATGATTGGGGAAGATTCAGAGACATTATCTTTGAGAAGGAAGCTGACACTCTGAGAATGAGAGTGACCAAGCACCAGGACTGGTTTAGACTATGATGAAGTGAATGCGTTCCTTAATGAAAAGAGATGGGCCCACAAAAAACTTCTCAGCTCTTTATCTTCAGAAGGGTTACATCATGCTGCAAAACCTTCTGAATGTGAAAAAGAGTGTCCAGTGGAGATTGCACTAAATTAAGAATAAGTGATGGGCAGATCTCTCTGATCAAATGTGGTTAGACTTCAACAGGGAAGACTAAAAATGTTTTATTACTTGCTACACCAGGGTTTTGTTCCATGAACTTCCTTGATTACACCTCTTTTGGCCAAGGGTGGGATCACCTTACTGAAGACCCTTCATAAAATAATGGGGCATTGGTTTGAGAATTTCCAGGATCTCTTTTACTATCTTTCTGTTCTGGATGTGGATAGTTTTCTTTCTGCTGTGGATAGTTTTCCACAGTGAGATTTGTACTCCGAGCTAGATATTGAGCCATCTCTCACAGAGATTATTGGAAGCACTAAACAGATTAACACAAGCAAAGCACCAGGCCTTGATGATATTCCACTTGAATTGCTGGTTCATGGTGGTGTACACATTCATAGGGGAATACACTCTCTGATTATGTCTGTCTGGAATAATAATCCAATTGCTCTGGATTGCATTGATGGCACTTTGGTCACTCTATACAAAGAGAAAGGCAAGAAGTCAATTTGTGATAGTCATTATGGAATTTCATTGCTTGAAGTTGTTGGAAAGGTGTTTGCAAGACTGTTCTTGCATCACTTAGAGATTGTTGGAAAGGAGTTTGCAAGGAGATTATTCCTGAGTGTCAGTCTGGTTTTCGTGCTGGGCGTTGAACTGTCAACATGATTTTCTCAGCCAGGCAGCTTATTGATAGATGTAAAGGGCAACATCTACTTCTTTGTCAAGTATTTGTAGACTCAACCAAGGCTTTTGACACTCTAAATCATGATGTTCTCTGGAAGGTGCTTGGCAAATATGGTAGCATCCCAGCATTTGTTAAGTCTGGCCATTACATCATTCTCTGAAGGCTCGTGCAATGATCAGTTATCAAAGGAAATTGCTATTGACAATGAAGTGAAACTGGGGGGGAGGGGGGTCATTCTTGCCTCAACTCTATTTTCACTGTATTCGACAGCAGTCAGGTGGTATGCTTTTCATGACAGCGACACAGGAGTTTATTTCAGATTTAGAACAACTGTTAAGGAATTCAACTTGAGGAGATTCCAAGCCAAGACCCTTGTATGTAAAAGTTTTGTTAGGGAGCTTCTGTAAAAGGTTCAAGGGCAATGTTAAGCAGAACCTGAAGCATATGGAGATCGCTGAAGACAGCTAGGAGACATCAATTGCTGATCATGAGGAATGGAGAGTTTTGGTCTTTCAAAAAGCTAGGTTGTATGAGGACAACCGCCTTTCTCATGCCAAAATGAAGAAAACGTGCATGAAGCATGGACGTTTGCCAACTGAAAGTGGCCCTCTTTGGCCTTGTAAGGTGTGTGGTCGATCTCAGAGGGGTCACTTGGAATGCCACATCTGTTTTAAACTGTGCACGTTGCTAAAGATCTAAAGAGCCACTTGAGACTACAAGGGCGGGAAGAGCAGGAAGAAAAAAAAATTGAAGTAATGGCCATTGTCTGACAAGGCAGAGCAATCATGATGTATGTATAATATATATATATAAAGCTTTCGATTCGGTTATCCGTATTAAAGTGCTCAATACATAAATGCAGAGCATAATATAAGATATATCTTATAATATATATATATATATATATATATATATATATATATATATATATTAGTAATATCTACGAATTACCGCTAGAAAAGTACAACAAGTTGCTGAAGGAGAATGTAACCAAGTCATATCAAAAAGCTAATGCTGAAATGAAGCTAAGTATTAATAAAGAAGCAAAACAACTCGCCAGAAGCCTCAATCTCAAACAGAAAATGGAATGTTACGCTAACCCATCAGCTTATATCACATTAAAAGACCATAAGGAAAATTTCAAAAATAAGCTTCCATGCCGTCTAATTAACCCAGCCAAATCAGAAGTAGGAATTATTTCGAAAGAATACCTTGCACGTATAAACGCTAAACTATTACAAAACAATGGTGTGAATCAATGGAGAAACACACAAGCAGTTATTGAGTGGTTTAATCTAATACCAAAC